>WHYT01015470.1:44814-80580 GCA_009806455.1 Tetrax tetrax | reverse complement strand
AGAAAAGTTCATTCTTCACAACAGGCTGGCAGAAGCCTCAAAAAGCCTCTCAGGATCTCTTCACGTTATTCATCCCATCTCATCTCCTCTCCACCTCTTGCAGCCGGACTGGGCTGAGTTGGGCCCGGTCGGCTGCCTGGCGAGAGGCCAGAGGGTGAGGCCTGCAAGGCGCCGCAGGCCTGCGCCTCCCCCTCTGCGCCTCTGCCCTTGCTCAGCTTCGTCACATCTTCTCTTTTTTTTTCTGTTTTCCCCTTCTTAAATACGTTATCGCAGAGGCGCTATCACGGGACATTCTGCTCCCAATCGGCTCAGCCTTGGCCAGCAGTGGGTCCGCCCTGGGCCCGGTCGAGTTCACTGAACAAAGGGGACCGACTTCTAGCAGTTTCCTACAGAAGCTGCCACCTTAGGCCCCCCTCACTAAGCAAAACCACAACAAGCATCTTCACATTTCTCTTGCAAATCTTTGTACCTAAATAAACCTTTTTTGACCAAGATTATATGTTCAAAAGAGTCATACTTACAAAACCAAGTAAGGAATATATTATGCCACAAAGATATTCCAAACCCTGTTTTAGTCATGATCTTTCTGCAACCAAGATGTAAATAATAACCTAGCAACACTTAGTAATAACAAAAGAATTGTAAAGTACCATCAAATGCATTATGAAAACCCTTTTTATCTATAAAGGTTAAATGCAATGCCATGTAGACGTAGATTTCCCACTGTCTGTGTTTACGTCATGAATGACAGCATACTAACGGAACCCACCCCCACAAACAGAGGCTGGGTGAACATATTGCAAAGTTCCTGTGAAGGACTCTAGCCGTGACTGCAGAGATCTAGATCAGAGTTAAATGCTTTCCATTTCTTTCCAAATATTTATGCATTTTGATACAAAATGAAACATCTTGTAAATTTTTTATTTATTGATTCAGACTGACATTAGCTTAAACTTCCTGTCCAGGGGGTTCTCATACTGTCCAGTAACCTGGAAAGCAAAAATACTGGAATAACAACAAAACCAAAAAGCTTGCTGATAATTCTTTATCATTCTGAGTGGTTAGTTATTAATATTTTTACACATGTAGATATGTACATTATTATGCTTAATCATACATCATTTGGAAAAATACTTCAAGTTGGACATAAAATAAAGGCTGTCCTTGTGCATATATAAAATGCTCTCCTATTTGATATGTCTTATTGGAACTGTCTAATTTCTTCCAAGTATAGCGGCATTTAAGCAAGTAGTTCCCAGATCCTGTGTGAAAATAATAAAATTAGAATATAAACAAGTAGATTTTCTCAAGATCAACAGTTTCTGCATCAGAAATTTTTCATGCCTCTGAAGACCAACCACTGGCTCTCATCTTGTCCCTTATGCCCTGAATTTCTCAGGATCTATGCCTCACAGAGAATGGGATCTGCAGAGAAACAGTAGTAAAAGCAGTACTGAATATAAACACAGGTTCTCTGTGTGGATGCAAGGTAAATTTGGTGAACCAAAGAGATGATGAACCTTCTGTAGAGCTTGATTTATGGAAGACAGATTCTGTGGCATCTGTTATTAGCATCAGAAGTTTATAGCTTTTTCCTTGTATGTTCTATATGTGTTGTCATCTGAAGAGACCCTAAGTTTTACTTATTACTTTTTACTTGAATATAAATTCTATTCAGATTTGTCTATCTGATTATTACCATAATGGCCACAAACACTGTAGCCTACTGACTTCAACTAGCACTTTGCTTAATTTTCAGAAAATTAAAGTTGAATTGTTTTTATTTACACACACAGAGAAATAACAATATTCAAAATTAAACTAAGTGTTTGAAATTAAAGTCATGCTTTCTAGGAAGACCTAAGAGTAGCTCCTTTGAAAGAGCTTTTGTTGTTTTGCTTTGTACCTTTCATATGCATTTATACTGTCCTCATTTTTTTTTATTAGTTACATATATTAAGTTATGGTTACTAAGGGATGAGACCTTTCATCTATTTTTTTACTCTACAAGAAAACATGAAGAATTAATTGTTGAACTGCCTAGAGAATTAGCAAGTGATGCTTCTTAGATCTTCTGCATAATTCATTGCTCCAGCAAAAATAGATTTCTTGCTTTATTTTCTATTCTTGCACTTACTATGCTTTGCTTTTTATTTTGGCAAAACCACGCATGTGTGGCAAGTCATATCTTCCACATCTTGTAATTCATAGTTTTAAGGGTATTATCTGTTATCTATGGTATAGTATAGAAGTCAGAGCTTAGATATTGCAGCTTAGCATGTGGATCTGGCCCTGATCTAGATCCAAGCTCAAACAGAAATAATGAGGGAACTTTTTTATTTGCAAACAAAACATGAATTTGTTTGCTGCTGGACTTTGGGGACCTTTCTGAAGACAGAGACCTATAATCAGGTAAGGGAGGGGCAAGAGAGGGGAAGAAGGAGAAGTAAATTATATGTTTACCTGAAAGGTCTAGAACATCAGGGACTGTTAAGCAAAAACCTTTCAAAGCTGATGACTTTTAAGTCCTTTCTTCTTTTCCATGAGTGTGTGTCTGTGTGTGTGAGTGTCTCTGTGTTTTATAACAGTAAGGCTTGGTCTAGGAGAAGAAAAAAAAAAACAAAACCAAACAAACCTTGTCCAGATTTAATCTGAAATGGTTTACGTAGCAGCATAATTATGTATATCTGTTTCATAACAATAGTGAAAGAGTGCCAGAGCTTGCATGCAGCTGGTTTTTCTGGGTCAGCAAAGAACTGAAGAAAACCTAGAAATTTATCAAGGCAGAACTTATTCATGCTACAGTACAGAGGTTTCAGCTTGCTGCACAAAGTCAGAGAAGCTGACAACATTATCATCTCTGTAATGATAAGAAACAACTGGCGATATGAAAGCATTTCTTTAGTGGTGGTTTGAAAAAAAAAATGCCCCATAGAGCCAGAAGTATTATAAAACTGTAGGAAATGTTCTCTACTAGTTTTATCCAGTTATTTGATAGGTTATAATTTTCTGTACACCACAAGGAGACTCAAAAAGGAGCCTTTATTTACTTTGAAAGAAACCAAACACTGCTTATGACAATGAGAAAAAGCGGAGATTAACATTTTACACAGAGCACCCTGATGTCTTGGGACTGCATATGGCCACAAAGTATGTTAACATTTAGGATTGACCAATGTGTTCTTTTAGAAGGCTTTGTATAGCTTCTTACTTTTAAACTATTTCATTTAAATTTTTTTCACAGTACTTACCAGCTACCATGAGCCAATAAGAAAAAAAAATGGTAGCCTGTTACTGTTGTTTTATTGTTAGTATGTATTTTGTTTACAATCGTAGAACAGAATCATGGAACAGTTAGGGTTGGAAGGGACCTTTAAAGGTCATCTAGTCCAACCCACCTGCAAGGAACAGGGACAGCTCCAACTAGATCAGGTTGCTCAGAGCCTCATCCAACCTGGCCTTGAACGTTTCCAAGGATAGGGCATGCACCTCCTCTCTGGGCAACCTGTTCCAGTGTTCTACCATCCTCATTTTAAAAAAAAAAATGTTTTCCTAGTATCTAATCTAAATCTACCTCCCTCTATTTTGAAACCATTACCACTTCTCCTGTGACAACAGACCCTACTGAAGAGTTTCTCCCCGTCCTTCCTGTAGGTCCCATTTAGGTACTGGAAGGTTGCTATAGGGTCTCCCGGGAGCCTTCTCTTCTCCAGGCTGAGCAGCCCCAACTCTCTCCACCTGTCTTCACAGGAAAGGTGCTTCAGCCCTCTGATCATTTTCATAGCCCTCCTCTGGACTTGCTTCAATAGGTCCATGTCCTTCTTA
This sequence comes from Tetrax tetrax, assembly GCA_009806455.1. NCBI lineage: Eukaryota > Metazoa > Chordata > Aves > Otidiformes > Otididae > Tetrax > Tetrax tetrax. The sequence goes on along the minus strand of WHYT01015470.1, from coordinate 76,755 downwards.
TGCTGGGGGCTCCAGAACCAGACGCAGTACTCCAGGTGGGGTCTCATCAGAGCAGAGTAGAGGGGGAGAATCACCTCCCTTGGCCTGCTGGCCATGCTTCTTTTGATGCAGCCCAGGATGTGGTTGGCCTTCTGGACTGCAAGCGCACATTGTCAGCTCATGTTGAGCTTCTTATCCACTAGCACATCCAAGTCCTTTTCGTCAAGGCTGTTGTCAATCCATTCTCTGTCCAGCCTATACATGTGTCTGGGATTGCCCCGACTCACGTACAGGACTTTGCACTTGGCCTTGTTGAACTCCACGAGGTTTGCCAGGACCCACCTCTCAAGCATGTCAAGGTCAGGTTTGCTGGCTATGTTTGTTATCCAAGCACAAAATAAAAACTTGCTGTGGTTATCTTATTTTTATATATTTGCATATATAAAAGGAGTACCAAAGACATTTGAAATAGTTTCTGTGTTCATTCAAGAAGCCATTCAAGAAGTATCTGAATGAAAAAAAAGAAAACTGTGATAGAGTAAAAGATATGTTGTGAGGGACTGACAGAGTTAATTTATGTTAATGTCTCAAATGTTGTGGGGCAGAGTGCAGTTTGCATAGCAGCAGTAGGGAGTCAAGTAACACAGGATGTGGAGGCTGTATTGAGGGCATATCAGGGGATGTGCAGCTCCACGTTTAAGATATCTTACATAACAACTTAACATATAAAGCCAGGTGTCACACAGCGGTTATCTGAGGAGAAGGCTTATGACCACTCCTCACATTAGCTGTGCACAAGACCCAGAACACTCTGGAACCAGAACCACACAAGTCCTCATGAAGCATAACTGAAGGCAGGGACTAGACAGCATGCGCCCACCACTGAAGGATTGTCATGCCCATCATGGTTGTGGCTGGATCCAAATGTGGTGATATCTCTCTCTCTTTCTCTTTTCCATTTTCTCCTTTTTCTTCTTACAAATGTTCCAATAAGGGCCCCGGCTATCAACCTCTTTATGCTTTCCAACTTTTCAAAGTTAATTTGTTGTTAATGTTAAATAAAGTGTTAAATTTATTGTTTGGTGTCTTTTCACCTTAATTTAGTCCAAGGGAATCACAAACCTCCTATGGCCCTGTGTCATAGTGTATATAAAATAATGCAGAATTATTTTTTTGTGGTGTAACTTTAAGCACATAAAATATCATTTTGTTTAAGTAAAGATGGCACTGACAATTACTGTTTTCTAAATACTCTTGTGGAGATTTTGTCTGTCTCTGGATTTCACTAATTGTCGAATTCTATCTTTCTTGAACTGCTTTGATCCTTTGACATATACTACCTCAACAGCCCATGTGATTGACATTTTCAAGTGGAACTAAGTGAGCTGGGAGTATCACCTTATTGCAGCAATTTCAAGAAGACAGATTTGGCTTAATTAGTGTCTTAGAGAATAAATACTCAATAAGTGCTGAGCCATTGATGTCATATAACAGAATTATAGAATAGTTTGGTTTGGAAGGGGCCTTGAAGGATCATCTAGTTCTAACCTTGCTGACCTGGGCAGGGACATTTTCCACTAGACCAGATGGTTTAAAGCCCTAGCCAACCTGGCCTTGAATGTGTCCAGGGTGGGACCATTCACAGCTTCTCTGGGCTACCTGTTCCAGTTCCTCACCACCATCATAGTAGAGAATTTCTTCCTTATATCTAATCCAAACCTATTACCTTTCAGCTTAAAGCCAGTACCCCTTGTCCTATCACTATGGGCCCTTGTCAAAAGTCCCTCTGCAGCTTTCTTGTAGGCCCCCTTTAGGCACTAGAAGGCTGCTATAAAGTCTCTCCAGAGCCTTCACTTCCTTTAATCTCTGTCATTTTTTGGATGACTGGTTGGTGATTGACTTTTGCAGGGGGCAGAAGGGAAAATAGATTTGTTTGTCTGCCTATTCGAAGAAATGTAAAAAAAAGCCAGAAATAGAGGTGCTTTTGAATTACACATTTTACTGTAGCTGAAAAAAAAAAAAAAACAACCAAGAAAACAAGAAAAAAAATTGTCAGAGAAATATTGCAGCTGCAATTTGAACACATTTTTTTCTAGCAATATCACGATGCATGATGTGAGAAAGAAGGAGAGAATATTCTTTGCATAGCCTGCATTATTGATAATTTCTTTTAGTGGGGTCCTGGATGGATTTTTACTTTTCAAAGCCACTGCTTTATTTCTGCTTTGGCAAGATCTATGTGACTAAGTTTAAAATTTTAATTTTACTTGAAAGTGTATGTAATAAAGTTTTTAATTTGTCAACATCCTGACTGCTTATATTTAATTTAATCCCATTCATTCATATAGGTGTATTATCTGCATCAACATTTTATGACATCAAGATCCATGTATTTTCATTGCTCCAGCAATTACTTCATAAATTATCATTAAAGTCCAACTGCTGCACAGGATAAAATCCGGTTTTAGTAGTATTAATCTATATTTCATTAACAGCCATAATTTCAGTGAGAGGAGCAAATTAATTTTATTTTAACTTGTATATCAGATCATTTCCTGTGGTTTTGGAATCATAGTCATATGTTATTCACATCAGCACAATACAATAACACATAAATATCTGTGAGGTTACAATCAAATCAACTTTGCTAGTTTATATAATTTCTAAAATCTAAAATTTACTTTCAATAACTGACAGGAGAATGCTGATGCTCTAGCACAAAATTTCTAATTTAACAAATAACAATATTTGAAAGCCTTCAGGAATAAAGAGTGGTGTTTCTGAGTCAGAAATGAGACATATTGAGGGGAAATGATGCAGTTCATAGATGGTCTTGTACCTTCCTAAGTGAACCTTTTCATTTCACAAGTTGTTCTGTAGGTTACAGTCATAAAAATAATTTGCAACTAGTCAGCATAACAAATTTTTAGGGAGTGGCCTAAAGAATTTAATATATGGACTTTAAGTTGCACACTCATTCCATGCATAATTTCACCTGTAATCAGCAACAACAGAAGTCAACTTGCTGAGCAAGAGGTAGCATCAGGAAAGCAATGCAATGCGATGTCTTTACTTTCGTGCATGTTTTGTAAGTAAACACCTAAAACTGAAATAGAGAGGAGTGCTTTTCAGTAGTTGGAAGTTAAAAAAAAAAAAAAAAAAAAAATAAGAAGAAGGCAAGCTTTTCCAAGAACATTTATTGACTAGAACATGGAAGCCTCTTCCATTCTGATGGCCAGGAACATTCAGTGTTCTCATTGACTACTCATTGACAAGTGACATTCCTCGGGGGTCCATGTTGGGTCCAGCCCTGTTCAACATCTTTGTCAGTAACATGGACAGTGAGATAGAGTGCACGCTCAAGAAATCTGCCAACAACACCAAGTTGTGTGGTGCCACTGACATGCTGGAAGGGAAGGATGCTATTCAGAGGGAACTTGACAGGCTGGAGAGGTGGGCCCATGCAAACCTCATGAAGTTCAACCAGGCCAAGTGCAATGTCCTGCACATGGGTTGGGACAATCCCAGGCACATATATAGGCAGGGTGGAGAATGGATCAAGACCAGCCCTGAGGAGAAGGACTTGGGAGTGATGGTGGATAAGAAGCTCAACCTGAGCCAGCAATGCACCCTGGAAGCCCAGAAAGCCAACCACATCCTGGGCTGCATCAAAAGAAACACAGCCAGCAAGCCAAGCTGGTGAGACCCCACCTACAGTACTGTGTCCAGCTCTGGAGCCCACAACGTAAGAAGGATGTGGACCTATTGAAGCAAGTCCAGAGGAGGGCTATGAAAATGATCAGAGGGCTGAAGCACCTTTCCTGTGAAGACAGGCGGAGAGAGTTGGGGCTGCTCAGCCTGGAGAAGAGAAGGCTCCCGGGAGACCCTATAGCAACCTTCCAGTACCTAAATGGGACCTACAGGAAGGACGGGGAGAAACTCTTCAGTAGGGTCTGTTGTCACAGGAGAAGTGGTAATGGTTTCAAAATAGAGGGAGGTAGATTTAGATTAGATACTAGGAAAACATTTTTTTTTTTAAAATGAGGATGGTAGAACACTGGAACAGGTTGCCCAGAGAGGAGGTGCATGCCCTATCCTTGGAAACGTTCAAGGCCAGGTTGGATGAGGCTCTGAGCAACCTGATCTAGTTGGAGCTGTCCCTGTTCCTTGCAGGTGGGTTGGACTAGATGACCTTTAAAGGTCCTTTTCAACCCTAACAATTCTATGATTCTACGATTCTACCATGGAGCTTTGTTCAGTTTCAAAATTATGCAAGCTACAAAAGTTAATGCTGAAGTGGACCTGTGGAATAGAATAGCTTGATGTCAGCATTTAAAGCTCTTATTTAATTTTTCAATGATTTCAATATACCAAAAACATCACTGATTTTATAAACACTGTGTGACATCTGTGGCTCAGTGTAGATAAATGAAAAATGGATTACAAAGTAAGAAGTAAAGATTCTTTTCAGGCAAATATCACTTCATAACCCTATGCTTTCCATAACAACCTCTTTTCTGATACTAAAATTTTAATAGTTACCAACAAAGGAATATGTGTATTTTTTATTTCCGTCTTCTCCTTTTTTTCCAGTAATATTCTACTAATTTTCCAGATATGCTACTCATATTAGCTACCTCCATAGGTAATTTAGAAGCCTTTTACTATATCTTTGTTCAGTCTTTTTTTTTTCCTTTCCTCTGAATATATCACCCTACACTGAAGTTTATGAAGGTTACAAAATATATTTACTAACTTGTTCCTGCATGTGTTCCATCACTGTTTTGATGCAGACTTTTTGTTCTATCTAGTTTTTGCCCACTGGCATCCTGTAAATGTATTTTCACAGGATCAGGGAGTATTTTTTTTCTATTGTTAATTTCTGCACTATCAACACTAAACTCTTCAAGTGGTTGCAGGTACAGACGGCAGAAGGCAGTGACAATCTTCCTCCTAGCCTGATGTGTGAACTTGCCCTGCTAATGATTTTATCTCATCTACTTGGAGTCAAAACATGCCATTTTATTAGGTCATTGTGTACTTACTCCCCTGTGGCAGGATAAATAAATACTGTCCACTGCCAGCCTCCATGCTTCAGAGTTCTTAGGATGGTTCACTTGAAAAAACAGCAAACAACAGTTTGTGTTTTATTTTGCATTTGATATTTGCTAGCCTGATTTCTAGTAAAACACTTTCTTCGTATTATTTTTTCTTGTTGCACTGATGAAACAAAGCTCAGGATCAGTAAGCTCTACAGTGTTCAATGACAGCCATGAAAAGCAAAATTCTGAGATCAGATGGGATACATGCAAACTGAATGCTCTGTTATTTCCAGATAAGGTTTTTCACAGGCATTGCTGTTCTCCCCTGAGATGACATCTAAAGCCAGCCATCAAGGATCCTTGATTGTTGAAGTAAGAAAGAGCAAACTGGCTTGATAAAGATAAGATTATAGTGTCTCCGATGTGAAATTTAAAATAGAAGAACGAAATTAAATAAATCTGAATCTTGCACAGAGGATTTTGAGGTTGATTTAATGGCATGCTATCACTTTCACTATGTTTAATACTCTTATGAGCTTACTCAGTTGCACATACAGTGTCAATTCAATTCAAAGCAACCTTTATAGCAATGCACATGTTAATTTTTGTCTTCAGTGTTCAGTAATTACACTGACATGCTGCAATAAAATTATTCAGTACACTAATCTGAAAATGCCACATTACACACATTTAAATTTAGTCCTTTCACTGGTATAATCTCAAGATACTCATTTGAAGATAGTAGCTAAACTAGGAATTGTAACATCATTTTCACATCCTAAGTAATATAGCCTGCAATTTTGCATTCTTTCATCTACTACTACTCACAAAACTGGAAGATGATCTGTTCTCATTGAATGAAGTTTGTGCTGCATTTGGACGGGTGCAACAGATACACCATTAAAGATCAAAATGTACTTAATTTTTGCTAAAGCAAAAGTAGACTAAAAGTCTTGCCTATCTTTTCTGGTAAGAGCTTAAACTCCTTTTTGTTGTTGCAGCAGCCAAAAAAGGTAAAGGTTAGAAAATGAAACTCCTAGTTAGATGAGAATATCCTAAAACTCTTTTTTGTTTAAAATTTTTTTTCACTAAAATTGTTTCTAGGAACAGATGGCTTAAAAACTTATTTTATTTATTAAAAAAAACCCCAAACTATATATTTAAATACGTTTAAAATATTGTTTCAAATATGTGAAATGAGAAAAATTTATAACAGTAGTAGTATTTATATGAAAAAAAAAAAAATAATTAAATGTGTTTTCCGTGATGAATACCTTAATAGGAAATAAAGTTGCTGGCAATTTCCAAAATAGGTGATTTATCTTGATCTCATTGACCAGTTAGCTTTTCCTTTATGTTAACTTAAAAACCAAAAAACATTCATATATAATTTGGGGCAGAAAAGTCTGCCAAAAACATGTCTGCTCTTATCTAATTGATAGATATTTTATCACCTCAGCAACATTGATATCCTCAGTTTACTTTTCTGTCTCAAAGATAATATCCTGAACTTTTTAATACTAAAGCTCTACCAAGCAAAGAAGATCCTAAAATAATTTCTTTTTCCTAATATAATCTCAAGCTTATTCAATCCTTACCTTGCACATTCTAAAAGAATCAGAAAGCAAAAAAAAATAAACAGATGTGTCATAATAAACAAATAAATGAAAAATCTTGGTGACAAAAAGCAGCTTCTCTAAATCTTTGGACTTCGACCTCTTTCTGTGCAGCTGAACTGGTTTAGTTCATTTGCACGTGGAAAGGAACATTGAATATTCTCTAGGAAAGAAGAAGCAGTATTTTGGTAACTCCCATTGCTTAATAGTGTTAATTGTGTTAATTCTTTCTGTTTTCCAAATGCATCATACAATTCCCTGGATTTACCTAGCTTTAAATAAAAGCAGATGTAAGAAATGGTAGCAAGATTCAAGGTTTGCTCATTTCTGCAAACTGAATTTACACATATCCCCATTTGCCTTTTACCTTGTGACTCCAGTTTAAGTCCTTAGCATAAGGAGCTTCTCAGGCAGCCAAGATCAGACTCTGGTGCTACTACAGCTGGGAAGGGGAGATGGCTAAACACTCTTTTTAATTCTTGCATCAAAAGTTTATCTCTGCTAACTGCAGCAATATAACCTTCTTTCCCCATGGGTGTTGTAAACAGGCTTGTTAATTAGTCATCAATAGCTGTCAAATGGTGAAACAAACAGCAAACGCCTAATGGTAACAGTACTGAGCTAAGAAATTGCTGATGAGTCCCTAACTTTAGTAACTTGTTATTTGAAATTTAGAACATGTTTTTAGAACATGGCAGAGTTTCTGTTCCTTGACTGTATAATCAGGTCATTAGTGGTGGAGAACTCCTGACTGAAGCATTCTTCAATGAGCATTCAGCTGTGCTAAAAGCCAGAAAGTGTTTGCACTTCACCACAAACACAAGGTCATCAGTCACTGTTTGGTAACACAAATCACTATATGGATGCAGAGAATGACTTGGCTTTAGAATCTGCTGGGGAGACAACGGAAAGGATCTTTGCCCAATACTTTTTTCCAAGCCACTTTAGAAATGCAACAGGAAGCTGTCTTTTAGTTATTGATGCCAGGGGAGAAGAATGAGTCTGTCAAATGGCAGATTGATGATGGACACTTCTGGCAGTCTTTTGCCCCTTTTGAAAGTATATTTCCAAGTAAAATCCAAATCCTCACCTACCACTGCAGCAGTCATCATATGAACTCCAGTAGGCAGACGAAGCTGAACTTTTACAACTTGAGAGCCTAGGCTCTTCCTCAGATACCCTCATGTATTAACACAAATCATAGAATCATAGAATCACATGGTTGGATGGGACCTATAAGATCATCTAGTCCAACCGTCTTCCCACTACCATTGCTGCCACAGCTACTAAACCATATCTTGTAGCTCCTCATCAAGTCGCCTCTTGAACACTGCCAGGGAAGTGACGCCACCACCTCCCTGGGCAGACTACGCAAGTGTGAGTTTATTATTAACTCCTGTGGTAAAATGTTTAGTGATGCTTGCCACAAGCATAGAGTGTCATACTAAATTGTGTTACAATTGAGTTTGAAAGCCATTGAAAGCATTTTTTTTTTCTGTTCAGTGTGAAAAAATCACAGTGTTCAACAGCTGTCTGATGTCTTACTCCTGATAGCGTGACTTACTGCTGTGCTCTTGAAGTTATGAATTTTCCTGGTAGAGCCTGAGCCTTCCATACAGAACACATAATCCAGATGAATAATTTACTGTTTGAGTGAATTGGTTTTGCTAAACACAATAGGATTGGAGACATCTGGGCCATAATCTGAAAACCACTGGAGTCAGTGGGAATAGTATCAGTGACTGCAGCAGGTTTTGTATCAGCTGCTTGACAAAATCTTGATTTGAAAAATATCTATCTACTTTGCTGATTTTAAAATTTGTATTTTTGAAGGAAGAGGAAATATTAATAGCTTGCCTTATTCTTGTGGCTAGAGACTGTGCTAAAAATGTCTTGTCACACGGCCATTTTATAAAAATTCCTTAAAGAGAAGACCTGCAATTATTTTTTGGTGAAGTGGTATGTGGCTCCCCAGTTTTATAGACTCCAGCTACACTAAAGCAAACTGGAAGACCCAGAAAAGCATAGCTGCTTCTCTATGTATACTTTGACCATAACATATTTCATAACATTTGGGATTTTCCTGTCAATCTTTCAGACCTGGACACAAAAATATTGTTAATAATTGCAAAAAAAAGAAATACCCTCTCTGTCTGCAGACTGCACACATTAAAGGAAAAAAAAAACAAAACTCTAACTGATGTCTTTATAACAGTTACACAGGAACATTGTGACAAATCAGAAAGACATTGAGGTGATTATTTACTAACTCATTTCTTGGATGCTACATATGAGCAAACAGGAGAACACAGGTAAAAAATGAGTGCATGTGCATATACATACATATTTTTACAATACTGTGTTCCTGGAATGATTAAAGAGAGAATAATACGTTAATTTCAGATTTTTCATATATCTGATCAGAATTAGCTACCTTCCAGTTGTGTTAGAGAGCATCTCATTCTATAAGCTGTTTCAACGATTTTGAGAAGTTGTCAGAAAGTCCAAGCACGCAGGAATGCTATCTTAACTGCTATGTGAGTGAATAGTGTCAACACTGATAAATATATCATCTTCACATTGGCATATGTAGAGATGGGAGCTTTAAATGAGAAGGGGAAGAGGAAAATATTCCTACTGGATAATATCTTGGAATATGTAAAGTCGTACATGAAGCAAAACACAATCTTAGCTTCCCCACAGAGACTGTTGCAAAGGTGGGGAGAAACACAGCAGTTCTAAATATGGGATGAGTTTAAAGACTTGTTTGTGGCAATCTGATGTATGCCAATACAGGAAGAAGATGTGTGGTTCTATATCTAATGGATATAGTCTATGGTTGTTTTTCTCAAGTTTACATTACCTATTTAAAAAGCGTTCAAATACTTGTCAAAATGAAATCTTCTAGAATATTAATGATTACATTGCCAATGTTCTACTGTGAAAATATCACATACAAATCTTCATGCCTTAAAGTGTCACTCCCAGGCACAAATTCCTAACATATCATACCCTCCCCTCCTTCACTTTCCAAACACTTCCCTACCAATTAACTGGTCTCAGTAGCATACTATCACAGGCTATCCAGTTTCTTCTGTCTCCAAGTAAGATAAACGACATTAAGATTCCTTTTTTCTTTTTGTTTCATATCCGTCTTAATCTACCTATCATGTCCCAGCATTAGGTAATCTATGTATGTTTGCAAGGAAGGAATGCGTTTACTATCTGTGCATATCATGGATATACACCATCTGTGTATTTAATGGATATCTCAGTAGGAATCTAAGGTAATAGCCATGTTAGGAAATTGACGTGTTTTTCATTAGATGATATTCCTCAACTACAGCCAGTAGAGCAAGTTGCTTTGCTCCTGTGTCAGGTTTATACCCACAGAACGGTTCACAATATACAAGTGGACTTCTTGGTTGAGTAAAGTGAAAGTTAGGACCTGGATCAACTTTCTTTGCCAAGGAAGGGAAGGAATATGGTATGAGACCTGGCTTAACAATGTGTAGGCAAAACTACTGATGATTTCAATAGGCAAATATTTTATTCATCTAAAGAAGCACTGAATATGCAGCCATTTTTTAAGGCATTTTTTTTGCTCAGAAGAGTTAGAATGTAGTCCTGTACAGAAGATAAAAATGAAGCCAAAAAACCAATCATGCACTTTTCAGGTTCCTGCAGAGAGGTAAGTATGCCTTTCCTCTCTGCACTGAAATGAATTTCATCCATTATGATTATTTTTTTCACAGGAGTGAAGATTTCCTATACAAAATGAGAGAAATAGAAAAACTAGTTTATAAAAAGCATCTAATTGACATGTCCCATGGATTTGATCTCATAGAGTCTGTTAATATAAGTGAAATTATAAAATGATGTATGCAAACTTTGATTTGAACTGTAAAATACATATTATCTGGTAAAGTACATGAAAGTATTTTGTTACAATATCTATTAGTACTATCATAAGAGCAAAGGAAAGAGTGTCCCATAGATTAATTCCCTAGTAGTTTTTGAGTATTTTTTGCATATATTTATAAATACAGTATCTTTGTGATGGTGGTAATGTAAAGACTTCTGCATGACATACAATGCAAGAAACTGCTAAGTATAAGATGTTGGGGGAGAGCGTGTGGGGTGACAGAAACATTTTCTGCAGGAACTTATACAAGACAAGATGACTTTGTGAAGGATAACTTTTATAGAGAAGTTCTCAGATGCCTCAGTCTTGACCATATTTTTTCTTACGCTTCTTCCAGATAGAGTGAATCTGGGGTAAGCATGCCATCAAATGGTACCCATTGTCATCTGAAAGAGTCTGGAGACGGAAAGGATGCCAAACATTAATGTATCTCTACACACTCAATTAAAATACGCTCCAAAATGAAAATGGATTTTGAAGCATCAGCAAATGTCTGCCAAGAACTTGTGCCAATCCACATTAGCTTTGTCTCTGTAGTAGTTACTACAGAGAAAGAAAACACATTTGACCATGAATGGTGTCTTGTGGGACTCCTTTTCACTGCTGTTCTTTAAAGATTTAGATAAAATATGTCCTTCAGCTACTACTAGTTTTCAAGAATGCTGTGATTGTGGTTCAGAATACTATAAAACTTATTTGCCACTATTATTGATTGCAAAGAGGCAATTCTAGGCATTCTACAAAACACAGAAATTGAAAAATGGGCATCATAAGAACCAACTTCTCAAAGAACCCATGTTTATAATCTCCGTTACTCTGTAATTAAACTCATTTGTGTTGTTCTCATTTGAGATGTAAGTATAATTATTGTTCTTATTTTATAGTTTCATAGTGGTTAATTTTGCCTATTTTTGCTGTTTTTCCAAAAGCTGAATAAAACATAGTTTTAATATGAAACATAATGGAATAGCCATTTCATGTGACAAACATTTTGTGAATCTGAAGGAACAGAAATACTGTTCAAAAGCCAAATATTACCTTACAGACGAACTTTGCTAAAAGGAAAAATAAAACAGAGATTTCCTAAGACTTATCTAATCTACATGCTTAGTTACAAAAATCAAAGGGACACAACCAGTGCTTTGCATGTGTGCTGGCATGGATGAGGGGATGGGAAGAGTAAAGCAGAGAAGAATGGTAAATGAGGGGAGGACAGAAGACTGCCTATGTGTGCCACAGATCTCAGTTGTCTTCTCCTCTTTCCTTCTGCTCAGTACAGGTCAAAAGTGAATCATTTTTGTTTACAAGAGTCAATAACATTATTGCTCAACGGTCTTTGAATATCTTTGATAAGATGAAGCAGAAATGCACTAATGAAAAAGTCCTGACCTGAAGTGTCAGATCTGTGTGCTAAGGACCCTCCTATCAGTTTGCTAGCTTGGACTTTTCATAGGGAGAGAAATCATGTATCTCATCTTTGCCATAGATACCACAGTGTGGGGGTTAGGACACTCAGCATTTCAAGCTGCAGGAGAGAAAAAAAAAAAAATTCTTTGCTGTTTCAGAAAATTTTCTAAACACTAGGATATAACATAAGAAGAAATCTGATACTATATTTTAAAGGGATGTTACTAATGCTACATTTTACTGTAGCTGGGATTCAAAGTCTGTTAGACATCTTCTGAAAACTACCAGAAGTCATCATCTGAGAGTATCAGCACCCTTAATCCTCTTCTGCATAATACAACCCCCAAATAACTCAAACAAAATGTATAGCATGTGATACTTCTAGGTATGAACATTTTCAATCACGTAGAATGAATAAATGTATAGTCACAGACCATCAGACAAGCCCAAGCCAAGTCCTACTTATGTATTCAGTTCATAATTGGCGATTGCCTTTACTGACTCTGTAGAATATTTTCCTGTGAAATAATGTAACTTGTTCTTCATGAGTATCAATTACTTTTGAACTTCAGTGAATCTCCGAGGTATAAGAGTTACTGATTGTAGATATTTTTCAAAGGGTTTTGTTTCCTCTCTAGGAAAAGAAGGAAGGTAGCCTTTGGCTTTATGCAGGAAAAATATATCTTTCTTTCTTGGTGAAGATGTCATAGTGGTAGTTTTCAGAATGGTCAAAATGAGAAAAGAAGACAATTTGTTACCCACTAGCAATAATAGTGCTTGAGGAAGGGAAGAAACAAGCTTCTAACAGGGAGACTGTAAATAGTCTCAGTGTTTTCAGCCTTTCTTTCAAAAATAATGCTGCTTCTTGGAAAAGCAGCATGTCAATATGAAAAGCAAACACAATCAGGGGTTTCTACCACTCATAGGTGAAATTATGGGACTGCTACAGGACAGCAGTTTAAGCTACTGAGCCTGTTGGTGGAAGTAATTCTTAAAATAAGGGTAGATCTTGCTAGGCAGGCTAAATACTTGAAGTACTTGCTTAAGAAAAAAATACTATTTCTATTTGTAACAGCATGCATACAGCTTCTGAAGCCACTCAATCAACTAGAAGAAATGTAGTAAAACTGTCCTCACAATTCTAAATACTCTAAACTGCCATTCAGGAGGAAAGGTAATATAATCTTTTTATAGACAGAAGAGAATGGAAGACTTCAAATGGAAATCTGGTTTTAGTCTATTTTCTTTTCAGTAACAGAAAAAAAAAAAGTTACTTTTCTTCTGTGCTTGGAAGTAACTTACTATCAGTTGGCAAATCAATGCTGTGCATCTTGTTCCAACAGAAATTGAAGTTATTTTTAAGATGTTATTGGAGAGTTTAGTGGTATGCAGTTTCCAGAAAAACACTAGATAGCGACTCAAACTTCAAAAACCTTTGATGTGTAGAAGGTATAAATCCTGTTTTTTTTAATGAAATGGAAGCTTTCTGTATAGAAGTAGGATTATGAATTTCTAGTCCTAATGAAGACCACAGTGATATAATCCAACACAGTTTCTTAAATTATCCACACTAAACATAAAAAGATTTTAAACTACTTTTAAAAAGAAAATGAGTTTGTTGTCTTGTATATAAATGCTTCTTCATCCTCAGAGATGTTTTGGTAATTTTAAAGTACTGAAGGTGTCATGACCTAAAGAGTAACTGCCCCTGTGGATATGTAAAGATGACAACGGTGGGTTAGTATGATTCCATGACACACAAAGACACAGAGGTTTTATTTCCCAATTTTTTTTAGTTACAGATTACTATTAAAAAAGCAAGTACACTTATGATTAAAAAAGTTAGTATGTATCAAGCTACTATAAAATTACTACAAGAAAAGCAAGGATATATATTTTAATAGTAGTAGCAAGCATGTGTTTCAATATTAAAGGTTACTGCAAAATAACCACTAGTAAAGCAGCAAGCATACTTATAGTGAATTACTTATATGTGTGCCTACACATATTATTTAAAGTAGTACCTGTATAATGTTAATCAAACTGCTGCCAGAAGTGGGGTCAATCAAAACCACTCCCAGAATTGGGGCCAATCGATGACAGAAAAAGTTTCACTTTGAAGATGATCATGCTACAGAGCCTGGAGTAAACCAGACATCCCAGCAGGGGTCCAATATGTCTATGATGTCTCTTGAAATGAGTGGCTTGTTTTGAGTAACAAGCAAGTATTTTTTATAGGGACATAAGTGGATGTAACCACCTCGAGTTAATTCCATATCCTTTTATGACAAGATTATCTGCCTAGTGGACAAAGCTAAGGCAGTGCATGTAGGTTGGTTTTTTTTATTTTAGGAAAGCTTTTGATATTGTCTCTCACAGTATCCTTCTGGACAAAATGTCCAGCATACAGTTACGGATGTACACAATAAAATAGGTGAATAATTGACTAAAGAATCAAGCTTAAAGTGTCCTAGTAAACAGGTAACATCTGGCTGGCAGCCAGTCACCAGTGGTGTTCCTCACAGCTCAGTTTTAGGCCCAGATCTTTTTAATATTTATGTCAGTGACCTGCACACTGGAGTTGAACACACGCTAAGTTTGCCAACAACACTAAACTAGGAGAAGCTGTTGATTCCCTTAAAGGTAGAGAGGCCTTACAGAGAGACCTTGATAGGTTAGAGAGACCTTGATAGACTGCATTAGGCAGACACCACCCATATGAAATTAACAAGGGCAAATATCAAATTTTGTACCTAGGATGGTGTATTCTGAGATGTATGTATTCCTGGTTGATGGTAAACTCCATGTGAATAAAAAAAAAAGTGCCCTGGCAGCCAAAAGGACCAATTGTACCCTATGATGCATTAAGCATGGTATAGCTAACTGGTGGAAAGAAGTTATTGTCCCACTGTACTTAACATTGGTGTGGCCTCATCTTTAATACTGTGTGCAGTTTTGTGCTCCACAGCATGAGACAGATAAAAAATACTAGAATGTCCAAAGGAGCGCAAGTGACCATGAGATGATGGAGTTCAAAATTCTTAGGGCAGCATGGAAGGTGTGCAATAAGCTTTCAACCATGGACTTCCAGAGAGCAGACTTTGGCCTCCTCAGGGATCTGCTGGGCAAAGTGCCGTGAGATACAGCCCTGGAGGGAAGATGGGTCCAGGAAAGTTTCTTAATATTCAAGGAGCACCTCCTCCAAGCCCAGGACCAATGCATCCCAACAAAGAGGAAGTCTGGCAAAATGCCAGGAGGCCTGCATGGATGAACAAGGAGCTCGTGGATCAATGGAAAAAAAAAACAAAAAAAAAAGCCTACAGAGAGTGGAAGCAAGGACAAGTAGCCTGGGTGCTCCAGGGAGACTTTATAGCAGTCTTCCAGTACTTAAAGGGAGTTTATAAGATGTGGAGAAACTCTTTAGCAGGACCTGTTGTGATAGAACAAAGGATAATGGTTTTAAAATAGAGGTAAGTAGATTCAGACTAGATATAAGGAAATTTTTTTCCCAGTGAGCGTGATGGAACACTGGAACAGGTTTCCCAGAGAGGTGCTAGATGCAGACAAATTACACATATTAATATTCAAGTATGTTTGGGGCTGCTATCATAAGGAAGGCACTGTCCTGTTCTCCCATAGTACCAGGTCTTGAAGGAGAATGGGTTAGGCCTTTTTTTTATACTTGTTTGCACCCTAATTTCTTTGATCTTTTTTTTTAGCATTTAAATACTACAATTGTTATAAACAACATGTCATGTATCTCCTACCAAGTGAAAAAAGGAGGGCTTAAAGTCTCATTAGTTGAATGAAAGAGGATTATGAATGGATGAAAAATAAGAACAGTAGTAAAAGTATAATATGAGTCAACCCTGCAATAATGGAAGTCTTCGTTCTGATACACATACGATTTATAATAGATGGATATAAACTTAGCTTTTTTTGTCAGCTTTATGTCTAGTTATTTGATGTTATGGGACAATCGAAGATGTCCTCTTAAACAAAAGGATCCACTTCTTTTCTCTTTGAAAATAACAGATTAAGGTTATAGGAACTGTAGGATAGAATGTAGCATCTGGAATAGAAGTCACAATTGGTATATTTTAGTATTGAAAAGAAAGTTTCCAGTGCGCTATTTCAAATAAAATGTAAACTAGCAAAATGAATGAGAAATATTAAATATAAATTTACATAACTAATTATGACACATATATATCCAGTAGTATGCTGACATTGTACCTCAAGGGTATGAGAACAAATTGTTTCATGAAGGTAATGCTTTCATTTTGTGTTCTTAAGGACGCTGATATTGGGACTAGGTTTCACAGACTTAGAAAAGGATTAGAATTGATCAATATTATAAGAGCATGGGAAAGATTGGTTCAGTGATTAATTTCTTGTTAGACACATGGGAACAAAACAGCTGAGTATATGTGTCTCCATAATCCCTTTTCCCAAATGGAATTACAAATTGAATTGATCAACTCATGTGTTCCTTCTGAGCCAGCAGGAGCCACATTAGAATTGGTAGGCTGTATAATAATTTAGCACAGATCATCGGGCCTCAGTGCTAAAGGGAATTAGTTATTAGAATTATATTTTAAAATAATTTTTCAAATTCAGAAATTTTTCATTGGGTGTTTTTTACAACAAAAAAAATCACTTCTATTGGAACACCAAATTCTATAATTTCTAGCATATCCTATATATGCTGAATATCTCCAGTCTCTATTAAGGGAATAATTTTCATACTATATATTGAATTCTGAGTCAGAACTTTGTCTTCCATGACCTCAAAGGAGTGACCAGACTAGTAGAAAATAATCACTCTCTTTTGCTTTTAACTGTTTGTTATAAAGTAAACTTCTACTGTTGTCTTTGTCACTGCTGGGTTCTCTGAAAAAGGTATAGAGTAGGTATGGAGGACCACAAATATTCATATGATATGAAAGGAAATGCCGTTCTGAATTCTGATTTTAAGAGGAGCAGTGCTGAGCATATTGCTGTTTTCCTCAGGGTATTTGGTTTTTTGGTTTTTTTCTTCATTGGATATGATCTGGTCAGTGTATTTGCTTTTGCAAAATCTGTTCTGTGACCCTTATGGACCATATGAGCAGAATCACTTGTTCACCCCAAGACTTTTTCACAAAGCAAAAGTGAAAACACAAAAGTGAAAATACATTTGCTCTGCAAATGTTGGAGGCTTTTTGTTGACCTAGCTCCTACCTATTTCAGATACTGTGTTTTCTCCTACGACTCTGAAAAAGCAATGCTTCACCAGAACTATGGAGCTGTAAAGAGCTTGAATGACTTTGCAAAAAAAGATAAGGGTATATCTAAGACTGAATAACTTTTAGAGCTAAATCTAGAATATACTCTTTCAAAATATAATTATCCATGGAAGAGAAGGCTTGGATAACAATAAAGTGATCCGTAACTAGGGAACAGAGAGAATTAAAATGCAGTATCCTTCACAGTCTCCTATATTTTTTTTTCTTCTGAGTAGATTGTATGATGATGTGTACCATAAAAGTACTCAGCATAAATAGACTAGGATCAAGAGAAACTCAGAAAAGTAAAGCCTGTGTTAATCATATTTCCTAGAAAGGGAAGTAATTTTAATGATTGATTAACAAATGAATGGAAATTTGTTCAAACCACTACATAGTTTTTAAAAGCTGTAAAAGGATATCTGAAATCAGTAACCTCCTAATTCTTTCGAAAAAAAAAAAAAAGATAGCAATTAAAACAAAAGTCAACATAAAAATGTTGTGTTAAAGATGTTTCTGCTTGCATGTCATTCCGTCATTCCAATCATTGACAACCCAGGAAAAGGAGGATTTCATGATATAGGTAAGTTTCAATGAAAGTCAGCTCAGAGAGTGTGCAGGTGAATGTTTGTTCTCTGGGCAAACAGATTGCCATATTCTGTACTGAATTCAGCTTCTAAATGTGCTTAGAACCCTAACTGCTGTGAGTTTAGGGTTTCATTTTTAGAGACAGCTAAAATATTAAATAGAATGGTTTTAGATTTATGTTAATGATAAAAGTTTCTATGTTCATCTGACATAGTAATGGCTCTACCAATTCCCTCTATGTTCACTATTTGCATCTGGCAAAGCTCTAAGACATCTCTCTACAGAAATGCAACTTGTACAGTTACAATCTTCTGATGATTAAATGGATCACAATAAACATATAATCTTAAGAAAACTTTAAACATCAAATCTAATTAACCTGTTATCAACTACAGACTTCCATATTTAGGTAAATATGGAGCTGATATTTTTCCTTAAAAAAAAAAAAAACAAATAAATTAATTCTAGTTATAGAAATGCATTTCTTCTCTGTTCTTCTTTTTTTTTTAATTTTAACACCCATGGTATATCTTTTATGATTATTCTATGATTCAAACTATGAGAAAAGAACAAGATTATTTTTGGTATATATATTTGTTACTCTTAAAAATCCACTTCGTCTGCTAAGATGAATTACTTACTATATATATATATATATATATATTGCACTTTCACTAGCACCTTGAAGGAGAAAGAAAAGTTTCCAGTATCCATAGAGAATACACTCTTTTATGTACTTTGGATGAAGGGCGAAGTGTCTGGTTCTGGTTTTCTGCTGCAACAACATAGCAGGACTATATTAAGAGCAAAACTGTCTGTGTTATTGTTATTAGTATCAAGAAGTGCTCAAAAGATATGAACCTTAGGCTGGATTCATACAAGCTATTCAGACTTTCCTTGGACATTCAAATTATTTGTCTCTGAGATTTCTTCATCAGAGTAGTTTCATCTCCTAGGAGAAATTATGATTGAACTTATATCTCTAGGCCTATTCAAAGGCCATACAAACTTACCGCCACTGTGGTTCCTTTGGAGAGAAGAAGAGCAGAGACCTGTCACCTTCATTGCTTTGGAGACAATACCAGATTATACGCAGCTGTTAAACCAGTAAAAAAGTACTTGTCCCTTTGGGAAATAAACCTCTGCCAGATAAAAGACAACCCCTACAGACGTAGCAAGTGATCACATGATTAAATTTTTTTTTAATAAAACATAAATATTAGGAGCCCCAAATGTTCCCAGAAACATTAATTTTGGAATTTCTGAACTTCTGAATGCTTTACTGCAACATTAAAATTCTGTCAATGTAGTTTTCATGTTGCTGTGGACAACAAGGGGAAGAAGGTGGAATGGTGAAGGGAAGAAACAGTATGCAATGTGACTTTACTGTAACACCAAATAGCATGATAAAGCTTTTGGCAGGTTTGTACAGTATGGATTTGGTTTAGTGTCCATTTTTTCCTTCCTGTTGTGAAGACTCAGTTTGTAAGCAAGCTGATGTACACCACATGCATGTTTTTGTCTTATCTGTGATGTGACAGTAATCACATTTGAAATAACTGCTGTTCTAATTCACTCTTCCCCTCTTTCATGTGCTTTCAGTGTGTCCTTTCTTGCGGAAGGAGAACTTTAAAGGATACTTTTTTTTTTCATTTCTACTTACTCAGCCTTAAAACAAAAGAGTATCCATTCATAATGTAAATGAAGTCCCTGATAACCTTGCCAAGAAGATTTGCAACATATCACAGTGAAAATATTCAGATGAAAGCACTTTTGAGTAGCTAAAACAAATTGCTTCATATATTTCTTAAGTTTTTATCATCTTTAATTCTCATGGTCAGATACTTTTCTCCAGCTCAATCACACTGTTTTGAGAAGCTGCATAGCGGATCTTCAGTTTCAGGGACAATTATTTCACCTAGGATTTCATTGTAGCTCAGGTAAGGTGGAGTTTCTCCTTGTTCTTTTGTCCAAGTGTGGGCATGCTCTCTTGTACCTCTGTGCATTCCACAGCCCAAAGGTACACTGCACTGGAGAAGTTTTTTCATTAGCAAAATGTGACCTTACAGTAGGTGAGCCAAACAGAAAGCAGAGACAAAGAGGGCAAAAAGCACAGAACACACTCACACTGGAACACAGCTACAGCCATCTGATGTCTTTTTTAAGCTGTTCTGGTTAAGCTATTTACCATACGACAGTTTTGGTTGCATTTTTTGATAAGCTAACAATCAGCTCTTAAAGTATGATTTTAAATTTACTTAATAAAGGAGGCAATCAGCAGCCTTGTTTCATCCCATGGGAAAAAAAAAAAATCAAGAGAATGGAAAACCGATAAAAGTGCTTGTCAGAAAGGTCAACATAACAGTCCAAAACTGATGCTTATTAGTCAGCTGGAACAGTCTTCTATTTGTATGAGGCACTGAATTCCCATTAAGTGGTATAGAAAGTCTAATGCTATAGGGAATCTGATTTTCTAAATACTTTTCTTTAACCTGGATTAAGTCTGTTCTGTTAGAAGATATTTTTCTTCTTATTGTGATCTAACATATTCTGTAAACAACACTTACTTAGTTCAAAATAATTGCCAAATATTTGCTTCAAATGCAGGCATGGATTCTTCACTATGAAAAGTGCAAGATGTTATTGTCACACTAGAGATCTACAAAGCAGTAACCATTATAACAGTTCCTGAAAGTCTTTTTACCCCCATATGTATCTCTTACTCACCACTGTGTGCAGTGTAAGTGTGTACAGTCTGGACTACTCAGACTGAATGTTGAACTCATGAACTGATGATTTATCCAGCATGACAGATCAAATTATGCTTCTGTACAGGACTGGAGGATCTGTCACACTAGTCTTTCCAAATAATGAAGTCCAGAAAACCTCCTTCAGGAAAAAAAAAAAAAGAGTTGACAGTGAAATCAATATTTCAGATATTGGGAAATATTTGGACCTTCAGGTCAATTTTAGCCACGATCTGTAAAGGAGAGCTCTGTAGAGTCACTGCTGCAATGGCATCTCATGACCTGTAATGAGGTCTTCTCCTGTAATGGCACAGATGAAATATCTCCTCTGTATTCACTAATCCAGTGTCTGTCACCTAGGAGAGTGATGCAACCGTGCAGCATGCATACAGCTGCTAAGTGGAGGTGCCCTGGCATAAAGCACTCTCTCTAGGAGTCAGTAATATAAGTTACAGTGTAGGTAGAATATCCAGGCAAGTGAGAATGGGAGTTCTGAGGGAGCTTCATTCCTGAGCCATGGCACTGCCCAGCTTGGAAAGCTGGAAGTTCATCTCACTCTCTCACAGTCACCAGAATAAGTAGTTGAGTGAGCATCCCACTCACATGCTAGTCTTTTGCAGCAGTGCAGGCAGCTTGTTGGCCATTACAGTAATACAACTTTTGATTTGTACACAGCCAGTGACAAAGCATAACAGGCTTCTTGTTCAGACCTATCATACTGGTTTGTACTGGTTTCGGCTGGGATGGATCTAGTTTTCTTCCCAGTAGCGGCTGTGTTTTGGATTTAGTATGGGATTTGGTATGTAAAGAATATTGATAACACACTGATGCTATTAGTGGTTGCTAAAAGATCAAGCACTTTTTCAGCTTCCCATGTTTCACTACTGTGCAGGTGCAAGAAGGTAGGAGGGGCCACTACAGTTGACCCAAACTGGCCAAAAAAAGTATTCCATACCATGGACATCATGCTCAGTATACAAGTAGGGGCTGGTCAAAGGGCAACTTTTTGCCTTTTTCTCTCGGTGCTCATGATCACTTCAAGATAATTCTTGGTTCCATCCCGTGATTGCTGCTTGAGATGGGCTGTATAGGTCATTAGGTGGTGAGAAATTGTACATCATTTATTTTGTATATTCTATTTTTATTGTTATTTTAATCATTATACACAGAGAGAAAGTATTATTATCTCTTCCTTTGCTGTCCTAGTGTCATAGTTCAGCCCCAATCGGGACCAAACTACGCAGTTTCTCTCTCACTCCCCCCACCCTCCAGGGGGACAAAAGGGAGAATTTGTAAACAAAAAAAAAAAAAAAAAAAAAAAAAAAAACCAAAACCACATGGGTTGAGATTGAACAAAAAGTAAATTTAACAGTAATAACAGAAGAAAACAAAACAGTGATAGAATACAAATACAGTACAATGGCTTCCAACAAATCTCCACACCTAGTTTCTTCCAAGTAACCATAGACTCCCCTCAGCACCCTCCTCACTTATATACTGAGCATGATGTCAGATGGGATGGAATAGCCCTTTAGCTAATTTGGGTAAATTAACCCCAGCTGTTAGCTAATTAGTTAATTATCCCAGCTGGGTGCCCCAGCCATAAGGGCTACCAGCTCCAGTTCTCCACCCAGCTCAGGTGAATATTAACTCTATCCTAGCCAGAACCAGGACACCTAGTAAACTGCCTTTATCTTAATGCATAAGTTTTCCTTTCTTTTCAATTCTCTCACCCATCCCCCTAGGAAGGGGGAGGATGCGCAAGCACCTGCATAGTACTTGATTGCAGACTGGGGTTAAACTATGACAATGGTTAACTAGTAAAAAGAGCGTTTAATGCACAGAATCTATACAAGAATTTAACTGGCAGGAAATATATTCAGCATGCTAGTTCTTATGAACCGAAAGAGAAAAACTTAACCCATACATGTACTGAAATGGAGTTCAGTGCAAGAGGCTGAGAAAGTTTTCAGGTACTCTGCTGAGTTACATTCTGTCACTGAACCCTCACCTGAGTTGTAAAAGGTCCTCACTGCTATTTCTATAGCTATTTTCCAGTAAGGCAAGGCTGTTTTTTTCCTGGATTAAGCAAGCTTTGAAATAAATCTGCCTTCTATGAGGTCTGCTTGCATTACATGTCAACTACTAAGCCACTGCGTAAATTATTTTTGAATCCATGAATGAAAATAAAAAAGCACTGGAGCATATTATCACTTTACTTTCTAGATGTGGTTATAAACTGTTTGTATAGGAACTCCAGTTTTGTAGCTTTAATTCTTCTGCAATTAACTGAGATAATAAAAATCTTATTTAAAAAAAAAAAAAGAATACATTTGAGGAGATACTTTTATTTTCTGAAGGATTTTGCTAGTGGTAGAATAACTTGGAAAGAGATTTTAAAGTGCCACACATGTATCAAGGATAATGACCCCTTTTAGCACACATACTGATAAAAAGTTAGGGCTTTAGCCTTCCAGCTACAACAAATCAAACATACTGCATTTTGGTTACAATGTAGTGAAGTAATATTCTTTTTCGAGTCACATGAAAACAATCTTGACAATAATCTGTTGATTTTATTCCACAAAACAATTTATGGTATACTATTATTTCTCACGTTACTTACATAATTCACTGTATGATCAAAATACTGTCTATTCTAAGAAATATTACACGGATTTAATTAGAGTTGGAAACTACAAGAAATCACTTTCTGACATAACCTTTCATCCTGCACATCAGTATTGGATCCTTGATTTTCCCCCACAGAGGGGGAGGCATATAGAAAATATATGCATGTAGCATCATATGCACTGTTCAGAAAAAACACTTACCAGCTCTATCTAGTAGCATAATATGCAGTTAGTATCTGTATAATCATCCTCAATCTCCAGTTTAAGAGAGCACTGCAGTACACTGAGGTACATGTTAATGCAGCTGGTGTTCCACTCACAAATTCAGAATCAATGTATGTAGTAAATGCATACGTAAATGTATAGGAGTTTATATAGATATATATATACCTACACACACATATGGGTATATATATGCATATATTCACAAAGAATAATGCTATATATTCCACGACGGAATTCTCATGTAATAGTAATCTAGTAATTCTTTTATATCCTTTATTATTTGACAGTTTATGTAATAGTTTCAACAAGAAATGGGTGAGATCTTCAATTGTAGAAGCAATCTCAATGTGTCATGACCTCGTACAGTCCTCCAAAGAAAAGTGAATTGCAAAGAAATGTAGTTCAGCAGAAACTGTTGTACTAATAGAGTCAGCTTTGCCACTCAACTTGTTTACACAAACTTGAACTGGCTATAAATCAAAATCATAAATCAGGCAGCAGTATTTGGTACACTTAAATTATTTTCCTCTCTTGCTTTTAAGAAGCAAATATATCTTATTTTAGGGTTCCTTTTGTGTTGCTGATCACTTCTTCTTTCCAGAAGTATTCACAGCAACTTGCCTAAGACAAATTCTGGAACAATAGAAAATGTAAGATTCAATTGATATTCAATGAAAATTTGGTCACTGGATAACAGACTCACTCAGAGGGCCAACAGAAGACTCAGCTGTTGCTTACAAACCAAGAAAAAATCTGAGTGACCTTCAACAGAAACATAAACTAGAGATTTTTTTTTATGGTACTTGTTCTGGAACTATTCCTTTTTTTTTTTTTTTTTTTCTTCAAAGAGAGAAGCAATTTTAAGTGCCTTTCTTCATTTATTATCTGTGATATAACTTATTTGACATAAACCACATAGCCAACCTCAAGCAAAAATGCAACATTTTCTATAGGACTAGATACAAAACATTGAGGTATATCTGTAGTTCAGGAAGACAGAGTTTTAGGACATTTAACATCAGGTGTTATTTAACATCTCTGTCAGCGACACAGATGGT
This sequence comes from Tetrax tetrax, assembly GCA_009806455.1. Taxonomy (NCBI): domain Eukaryota; kingdom Metazoa; phylum Chordata; class Aves; order Otidiformes; family Otididae; genus Tetrax; species Tetrax tetrax. The sequence goes on along the minus strand of WHYT01015470.1, from coordinate 52,268 downwards.
GGGATACAGTGCACCCTCAGCAAGTTGGCCAATGACACCACGCTGTGTGATTAGGTCAACACACTGGAGGGAAGGGATGCCACCCAGAGGAACCCTGACATGTTTGAGGCGTGGATCCATGCATACCTCATGAAGTTCAACCAAGTGCAAGGTCCTGCACACGGGTCCGGGCCATCTCAAGCACAAATATAGGCTGGGCAGTGAATGGGTTGAGAGTAGCCCTGTGGAGAAGGACTTGGGGGTGTTGATGGATGAGAAGCTCAACATGAGCTAGTAATGTGTGCTTGCAGCCCAGAAAGCCTACTGCATCCTGGGCTGCATCAAAAGACTTGTGGCCAGCAGGTGATTCTGTCCGTCTACTCTGGTGAGACTTTGCACTGCTTCCAGTTCTGGAGCCCTTAACAGAGACAGAAGGAAGGACATAGATCTCAGACTGATGGCAGAAAAGGTCCATGAAGATGATCAGAGGGCTGGAGCACCTCTGCTATGAGGACAGACTGAGACAGTTGAGACTGTTCAGCCTGGAGAAGAGAAGGGTCCAGGAAGATCTTATAGCACCCCTCCAGTACCTAAAGAGGATTTACAAATAAAACTGGAGAGGGAATTTTGACAAAACCATGTAGTGATAGGACAAGGGGTAATGTTTTTAAACTAAAAGAGGCTAGATTTAGATCAGATATAAGGAAGAAATTATTTATTGTGAGGACAGTGAGGCACTAGGACAGGTTGTCCAGAGAACCTGTGGATGCCCCATCCTTGGCGACATTCAAGGCCAGTAGGTGATCTTTGAAGGTGCCTTCCAAGACAAACCATTCTATGAATCTATGATCAAATATTGATGTGGAAAAACATCTACCTGATTTTTTTTTAGGAAGACTTAAACGTAATTTAAGTTATTGAGGAAAAGAACATGGAAAATATTTAAATAATTTTGTGGCAGGTTTACTGATATTTCTTTCATCATGAAAATATCTGAAACTGCTAAGAAAATAAACTTTCATCAGAGTATTTTCTGTATGTTAACTGGAAAGGATTTGAAAAATGAGTTTAGCTAGACATTTGCTCAGAGCCTAGTTACAGACAACTACTAGTGATACACACTTTCATTGTTAATTCTAAATAGTTGATGCAGTGATCCATAGGTTATATATGAGAATAATTGGATTAGGATGTACATTATCATTTTGCTTTTCCCACATATAGCAAATTTGAAGCATGGGCAATTTGGAACAAATCTGCTTTTTCCTCCATGACTTCTGCCCTGTGTCAAGTTTGATCAAACACCGGTGAAGCAGGCTTATTAAGCAGTAACCAGTGTGTTTCCTAAAGGTATACAACAAATGACAGAAATATGAGAGGACATATTTCTTTGTACATCTCTGCTTTGAAATACATTCATTTTTAAAAATTTATGATCTATTTTTAAGATTATCCCTCTGAACCTCCCTTAAGGTTGCCTAAAGGATCCTTTGTGCCTGAGTATAAGCTGCCCATGTTTCTCTGGCAGCCAGTGGAGATCATAGATGGTAAGGAAAAGTGGATGGAAGTCTATTAAATCAGTACAACTACAAGGATTTTTTCTGAAGGAAATCTCAAATGAAAAGAAATGTATCTTTAACAAAGTATTTTTTTTCTAATGTCTACTGTAAACCAGCTCTGCAAAATTTATCCTGGATTTGATCTAAAACAAAGCATAGAACTATTTCATTTTAAACACAGCAAGAAGCATTCTCAGAATCCATTGAAGAAAATGTATTCTGACCCAATTTTCAGTTTGCAGCCAAATTTTACATTTAAAAAAATTCACTCTGCTTTTAAGTTCCATTCTAAAACAATAGGAGTCTGGCAAAATTGCACAGAATCCCGAATATTAAGATAAGAGAAGGTTTATTTTGATTAATGAGAGTTTTTAGATGAATTGTTGTTTTATTTATTTGGAAGCTTCTTCTCACTCAGTACTAACAATGGCAAGGTTTCATTCCACAGAAAGAATTCCTTTTTTTTTTTTAATATTTGTCTGATGTTATATGTGAATGCTATATTGATCTTTGACCCCAGACTTTTGCTAAGCTGGGCCATTCTACTTAAAGTGAACGCATGTTGATATTCTGTGGGGGGTAATCCTGTGACACCGAAGAAACTTGCACAATATTCATCCAACTGCAGTTTTACCTCTTTTTTTTTTCTTTAGACCTTTTTTCTTTCTCTTTTCTTGTTACATTTATTCACAGTTGACCCAGTATTTTTGAGGCTGTACAAGAGTCAGTATCCTAGATATCCCATGGATTTGAATGACTAGTATAATGCCTGTATGACAGATGAGAAGCAGAAGGATAGTGTTGAACCTTTAAAGAAAAGTCGACATTTTCCTGGCCTCGAGCAGCATTTTTCAATGTCGAAGCCTTTGCAGCTTCCAACCCTTTGATTTGTGAGCAAAAGTGTAACACATCTTGGCCGTTATGGAATCAAAAAAGTCCTCTATATATTCCCATTCCATTTTTGCTTAAAAAAATAATAAAAAAGAAGTTAACTCCTTTCCTGTTCTGCCTCTTTCTGCTTTTTGGACATTTTTCTGTTTTCTGAACTGAACAGAAGAATGTTCAGGAAATATATATATATATATTTTTGTCAAAATACTGTGAAGATTTTTAGATGTTAACTCTCATTTCAAAAAGTTCTAAAGATTCCTGGACAAGGTTTTAAATTCTTAAGTCAGCAACTTAAGTGTAAATGTAAGCATGTACGGGCTAAACTCGTAGCAATTTTGCTAAGAACAGTGGCCAATGAAAACCAACCTTGAAAATCACAAAACATTAATTATGACAAATGCTGAAAACATACTGAGATCTCTACTGTTTTTGTAGGATTCACATCTCATGGGTTTTCAATCCACCTAAGAACAAAACACATAATTGGAATTAAGCTTACTTAAGCTTACTGGTTTACTACAACTGTTTCTGCCCCAAGTAGTCTACAGGACTCTTTAATGTAATAATCCATTATTAGTAATTGTGATAGCAATATTACTGTACTGCAGCAGTAAAAAAAATAATTTGACTTTTCAATGGAGGAAGCATTTGTTATCTTTTCTTAAGGTTTATAGTTGTTCTCGGTTGTAAATCACGCCTACAGACTCATACAGTTTATCCCAGTTGTAGTCACACTGTATTCAACAGTAAAATTTCTGTTAACTGCACTGAAGGCAAAATGAGACAAGTCCTAGCAAAGCATCTCTATGGTCAGTGTGGACACTTTACATCAATACAACCAATTATATTAATTATATTAACTGCATCTGTTCACAGTGAAAAACAAGCTGGTCCTGTCTTAGAAATTAAGTTCCTAATTGGGCTTATGCTGCTAAATCCTGACCTTCAATGGGATTTACTGATTTTGGTCCAACCTCAAACTAACGTTTAAACTAGGCTGAAAAGTAGGCAGACTTCTACAAGTGCATGCAGGCCTTGATTGGGAATAACTTTAATTCCTTTTTTTAAACATTATTATGTGAGTAGAAATTGACAAAAACAATCATTCTGACTGAAGCTCACCCTATTCACCTTGATTTTTAGAAGCTACTGTTTCCAAATCACTTCTTCATTCAGTCTTATTAAGTCTAGCAATGTAAAAAGACTTTCCATCATGCCACACCTCTTCTAATATTGTAGTAAATACTCTATCTGGACAGCAGAAATTCACATGAAGGCACATAAGAGCAAGAGAACTGAGTTTTATGTACCTCCAACAGAAATACATTATTGCTTTTTGAAAGACTCAAGAGGAGATATACTTCTGACTCTACACCTCTAAACAAAAAGAAAAAATATATATATTCAGAATCTCCTCACTTGACATAGAAAGAATAACTTTTGAAAGCTAGAAAAATCATAAAATAATAAAAAAATCTTAGGAATCATAAGCCCAGTGTTTAGGCATCTCTCTGGTCTTATGTTATAGCACTTCACAGCAACACTTGAAAACTCCGGAAGCAATTCCATTGCACATATGTGAACAACTAGCGTGATTTGAGGCATCCCCTGGAAACTCAACTTGTCTGTCAGCTGCTGCTCCCAAAGGCTGTGAAACTCATATTTCATGAAGAACACACAAATGTCTAGGATTATCCTATGTATTTAAGTGACACTTCTATTTATGAAAGTAAAAGCCCTATATAGAGTTTAAATTCCAAGTGAGAAATCCAAATAGGAAATATTTATTCAAATTTAGACATCTGAAATTTGGGGGATTTTGTTTGTTTGTTTGTATGTCTGTTAGTTTGTTTTAAAAAAAAAACCAAAACACCCAATCTATCAGCACTTAGAAAGTTACTAGTTACTAGCCTGCAATATAAATTTGCCTGCAAATAAGATCTGAGGTATATGATAGAGCAGTTGTCTTCTGAACGTGTTCCATTATAAACTCTCTCAAGTCAATTCAAATACTGCTCTATACATCAAGTAACAAGAACAAGCAAGGGAAAAACCTCAATATTTAGTATGAGCCGACATACCACATATAACTGTCATTAGATGTGTCATTTTTTCCTAATATTCTGTTAACCTGGATGCTTTCCCAGACATCCAGAGAGACAATCAGATACATAGGTTCTTATGAAGAACAGTTTGAAAAGTTGTGTGAAATTCTTCAAGATACCTAGATTTCCTTCAATAGTCTGCCTATTGATACAAATAATCCATCCGTACTGTAAGGTAAACTCTTCCACTAGATATAACAAGGCAATTAACAAGTTTGAGTAGTATGGGATTTAACAAAATTCATAAAAGTCAAAGGAAATAACTTATTGGCATAAATGTAGTTTTACCATATGCAAAACCAGAAAATTAAATATTATACAGCTTTAGTTTTCCTAGTCTACAAAGCCTCCTAATATCATAAGGGTAAGCTTGGTACAAAAAGATGGCAATCAATCATTTAAAAATGAAAACCTGAGATTCCAATAAGAAATAAAATTATAGAGCTCATTGTATTTCAATTGAAATTCTGAGAGAAAAATTCTTAAGACCCTATCCAAAATTAGAAATTTTTATTTGTGTTTAATACTCTACAGCTGAATTTCTCACAGGCAATACAAATTTCTTTGGATATAATATTTGAATTTGTTCATCTTCCTATCCTTCCAATGCTCTAGTCTATCTTATCCATTTTTCAGATCTTTTCTCAGACAGATTCACTGCCTTTTATTGACAATTTCTTGTTGTTCCCAGGTGAGTTAACATGTTCTTTCTGTTTTTCATTTTGCTTCTGACTCTTTTGGGCAAAAACAGTGCCTTCCTATCACACTGGACTGTCAAGAGACTTTATTAATAAATTAAATAAATTGGATTGGGATTTCTAGATACAAAACACGGTAATCATAGTAATTTATTTCATACACTCCTATAACAAAATGAGACCCTGTAAAAAACCAAAACCATGAAGGTTTATCTTTAGGGGAATAGTTTTAGTGGTAGTTTTGTTCAAAAGTTTGTTATCCTTAGCTATTGACATGAGAGGAAGTTTGTTTACATGATATTAAATTAATATCAAGAAAAACACAGCCTCATTCAAAGTTTCTGAAAAAAAAATTAGAACGAATGCTCATACAGCTGCATAGATTACATAATGATTCATGTATTTTATGAGATAAATTCCTTTTTGATGCTCTGATGGTAAGGGAATTACTGTCTCAGATATGCAATATATAAATAGGATTATGGTCAAAAGGCTTGATGGCTGAGGAGTAGTCGCTGTAAAGGGTGAACCATGGATTTTACATTTTTGCCCCAGATTCGAATGCTACAGCTTGTACTTCAAGTAAGACACTTGTGCTCTAAGGAACCAAATAACAAAGGCAGAGAGAGGGGCCACAACATCAACCTTGACATCTTTCTAGCCTATTACCTTCTCTAAATATGGCACTCTAGAAAAAAAAAACAAAAAAACATAAGAACAGGGCAAAATTATAGTGCTTTTTCTCCAGAATCTTCCCTCTCTGGGAAGCTTCTTTTCAGGTGCTTCCTGATTCAGATACATCCTGTCATTTTACATAACAACCCTTGAAATTTTTTCACCATGAATTTACCTCATCGCACATTCTACACCCATGTTAATTTTTAGCATCCTCAAATGTCTGTCAGGAAGGAAATTCACCACTTAGATCTAATAACAGTGCAAAGAAGCACCTCCTCCTTTTTACTCTGAACCTGCTACTTTCTCGTACTAGCTGATGTCCACACTCTATCATATTTGAAGAGACTGTGGACAATTCTTCCCCTTCCTCTGCTACACACAACTTTACCATCCCCCTGCTTCTCCTTTTTAAACTTTTCTAGACTGGAAAATACTAATCTATTCAAGTAGTTTCTTTAATCATTCCCTGTGTGGAAGGCATTTTGTATCGGTGATTTTCATAAGAACATCTCTCTGTACTTTTTTACTGCTCTACTACATCCTTTTTCAGATAGGACGAGAAAGAAATGGGGACAGATGTGCATTGCACTGACATTACATCCTGACTAAATCATGTGTAAAGATGCTTTTCATTTTGTTACTTGTTTTCTTCTTGCAATTCCCTATATTGGGTCTGTTTTCTGAATGGAGATCAACTCTGAAGAGCATACAAGCACAGAGGGCTGGAAAGTCAAGTTCTCTTGGGAGTTAGACTCTTGTTTATTCTGGTAGTTTGTGTGCCTGCACCAGTGGTCAGGCATCCTCATTGATGAAGTCTCAAAATACAGATTCTGTTCTAACTCATCTTAGCCTGTACCACAGCTGCTGTTTAGCCGATGTCTTTCTGTGTTAAATAGCCAATTAGAATCTTCTGGTTTTCTTCTACCATTCCTCAGACCCTCATTTTGATAACTTTAAACAACTGAACTCTTAAAATATTGCAATTTTCTGAGTCAATAATCTCTCACTAAAAAGGCATTCGCCTTGATATTTTGGGATATCTTTCCTGCATCCTCTCCAAAATCTTTTTGAAAGTGAATCTCCACTGTAAGAAAAATTCTCAGTAATAAAACCCCTATTCAGTAACAATGCTTATCACTGACAATTTTTGGAAGCTTGTCAATTAAATACATGGTTAATCAACATATTAAATTTTTTTCTTATTTTTATTCATACCGTCCAGCACAAACCTGGATTAATTGTAATTAAAATAGCATTAACCAATCATTTGTCTTATGGATAATAATTTTCTCATCTTACTTTAGCAGACTGAATGATGTTTTTCTCAGATTCTTACTAACCATAGAATCATAGAATCATAGAATGGTTAGGGTTGGAAGGGACCTTCAAAGGTCATCTAGTCCAACCCCCCTGCAAGAAGCAGGGACATCCCTGACTAGATCAGGTTGCTCAGAGCCCCGTCCAATCTGGCCTTGAACGTTTCCAGGGATGGGGCATCCACCACCTCTCTGGGCAACCTGTTCCAGTGCTCTACAACTCTCATT
>WHYT01015470.1:3809-42804 GCA_009806455.1 Tetrax tetrax | reverse complement strand
TCCTTCTTAAATACCTGTGCCCTGGCCCATGATGGCTCCACTCTAGACCTGTCCAAGTCCACCAGAAAAAAAGGGGAAACTTCTAGCAGTTTCTTGCAGAAGCTGCCACTGTATCTCCCCCCCCACTTCCCCCCTCACTAAACAAAACCAAAACACAGTTTTAAAGTAACAGTAAAAACTTTGTACGGTGAGTAATACCATCCCCTCTAGCAGGAGAAGAAATGCTTGTGTGGGATGTTACCACCTCCAACGTTAAGCAGAAAGGATGAGATGATGTTAGAGAAAACCTATGACAGAAGATTTCTGGATTATGTACTCTTACACACTGAAATCACTGGCATACAAACTTTGGCAGTTTACAAAAGCTTTCAGAAAGGTATCCCCTCTTCACTCTTCTAGTCTGCAGGACTGACTGTGCATTCTCTATCTAACTCATGGTATTTTTCTGCCTAGTTTCCACAGGAAATAGAGTGAGCTTCTTGGTAAGAAGGTAAAACATATTTTATATTTTATACAATTTGAAAAGATATTAAAATTTGGGTTTTTTTTCTGAAGGGAATTAATTATGTTTTTCCTCTTTTTTCCCTTTTCCCTCTTTAAGATTCAAAATTGCTTCTTGAAGCCTAAAAAGACCTAACAACAAAAATCTGAATTCCAGAAAGGACACCAGAAAATAAGCAGAAATAGTGAGACAGGCTTTATAAAATCTATATTTGAGATAATGTTGACAGTGAGGTGGCAGAAACAGCTTTGATTGTCAGGAAAATCATTTTCTTGACAGGAGAGGATAGCCACAGTGAGTGTCATGCAGAAAAATCAGAGTTAATGGTCCACCATGAAATTTTTGTTTAAAAGGAGAATTAATACTGGCAGCTCAAGTAAAAACAGACAGTTGCATACCAGATATCTAAAAAAACCAGCCTCCCAGTTGTGTATGAGAAATACAAATTACCTGAATTCACATGTTTTCTTGCACAAATGGCCAAGTGGGTAAAATGAAAACAAATAGGATAAAGTTTTGAAATGTTGAAGATGTAAACAGATAACAGAAAAGATTTGGACCTGTATTCTCTCAAGAGATAAGTACAAAGATAGCCACTTTTGCACCCAGAGCGCTGCATTCCAGGCCAAACTCTAACATAAATTAGAATTATCCGATAGTTGCTTTAAGAGCCACAAGCTCACTGCTTTGGAAGTGACATGTATCCCCACCTTTGCTAAATGAGAAAAAGCACGATATGCATAGTCACAAATTTTAAAAAAAGAATAGAATAAGGATTAACTGGAAACTTAATGGGGTTTAAGTGAATTTCTGTTGGTGAAGAGAGGTAGAGCTCTATGGAGACTCTGAATTAATACACAGACTAGATTGGGTTGTCTTTTATTACTTCCAAGTAAACAAGAGGCCTAAAAAATATCACAGATCTGTGATATATTGTGAGGTCAAATGGGAACCAAATTGGTAGCTTTGCCACCATTTTTTTCCAGTAGGTGATAAAAAAAACTTCACCTTTGAACACCCAAAATTCCAGTGGGAATCATTTCTGAATTGAACCCATACCTAGAATCTAAGAACTAGAGGTATAGTCAATAGATTTGGAAATTACATTGATTTCAGGCCTGTGGATGTGAGTGAATCGAAAATATCAATGTTTTCCAAAGCTTAAAATCCAGCAAATGGTCACGAATTTAACCCTGTATTTGCTGACCATTTTCTGGATGTAAAACAATGCTAGACTTTCAGAGGTTGTATTTACATTTTTCTAAATTGAATCTCCTTGATGTATTTTCCTGCCAAACAGTTATATACACAATAGTACAGGATTCTTCCATGCACTATCTGAAAAAAAAAAAAAAAAAAAAAAAGCTTGCATCACAACACAGGCATTCATTCACTTATATTTCCAGTTATTCTTGATTAAGTAGAAAAAAAAGAGCTACATTGCCTAATGATTGAAAAGAGTTGTCTAAACCATTAAGAAAGCTGTTAAGAATTACACCATGCTTTTCAAGGATAGATGTACAAAGTTATCTTAATCCCTTGAAAGAGCTGATCCATCTAATGACTGTTAAAGCCATAAAGGAAATTTTGAGCTCTGATGCCCTAAACTGTATATTCTGGGTTGCTGCACTTTGATTTGGCTCTGAGTGAATATTCCATTCAGTGTGAAAAATCTGGGTGTACACAAAGTGTATAGAATGCATCATTCCCTTCCTGATAAGTTGAACTTTTGCACTGGCAAAGCTGTTTTTTCATTAAAAGAACATTGACAAGTGCAGTAGGTTATCTGCCTAAGTTCAGTGAGATATGAAATATAGGGTCATTTTTCATTTTCTGTTTTTTTCAAAGTTAAATATGCTGCCTACTACCCACAATATAAACCCAATCTAAATATTCAAAAGTCCTTCCCAATAGGATTTCCTGAAAAGGGAGGCTTGTCTTTAGGTGATATTTGGGCTGAACACACACACAATCTCACCTAAAGGTTATTCCTGAACAGAAATTGAAAGACTGGACTTCAAATATTACCTTATAAAATATTCCTGTCGGTCATTCTAGTGAAGAAGGCCTAAAAAAAAAGAAAGAACATAAAATGATCATATATCACAGAATCACAGAATTATCATGATTGGAAAAGACCTAAAAGATCATCCAGTCCAACCATCACCAATACTTCTCAGCTAAATCATATCCCTCAACACAATATCCAAACGTTTCTTGAACACCCCCATGGTCGGTGACTCCACCACCTCCCTGGGCAGTGCATTCCAGTGCCTGACTACTCTTTCCGAGAAGTAATATTTCCTAATATCCAGCCTGAATCTCCCCTGGCGCAGCTTGAAGCCATTGCCTCTAGTTCTATCACTGTCTACACGAGAGAAAAGGCCGACCCCTAGCTCACCACAACCTCCCTTCAGGAAGTTATAGAGAGCTATAAGGTCTCCCCTGAGCCTCCTCTTCTCCAGACTGAACAATCCCAACTCCCTCAGCCGCTCCTCATAAGGCCTGTGCTCCAGACCCCTCACCAGCTTCGTTGAATTGAATTGAAGGCAAGGACATCAATTAGAAACCTTGTTTCAAGGAAAGTAAATTTTACCTTGAGTCTTTCTGCACCACTAACTCCAAAAACAAGCTTTGTGTTGGCACTTTATACTAGGCTGATTTTCATCTAAACAAGCATGTGCAGAGAAGCAGAATAAAGGCAGGAAAACAGCTACTCAATGGCATGAAACTCTTCTTTCCTAGTAAGTGTAGGCTCCTGCAACCTTACAGGCCCTCAAGAACTACTTTCTTTTATAAAAGAATCTCAAACAGGTTTGAAGTGATGAACATTTTAAGGGCTATGAATTCATTTAAATTGTGATGAACATTTTAAAAGCTATGAATTAATTTAAATTGTATGTGCAGCTTTTATCAGGGCCAGCATCTTTCACTTCCAGTTTTCAATGTGGCTTACATTCCCTATACTTAAAAATGAGTTCTCTTCTGAAGTTTGCGTAGTACATTATGTATTTGAAGCAGCAAGTTCACACTAAAGTCAATGAATTTGACTCCAGGGAAAGTTCCTATTTTCAATAGGAACTGTGATGAACATTGTTGTGATTACAGAGTTGAAGTTGTCTGAGAGGTATTATAAAGATAACCCATATTTCAGACAACCTGAACTTTGGAAGTACGAACACTTAAAAATAAGTCCTCAGTAAATCAGTATCATGAGGTTATCAACACAAAAGCAGAAACCTACAGACATTTTGAGAGATGGCTAGAGGAAAAGAAGCAAGGTTTGAAGAAGAGCAAGAAGTAAAAATTACTGAAAGAGAGGAAGGAAGCTGTGGTCAGGCTACATAGGGGAGAAAGTGAGCTTTTGGTTAAACTTCTGCTTTGATTACCCTCATATTTAATTATTTAATTATTTAATCTTCACAGGTTCTGGATGACAGGTAAGGCTTACCTATAAGTAAAAGGTATATATGAAAATAAGTCAATTAATTGAGGTTATTTTCCATTTTTTGCAGGTTAGGAAAAAAAATTACTTATGAACTAATGTATTTGCATTACTGAATTCACTAAGTACGGTGAGTAAACAACACCGTTGCCATACGCACTGTACTGTCTAGATACTTAATGAGGGAGATGTTAGGAAGGTTCTAAATCTACTAAGTCCCAGAAGAATAAACTTTTTAATCTCTATCACTCAAAACCAGCTTCTGTTCCTGTTGCCTTGAATGGGTATGAATTTAGGTGATTCACTTCACCTCTTTGTGCTGCAGTTTCGCTATCTATGACATCCTCCCTAAACCTCTTCTAAAGGAAGAGATGGCTCGTATTGTTACCTAGCCCTGAATTCTGCTTTGGGAAGTGTATGGATCAAATGAAACAGTATTAATACACAAGGAGTGTCAGGAACGATTTATTTCTGTGGTGTTGTAAAATAATAGACTTCTCTGCAGTACTTCTTTATGTATGGCTTACTTCATTATGCTTCCTTTCAAACACTGAATTTTCTATAAATCAGTTTGAATTTGGGGTATGGGGGGTGGTGTGTGGTTTTGTTTGTTTTGGTTTGGTTTATTATTTCTATTTCCTCTATTTTTCTTTTAATAGCTTATTCTGTTTAGGAACTCAGGATATTTTATAGCTGTAAAGATTAGGGGTTTTGCCTTTTTAATCTTGAACCTAAGGCATTTACACCTAAATAGCCATTAGTGAAATGGTGATATCTTGCAGGATGTAGCACTGATGATGCATTACAGTTTCGTTAGGCCGAATCCTTATGACAGATCATGATGGAAAGCAAACATGTAAGTACACAACAAGGATAAAATTTTCTATTGCAGTGCTGTAAAGCCCCAAATGCAGTACAGAAGAATAATCAAACCTCTTGCTGTCCTTGAATCTGAAAAGGATGATGGAAACTCAATAGTTCTTCCTTTGTCCATTTTTAGAATAGCTGATCCAGAAGACAACATGCAATTTAATGCTGCTAGTTTGGCCTACCGTCCATACACATTCCTAGGAGAAAACAGAAAAATCTTGCACACTTTCTACAGTATAGCAAAACTCAAATTTGCTAGCATCCATGTGATCTTTGTGTATGAGATTAACAGAATCTTCATTTTGAAAACCTTAAGAAAACCATTGATTTGCCTTGGAGCTGTATATATCTTTTACTCTTTCCTCACACTCTCACAAGACCTTTTCTTTTTGATTTCTAATTTTACTTTAAATATTCAAATGTGTTTTTCCATTTGACTTGCTGTCTCAAACTTTGCCAGAGCATGGTGTAGGCCCTCAAATAGACTTCCATTAATTTTCACTCCATTTCTCACCCTCTTGGCTTTTAAGGAGTTGCAGATCACTTATGTTTTTATCCTTCTAAGCTTTCTGCTTATTCACAATATCTTTCTTGAACTGCTTATTCACTCAGTCAGGTTTACACCTTCCCTGTCATCTTTTCCCTTTCTTAAGATATACAACTCCTAATAGTTTTAACAGTTAGACTGAAAGAAATTTTGGGCTTGTCTCACATTCAGGCCCCTGAGCTCTTCATTCCAATTGACTTTACTAACGATTTCTTCAGTTCATCAAAGTCTGCCCTCTTTTAAAATCCAGAACCTTAGCTCTCTTCTTTCTTCCCCTGTAGTCCAATACGACCTCACAGCTGAATATGCCCTGTTCTGTTTTCTCTGTCTCTTATGCTTTTTACGAACTTCTTGCTTTATATCCTTGAGTTTCTTAAAGTATTATTTTTTTCATGACTGATAGTAGTGTGAAGTGAGAACAAAAAGGGGTCAGTTGTCCTTTGGAAAAGTTTTCAAGGAGAGCACAGGGGAGTTCTATTTTAAGAGTTCTTCTTTCAGATCTCTATAAAGACAGAAATCTTTTGACTGAAGTTATAAAAAAAATTGGAAATTTCTTTCTGCCGTAATATGCTGGGGTTTTTTATTCTGATCACACATCTTTCCAAAGCCAGCCCCTCTGATATGACCCATTATGCATGGTACTAAGTGTTCACCAGTGGGAGAAGCTGTAGGGTGAAGATGCCCTACCATATACCCTAATCCTGCAAACATGTGCTTCTCCTTTGTGAGGTCAGAGATTTCATTGTCGTTTTTCACTGACAAATATTTCAGAACTTAAACACATACTAGTGTTCCTTGGGTTTGTATCTCTAAAGGAACCATTTGTTTTGGTAATACAAAAATTAACTATTGTCTGTAAACCTAACCAAATACTTTTATTTATGACCTCCTGATGATGTCTAAGGGCTTAATCCTTAACTCCTTTGGTAAGCCAGGTCCTTCGAAGAAAAGACTACTTCTCTGGCTAATTATCTCTCTTTGGTATTTTTACACAAGTGATCAGCTCTACTTTCTCGAGTCTTGCCCTTTCCCAGACATCACTGTAGGCTGAAAAAGTAAGACTTAGCAAAACAAAAAAAAAAAAACAAACAAAAACAAAAAAGAAAAACACTTGAGTTAAATAATCTGAACAAATTGGAAGCCATAATGAGAACTAGATTAAAATTTGTGATTTCTAGGTATAGCTAGAAGGTGAATGCTGTTGCCCTGATGGATTCCAGAGGCACTGGTGTCTCTTAGCTGAAACTGCAGTTATTTCATCTCTAAATTTCTATATAGCAAATAGAGTAGCTTCTGAAGAAACTGTTATTTTCTCAGTAGTAACCTTTATATTTAGACTAAAGCTAAATCAGGCTGAACTTAACCACTCTTGAGATGAAAGGTCCTTTTTATTTCACGAGTATATTACTGAATAAATAATTTAAAACTATCTTTCAGATTGTTTCAGTTTGATTCTTAGAACATGCAGTAGGAGCCTAGTTGTGCTCAAAGCTTTTTTTCAAAATGGTCCAAAACTGCCACCTTCTGGCTGTTTTCATTGTTTCCTAAACTAGTGGAAAGTAGAGATACATTTATGCTTTGATCCTAACTTGGAACCCTCATTGCTGTCAGTGCAAGTAGTATTGAAGAGTGAAATATGTATGAATAAAACGTGCTTACTGTTTTTACTGTTAGAAAGATAAAACAAGACAATCAGTGTTTCAGATGACCATCCAGGAGTTAGAATCTTCTTGGACTTCAGAATCACAGGATATAGCCTAATGTCACAGGCTCTGAATAAATTTTTCTTTTACTACACATATTTTTTCTCCCTTTATGCATATTACTAGCACCCATATCCTTCTGTCTGCTTTCAGCATGATGCTCCTTCCACCATTTTAGACCACACATTTTTCCATTCTGTTCCTTGGTTATGCTGGGCTCTGCTTTTAGGGCCTTTGCTTCAGTTTACCTGGGTAGTAAATGATAGAAATACATTGTACTTTCCATAGTGATATCCAAGCAGGTGAGTGAAGAAAGTGGAGTACATTCTTTCGAAGCTAATCAGAACTGTCAGAACTGTTCCTAATGGGAAACCACAAAGGTTTTGGTATTTTTTTAATTTAGTTTTTTTTTTTTTTTCTTCTCTTTTCTGGACAGATAAAATTGGACCCTTAGTAGTCGTGGAATTTTTTGGCTTAGTGCTGGGGTGACAACATTGAAAGAATGTGTCATTAATCATCTTTTGTCTGTAGGGCAAGAAAGACTCCCACATCAATCTGATTAATGGAGTTACCCCTCAGTGTAAAACAGAAGTGCAGTCCCCATTCACAAATACATACTGAAGACACTTGGGCTAGTCAGAGCTACTTCTGTGCAAAGATTCCCCCAGATTAATGTATCTAACTAATTTAAGTGTTTTTTCTTATTTTTTGAAAACATTATTGCTGTTGCATTTTGATTTTCCCATATCAGCTTGCAGTTAGTAGAATAGTAACATCTGAAGTTGCCTAAGAAACCTATAATACCACTGAACTTAGCAAATGAGTGCAAACTGCATGCAATTAGCTGTTGTTTACAGTATGCCAATATTGTGCTGACTTTCACAAAGAAGTTCCTCCTCAAGACAAAAGAACAAAGGAAAAACTACATGGTATATTACTCACAGAGCTCCAATATATTAGACAAAATTCCAAAGGAAAAATTATTATATATTATATTTTTCAGAAACTGACAAGTTTTTCCAGAAACCTTTAAGGTTTTCTTTAAGATATATAACTTGTGGGCAAGAAAGTAAGATATATAATATTCTTCCATTCGAGTATTCTTCTCTCTTTTTTTAGTCTGCCATGCAGGCAGACAGTTTCTTCATTTGCAGAAGTATAATTTCTTTGAAATAAACGAACAGTGCTACAACAAAACTACAACCTTTACATTTTCTACTGAAATAACAGATTGCCATAGTGTATGCATTTCTATCTCTAGAAAATATTGAGTGTTAAATTAGAACAGATATATCTATAGAATGGAAATATCTGATTTTCTTTTTCTTTGTTATGGTTTTCTGGGTGGTATGGTTTTTGTTTTGTTGGGCTTTTTTTTTGTTAGAGATAAGTCTGATCTTTTTAACAAAAGTCTTATAATATTTAACTCATCAAAAGATGGAGAAACTACTCTGTGATGAGGAACTACAAAAATACACATTCAGTTCCTTCTGTTTGAATTTTCTGTCAAGAAAAGAGAATAAATAACCTACTGCTAAACAGTGGCCATCTGTAAATACACATACAAACAAACAATAAACTACTAAAGAAAATTCTCACAAAATTACTGTTTTCTTTCACAGTATCCATCAATACACAAAATCCCACTGTAGGGAGGGTAATTTTACTAAATTGAATATTTTGACTGTGAAAACACAAGTCAATTTGACTTGCATTTCACAGTATGAATATGTATTCCTTCATTCACTGAGGAATGGTAAAATCTCCAAATGTTCTGTATAACTCCTATAGAAATCTGAATCAATACAACAGCAAGTACACAGAAGTATGCAATTCTTCCAATAATCTTCTTTCAGGTGTTTGAGTCTTGTCTGTCTTCCCATTTTTGTTCTAAGTAATGTAGCTTTAAGCTTCAATTGCAGGAGAAATGTTATTGTTCAGTTTATATTGTTTCCCAGGCCTTCTGTTCAACAACAACAACAAAAAAAAGCATATTCAGACAAGGAATATTTCATTCCCTACGTGGTTATATTAGTAGGTCAGATCTTTCCCTCATGGTTAGAATATTATAATGCTACAAAAAGAAGAGAAAAGTTAAGCACTTCACCATACTTAAGCCAGACAAATAATAACAAATATACTAGTAGTATTATAATTAAATTAAGGACATCAGATTCTGTGGAAAACTGAATTAAATTGATTTCTCTAGCAGCAGCTAGGTAAGATTTACCAGCACATCTAAATGGATTGGTTTAGATTAGGATCAGAATACTAACACTGCAGCGAAGATTAGAGCTGGCTCAAATCAGAGTTCCACATCCGTTCTGCATCTACTCATATTTTACATAAATAAAGTAAAGTAGCTAGAAAATTGAGAGGTAGAGAGTTACACCATTACTGAATTATTTGAAGTTTTTTTTCACAATGAATCTAAAAGTAACATTTTTCAGTTTGCTGATTTCTAGGAGAGAGTTTAATGTAAAGTCAATAGGTGAGAAGGATATGGAGTAGAGCTGGTTGAACAACTCTAGCTTAGCATTCTGTTGAGATGCATTGAGATGCAAGGATAGAGCTTAAAGAATATAGTTTAATTTTACCAAAGCCTTCACTTAGTCTTTGTAAGTTCACTTACAATTTGTCAAAACCAAAATCTTCAGTAAGAGTGAAAAATAACATTTAAATATTCTCTAGACACAAAGTCTTCAGTATTGAATTGAAAATTGTTTTGTATTCTACAAAATTACATGAAGACGAAAGCAATTTAAATGAGAATAAGATGTTTTAACTAAGGGAAAAAAAAAAACCACAACACCAAAACCAAAGAAATCCTCAATTTTCTATACAAAGAATCAATATTTCGTGTTTTTATTCTTCTTCAGAAATTGCAGAATTTTTTAAGAAGCAATTATTTTTATATTTTCCATCCCAGAGTTTAGCAAGGCAAATAGTAGATATTTGTCAAAATCTTTTTTTAGAATTTTAAGTAATTTTTAAGTAATTCTTTAAGGTTTTTTTTTTTTTATGTTTTTGCTTAAAAAGGAAACAAGCAGTCACTTGTTTCCAAGAGCAAGAGAGAGGGAAAAGAGTAAAAGAAATTAAAGTGTGACTTCACATTATAGTACTTGGGTAGAAGAAAGCCTGATTTCTGGTCCTATTTTGAAAAGTTTGTATCTATTATGTACATTGTTATAAAGTAAGACACAGGCAGTGCTCAAATCAATTGCACTTGCAGTTAGAAGGTACAGGATGACAGGACAATTCAGGCTGTCAAGAAACTGGGGAGGTTTCCAGCCTGAGCTACTGTCCCAAGAAGGCTCAGTCATTGAGTCAGACCAGGCTGCTCAGGGTTTCACCCAGTCAGGATGTGAAGCACCAAGGGATGAAGGTAGCCCAGCCTCCCGGGGCCCCTATTTCACCACTGGGCTATCCTCATGGGGAAAAGGCTTTTCTTTATCTCCATTTTTTTCAGCTTGTGCCTCTGCCTCTCACCCTACTGCCACGCACCTCTGTGAAGGCTCCAGCTATTATCTCCTCCATCCCCTCCCACCAGTACTGGGAATGCTGTTGAGTGCCTCCAAAGCTGTCCTGAGTGAACCAGGCCTGGTATTGCAGCTTCTCCTCGCAGGGCAAGGGCTCCAGCCCCAATGCCTTGGCAGCCTTCTCTGAAGACCTGCCAGTTCACATTTATTTTTCTTGCGCTGAGGACCTAAAATTGTATACTGAAAGGGTACCATAAATGTGGTCTGATGAGCACTTAGCAGAGATGATAGTTCCTGCCATCCCCTGGCTCTCAGGTCCATGCTTTGCTTACAGCATCCTAGGCATAGCTAGTCCACATTGCCATCTGGGTGCATAGTGGGCCCCAGCTCAGCTCACTGTCAACCAGGGCACAGGAATATCCCTCATAGCTATTATCTGGCTATATCAGCCCCAGTGTGCATCCCTGCATGACTCTGCCTTCCAGTGTAGGTCTTGACCTGGTCTTTGTTGAATTTTATGGGGTTCTACCAGATCCTTCCTCCCCTGTCCGCTTCCACTTGAATGGCGGCCCAGACCTTGAGTGTGTTGACCTTGGTGTCATCTGCAAACTTGATGTGTGGCCTTCTGTCACCTCATCTGGGTCACTGATATTGTTGTCAAACGTGACAGGTCCCAGGACTGACCTTACAAGACCACAGCTGTAGGACGCAATTCATTAACCACGACCTTCTGAGCCTGAACATCCAACTATTTCTTTCACTCATCTCATTGTCCTCATATGCAGAGAACATGCAGAGTGTAATATGCAAAGTTAGATACAAGAATATTGCGGAAGACAGCATCAAAAGCCTTACTAAATGCAAAGTACATAGCAGCTCCTGCTATCCTCCCAGCCAAAAATCCCAGACTTTTTATGAGAGAAGGCAATCATTCTCCTTACTCACCGCAGTGAGGAGAAAAAAGTGAACTCTGAAAACCTCTCAAAGGCATCTGTCCTAATTAGGTCATTGCTAGCTGAATCTTGAGCATATGAACATACCTTCCGAAACTCCTCAGTAAAGACATTTAGTGGGTTGTATTTAATATCAACTTATCATAAAATCATTAGAGTTGGAAGGGACCTTTAAAGGTCATCTGGTCCAACCCCCCTGCAAGGGGACATCTCCAACTAGATCAGGTTGCTCAGAGCCCTGTCCAACCTGACCTTGAATGTTTCCAGGGATAAGGCATCTACCACCTCTCTGGGCAACCTGTTCCAGTGTTCCACCACTCTCACTGGAAAAATGTTTTTCCTTATATCAAGTTTGAATCTACCTCCTTCTGTTTTAAAATCATTACCCCTCATCCTATCACAACAGACCCTACTAAAGAGTTTCTCTACTAAAGAGTTTCTCTACATCTTTCTTTTCAGCCACCTTTAGGTACTGGAAGACTACTATAACGTCTCCCCAGAGCCTTCTCTTCTCCAAACTTAACAGCCCCAACTCTTTCACCCTGCTAGTATCTTCCCACTCAGCATCCTGGATGACACTGAAATGACAGTATCATGTGAAAAGTGTTACAGAACTTAGGTGCTTAACTCAAGACCATCAGAGATTAGGCTTCTGTTTGGCTTCCATTTTTTATTTTCCAAAAAGAACTAATGAGCTAGAAAGTTCTCTTCCACCAATTGCTCCACTGCATGATCTGTGAGTACTAATGTCCATAGTGCTCTGTTTACCTCTCTTTCTTTGAGTGTTGGTAATCATAATTTGTCTTCAATTTATTGTATCTGGTACGTGCAGAGATATTTGGATGAGCATTTCTTTAATTAGCATGTCTGGAGAATTATAATATATGATCCTAATCTCATATTAATCAGCCTAACTGGTTATTTTAGCAAGTTATTTAAGACCATCTAAGCACAGGGTAGACACTGATCAGTCAAGTGCTGTTCAGTGCTTATTCTGTTTCATTTATTATATTGTTTCCCATGAGAAGTGCCTGACTGCTGCATGAATTTCTGATCCAGTACCTCCTATGCAGCAATGCACTCTTCCTGTGAAAACTTCATACACATTTAGTTTCAGTGAGCCTAAGAAATGTGTTAGTACTGCTGAGGGCATCCTAGGCAGCTGGTTACAGTGGGCTGGTTTTATAAAGGTGTGATAGTTGGCATGTCAGCACCCAAGGAAGATTGCATGTGGCATGTAAATCCTGAACCGTTTTAAATCACCTCTTTTTTTTCCCCATTGTATGGCAAACAATCTAGGTGTAGGTGACCTGAATATTTTTGTGGAAATAAAACACAGTCATCCATAGTCTCCCAAGATGATTAAAGAGGTGAATGTGTTTTTATGCAAACATCTGCTAGTAGCTTCCATTAAATATAACATTCTGCTGGATATGTAGTATTTTAGATTATAATACACCAAAATATAACCCAAGCAAAAATAAACCTCTTATTTAAGCAGCAGGAGGAATACTTTTAGTCTGGGAAAAATAAACCATCAACGAATTTCAGGAAAATTGAACAGTGATTGTGTGTTGAATTTTCGAGGCTAATGGGGGTACTTTATGGCAGCTTATTGAACTCATAAATCCCTCCTGCACAGACCAAATACAATTGTGGTATATGAGGAAGAAAGAGAAGGAGAAAGGGAATAAAAATATTTTCTTGCTAGATTGCACCATGCTGTATGCTGTTCTGTGACCAGAGATAAAGAATAGGCTAGAACTATTAGTAAAATAAGTAATAACAGGGAAATAATTTTAACAATTGTAACATATACACATAACACTGTGCCTTAAACATTACAGTAACTGCCGAATTATATTTACTTTTACGTTGTTGGCATTGAGACTCAGCTACACTTGCATCTCAAGTCGTAGATTCTTTTTCAAATACTTAGAGAAAAAAAACAACTATACTCTGACAGTGGTCAAACACTGACACAGGCAGCTTAGAGACTGTGTGAAGTCTCCACCCTTGGACACATTTGAAGCCCAGCTGGGTGTGGTGCTGAGCAACCTTTTGTAGCTGAACTTGCTTTATTGAAGGTGGAACTGTGCAATCTCCAGAGGTGCCATCCAGCTCTAGCCATGCTGTGGTCCTGTTGTGCTGCAGTATGCATCACTCACGTGACTGATCCCCCCGGTCATCTTCTTTGCCTTCATACCTTAGCGTGCTGCTTGTCAAACCTTCACATTAGTATGAATTCTAGATTCAGATTTTATCTCTTCAGGCTGTTCAATGGAGAAACAAATAAACCCAGAAGCCATAATTAGTCTCTGTATATCTCTTATCTATCAATTTTTTGAAAATAAAAACATCATTGGACTTTCTTCCAAATCCTGCATTTTGCATGCACTACGAGCTGAATTTCAATTGGACTTAGAAGTAGAATGTGGCCTAGTCTGTTTTCTACATGATTTCTTTTTACCACGCTTTTGAAATATTTTATGGATTTTCAAACCTGTGATAAATGCCTCATCAAGACTATATAAGATATCGACAAATACCGGGAAAATCACTACAGTGCAAAAATGCAAGGCAGTCACTCTTCTTGTAAAATCTCTCTCGGGAACCAATATTTCTCTTCCTTGCCAATCTGCCTTCTCCTATAAATAAATAGAATATAGTTCACCTGCATTGTGCAGGTGAATTTGCCCCTGAAAATTTTGTTTTGCTAATATATTTGTCTTGTGGTAATGAGACAAAAACTGCTCAAACTCAAGGCTCAAACTTTTCCTACAACGTAAGTCAGTGCAGTGGTCTGCAAAGAAGATATGCTGAACTGATGTAGTATACTTCTTCAATTTGTCCCTGCTCCTTGCAGGGGGGTTGGACTAGCTGACCTTTAAAGGTCCCTACAATCCTAACTATTCTATCATTCTATGATATTAAAAGCTAATGCCTACATTTTGATGAAATTTGGTGTGAAATAAATCTAAAATAAAGGCCTTGCTGAAAATGTGTCAAAGCACCAAATCTGGTGTTATTTTTCTGTTTATTCTGCTCCTCTTCCTCTTTCTCACACTTACAATAGGAGATCTCAAACACTAATTGAAAAATAAAATTCAGAATAAGTATAGTATTATGAGTGTTGCACAGCAGGATATCACAGTTGGATGGTCAAGTGAAAAGAAATAAATTGGCAAACTACAGAAATGGTTGAGTTCCTAATGTATGTAGGAAAACCTTGTGAGAGATACATGGTTAAAGAAGTAGTGTCAGGGTAAGATGTGCAACAAAGAACGCCGTTTTGGAGCACTTCTCAGCTGCAGACCATAACAATTCTGAGGAACTGAGGAAATGCTTATCCACCTTGGAGGAGTGTGACTGAAGCACAGAGAGGCCTATCTTCTTATGTTCAGTTTGAAGAAAAAAATATAGACTGCCTCAATGCTGGGCTCTAGCTAGGTTTTAAATAGCCTTTTCCTATTCAGCTATGTTCAACTGCTCCTTTCTATTATCATTTTTCAGTACCAGCAGAAATTAATTTAGCCAAAAATTGTCATGTATAAGGTCTAAATGTTGCTGGGAAGGCAGAAAGTGTATGTAACACAGTATCACACAGCCAAAAAAAAAAAGCAGTAAGATTGTGACCTTGAGAAAAGAAACAGCAGCTTTAGTAAAAACACAGAGATAACAAAGATCCACATCTAAAAGAAAACATGAGTCTACAGGGACCAAGGAAAGCAAATGCAGAAAAGTGCTGAGCCTTCCAGAAGCACTCCCCAATACTGGCTGGAATGAAGTGGTCACAGGCAAAAATAGGTCATAAACCAAAGTTCTTTAGTATCTCACAGCTGTGCGATATCTAGACAAAGTGTAGAAAGCACTGACTATGAAAAGAAGATACCTACACTTTCTGTCCTACTTTGTTTCAGCTGAATACTTGGAAAATAAATCCTGGAATCCTTAGCAATAAAATAGTTGCATTTTCCCAAGCCTCAGACAAAACTTTCTGAGGTATTTGTGGTAGTGTAAACTAGGAGAGAAGTATCAGGGAAAAAAGAGCTGTAAAATTTCTGTCTGAGAAATGACAAGGGGAAAAAAAAAAAACCAAAACCAAACCAAAATCAAAACAAAACAAAACAAAACAAAACAAAACAACTACAGAAAAATCACCCCCAAGCAACCAACAAAGAACAAAGACAGTGTGGTGAAAAGACTATAGCCTGAAGAAGCAAACCACATCCAGATGACATAAGTTCCTATGTCTAATGTTTCTGATTGATTGCCTCTAAGATTTGACAGGCAGCTGGCCAATACCAAACACTAAGCAAAATGTTTTAGGTGGAGCTGAGGCTATATGTATATATAGACCTGTATATGTATATATATAGACCTGCAAATTTTGTCTTGCTTTCTATCTGCAGTGAAACTGTGATAGCTATGATATAGCTGCAATTGCTATAGTTTGGTAAGTTTTTGCTGCAATAACAAAAGTAGTTGACTATCAAGTCCTGTAAGTAAGCAATAAATTCTAAGAGTCTCATAAGGGTCAAGCAGCTAGATCCTCATGCTTTACACCAGGATTTTTTTATCCCTAAAATCTCCAATTAATAGGAAACTAGTGAATACTTCTACTTGTATCTTACCTTACGTATCTTCAACATAGAAAGCAGGCTTTGCATAACTGTTCTTTCTCAACTTGACTTCTACTTCTTTTCGCCTAGCTAGTTTTTACAAGTATTCCTAGTCCTAGATGGGATTTTATGGTTTGAGTGAGGTGTTATACAGTATACCAGTTCTTTCCAATTAAAAGGTAAACTATGGCTTCACTGTATGTAGCATAGATAGAGCAGTGCAAGACTAGTTCTTAGGTGCCTTTTGTCCCTGAAACAGCCTACAACTTGGTTCCTGACCAGGTGTAAGAGACAGAGATTCCTGACCCAGGCCTCTCCCCAGCCCAGTATACCTTTACTATCTGCACAGAACAAAAACTATGCTTCTGCAAGAACTACATTTGCTGCCTTTGTTATTAATCAAAGGGTCCTACTCTTCAGATTAAGACTTTGTAGCAGAATGAGTACCTGATCGTACTCAGGTAGGCATATCAGGATTATGTGAGGACACATGCTGCCACGAGGACTGTACTCTCTGGGTATCATGCTGGACACGGGCTAATACATACTCAAAGCTAGTACAGACCTCTTGTCTTTATTTTTATTGTGATTTGTACTGTCTAGAGCAAAGATTTTATAAGCGGTTTTACTTATGCTGAGCTGGCATTTATATCTCAAACTCAGACTAATTGAGAGGTAGCAGTCACATTGCTAAGTCTTATTGATATTGGAATGGGAGAGATTAATTTTCACATTCAGAGTTTGATCGGAGATAATCAAGACCTGGTATTTGTCTATTACCAGAATCTAAAAAATATCAAAATATTTTCCTTGTATCTGAAAATATAAATATTGTTAACATTTTGTTCTTCTCTAATCTTATAATTAAACTTTTTCCTGAACTGAGGGCATGGATTCTAGTGCAGCAAAAAGTTTTATTTGTATGATTCTTTCAATTTGCTTTATGAAGGGATTTTAATAAGGCTTATGGTTTGTAAGCAGTCATCTTGTGCACTGTTACAGGACAATTATGACCAAAAGACATAGAACTAATGAATTCTGAATGAATCAGGCTAAAAAAAATTTTACAGGCTATTGCTAAAGGTATATGCTTTCCTAAGTAATTAGTATTAATAAAGAAGTGCCACAGAAGTAAAAACAGCAATTACTCCAAACATGTAATTTGTATAGGAAGTATTTCAAGTTCCGGTACGTAAGTCAGCCTAGTTTATGCTGAACAAAATCTTCTTACAATAGGGTGATTCTACAATCACAATTTTCAGTACCAAGTGAAATTCATCACCATATGACAATAGTCCACCTTTTGATTATATGTCATTATAGAACAACTACTTCCTACAGATATTACACTTGAACAATATCAAGAGACTAAAAATTATGTAAGAATATCAGCAAATTACTCCAACATAAACGGTGTAAAATCTAAACTTCATACAGTACAAACTTGTGGTAGTTAAAGGTGAATCAGAGCATGACACTTAAGAAAGCCTCATATAATTTCAAATTTGTTTAAAAAAAAAAATAAAGAAAACTCTAAATCCAGCTATTTATGTCCATTCCCCTTCAACTAGTCAAAGAGAGTTTTCTAGAGTGTTGCAGAAACACACGCCTTCACTGAGATTAAAGGTATTGCATGCATTTCACTTACAGTGAGTCAGTATTTAAGAGATGACTGATTCTAATCACATTTTCCTATTTACAAAGAACGTGTTATAATTCAAAAGACAAAAAGTATTGTTTTCAATGGAACACTACTTCTAAAGCAACCAATAACAGCTAATGGAGGAATAAATAAAACAAAAAAGAGGTATGCAAAACTTTGCCAACATATTAAAATACTTTGCATGATTGTGCTTTTGTACATTTTTATATTTATTTATTCCATCCAACAACTTGCTAGCCTCTACTGAAGTTTCTTCCACTTATATACTATTCCTCATATTCAGGGATCTATTCACTTTAGATTCAATGTGCTCTAAATTCACAATTTCTGTTTTGGAGGCTGTTGAAAACTAAGACAACTTGAAAAAAAAGTATTAGACAACAAATGACCCAATTAAAATAAAAATATGTAGACAACCTATTAATGAAGAACTACAATTATTCTATGCAAACTTCACTACAGAATTTTTCAACTAAAATCCCTCTGCAAAATAAACCCAGAATAAGCTCTAAAAAGATACTTCTATATGCATTTTCCTGATTCCATGCTCCTCTTCACCTCAAAAAAAATTGCTCAGAATAGAATAAAAATCAATACTGTAATGTCTGCCTTGAAATGGTACAGGGGGTCTGAAAATGAAATAGTATGCCTCCCAGAGAGAACGACCTAGGCATCAATCCTCCAATCAATTCATAACTAATTTGCTCAAGCAACTGTTTTTCAGCCATTACTGTCCATGACTGTACATGATCTTTTTGCAATGGGAAAGGAAAGTGAGAAGCGGAAGCACGTTAAAATTTCAGCTGCATATTAGAGGCAGCAAGGAAGAGAATAGGAAGGGGACTCCAGACACTTACTAGCCCCAGGCCAGTGCTTAACAAACTCCAGAAAACTGACAGAAAGGCCAAGGCCCTTAAGTAATGAGACACTTTCACAGTGCTGCATAGAACAGCAGAAAATACCAGATGTGGAGAAAAATTAAAAAAAACCTCACTTCAGCTTAAAAGACAGTACAACATGATCCACAAAATTTATGGGATCCACAAGAGAGTCTGACGCCAGGCATTTAAGTTAAAGGTCACCTCCCAGATGTGCCAGGTGGGCCTGAAATTACACAGCCCGAGACCTTACACATCATTAGAGAGTGGCAGCAACACCCAAGGTACAAGAGGGCATCCTACTGTCAGACAACCTAATCACACAGTTAATCCACCACCCAAACTGAGACAATGGCAGGAAAGTGTACAGTCAGAGACCTCTTTCCTTTTAACTTATGAGAGTAACTATACTACTAAAAACCTGGGAGGCTTGTAGGGCTCTGCTTGTAGGGCTGTCACATCTGCAAAACTGGAGACCACTGTGACTCTGAAAAGCACAGAACTGAATTGCATTAAAAGCCCCTCATCCTGTCTGTAACAGCAGCACAAAGGATTCACAACACCTAGGAGACCGTCTGTCAAAGCATATCTGTTTTACACACCCCTTGATCTGCCACAATGACATGCAAACACCCAATGAGGATCTGAAACTCCTCATACAAAAGCAATTGTACAACATGGGATTAGGATAGACCCTGCTTGCAAGCTTTTCACCCTCAGACTCTGTAAGATGAAACCACGTAAGCAGAGTCTTCGGAGAGCTTCATACAGACGCCCAAATATTTGCTACAACTTTTAAAGAACGCAGTGCCCCTGCAACAAAGAAAGTCATCCCCAGTTGCCCTATGATGATAGCTAGCCCTCTGATGCCATGAGAGACACAAACAACAAAGTATCAAGGCTAAGAATCTGGATTATAGGTAAACCATGCCATTCACAGGACAAGAAAAAGAGGCTCTATGGTGTAAGGGACAGTCCACCTACTTTATTTTATTCTCTTTCTTGGCAGATCCTGCTTCTGCTCTCCTTTTCTTCTCCAGTGTATTTGAAATGGCTAGAAACCAAAGACCATGTAAATGTAAACAGTCAAGAATACCTTGACCTAAGTCTCAGGCCAAATCTCTTTCCCTAATCATCCCCTAACCTTAATCATCCCACTGTTACTGAGAACTAGCAGAGTCCTGTGGAACACTTAGATCCTTGTCACAATTAAACCACGGTAGGTGGCTAAGCACCACACAGCCACTAGCTTGTCCCCATCCCCTGCAGTGGGATGAGGGAGAGAATCGTAAGGGTAGAAGTAAAAAATGCATGGATTTATATAAAGATAGTTAATTTTTTTTTTTTAATGAAGTAAAAAAAAAGAAAAAAAAGCCCAAGAAGGAAAAAACAAAACCAAGAAAAACAAGCGATGCAAAACAAAACGGTTGCTCACCATTGACTGACTGATGCCCAGCAACTCCATGAGCAATGACAGCCCGTATCAACCTCTACTGCCCTCTAGTTGTAATTGCTGAGCACGACATCATATGGAACAGGATATCCCTTTCATCAGTTGGGGTCAGCTGTCCCACCTATTTCCCCTCCCAGCTCCTTGTGTACCCCTAGCCTACTTGCTGATGATGCTGTATGAGAAGCGGAAAAGTTCTTGATGCTATGTAAGCACTGCTCAGCAATAACTAAAACATCAACTATGTTATCAACACTGCTTTCATCACAAGTCGAAAACCTAGCCCCATAAAATCTACTATGAAGAAATCTAACACTATCTCCACCAAAACCAGTACAACCGTTAATCAGTAGAATCTAGTTCCTGTCCCCTTATATGAGTCTGTGTAAATGTACATGATGAAATAAATTTGAGCACACTATGGTTTAAACTTAATTAAGAACACCAAATATTTCTATTAGTCCCATAAAAGGGACCTAGTTACAGGCATCTTCATTACAGAGTTATGCAGTCGTGTTCTCAGGGGATCAAGAATTGGAAACAATTGCTCACCTTGTTTCATTACATGGTGGCCAAGCAATTAAAGCAAGCAAAGAGCGCCTTATTTTATGACAATAGAATTTTTATTGCCAATGTCTTTGTTATAGAATTTTCAGACTCCAGACTGCCACTGCTTATGAATCCATAAATACACTGCTAAGGCTTTATTACTGCATCCCGCCAGATCAAAATAGTGCTCTTTGAAGCCAATCCATACAGTGCTCTCACTCCATTGCCTATTTTTCAAAAAAAAGTTTGGTTATTCCCAAATGGAATAGCACCTCGGATTCCCAGTTCCAGTTTTTTACTTTTGTGATCACGATAAAGGCTTTTCCTTCTCTCCAGCCTCAGCCTCACGTATTTTTCCTTCTGCTGCTGCCTCTCACCCTCCCACCACACAAGCACTGTGAAGAGCCTGGCTGCTATTCCTCCATCCCCTCCCACCAGTGCTGGAGATGTTGCTATGCGCTTCCAGATGAACCAGCCCTACTTCCACCTGAACCAGCCCTACTTCCATGGCCTCTTCTCGCAGAGCAAGGGCTCCAGCCTAGAACTGTCTTTCTGGATGTTTGCTGAACTTGGCCATGTTTATCAACATCCTTCAACTGTTTGAGGCCTCATACTGTAGACAGTACTCAGATGAGGTCTGACAAGCACTGAGCTGAGGGGAGACTCCTGGTCCTCAGGATCATGTCCCGCTCACGCTACCCAACATGCTTCTTGCCCTTCTTGCCAACACATGGTTGGCCTGTGCTCAGCTCACTGCCCACCAGGGGAGACTTAGACTGAACATTAGAATGTCCAACCTAACGGTCCATCTAGTCCAACCCCCCTAAGGCACAGGGACATCTTCAACTAGATCCAGTTCCTCGGAGTCCCATCCAACCTGGCCTTGAATGTTTCCAGGGATGGGGCATCTACCACCTCTCTGGGCAACCTGTTTCAGTGTTCCACCATCCTCACTGGAAAAAAAATTCTTCCTTGTATCTAATCTAAATCTACCTCCATCTATTTTAAAACCATTACTCCTCATTCTACCACAACAGGCTCTGCTAAAGAGTTTCTCTGCATCTTTCTTATCATCTGCCTTTAGGTACTGGAAGACTGCAATAAGATATCCCCAGAGCCTTCTCTTCTCCAGGCTGAACAGCCCCAACTCTCTCAGCCTGTCCTCACAGGAGAGGTGCTTCAGCCCTCTGATCATTTTCATGGCCCTTCTATGGACTAGCTGCAAGAGGTCCACATCCTTCTTATGCTGGGACCTTCAGAGTTGGACTCCAGGTGAGGTCTCACAAGAGCAGAGTAGAGAGGCAGAATCACCTCCCATGACCTGCTGGCCACGTTCCTCTTGATGCAGCCCAGGATGTGGTTGGCCTTTTGGGCTGCAAGGGCGCATTGCCGGCTCATGTTGAGCTTCTCATCCACCATCACTCCCAAGTCCTTCTCCTCAGGGCTGCTCTCCATCCATTCTTCACCCAGCCTGTATTTGTGCTTGGGATTGCCCTGACCCAGGTGCAGGACCTTGCACTTGGCCTGGTTGAATTTCATGAGGTTTGCATGGGCCCACCTCTCAAGCATGTCAAGGTCCCTCTGGATGGCATCCCTCCCCTCCAGCTTATCAACCACACCACACAGATTGATGTCGGCAAACTGGCTGAGGGTGCACTATATCCAGTTGTCCATGCCGCCAACAAAGACACGGCCAGTCCCAATACCGATCCACCAACTCATCGCCAGTCTCCACTTGGACATATGCTGTGCTGTGCTGTCTATCTGGCAGATATTGAGGTGGTTCAAGTCCACCATGAAGACCAGGGCCTGTAAATGCGAGGCTACTTCCAACTGTCTGAAGAAGGTCTCATCCACTTTTCTTCCCGATCAGGCAGCTTAGCAGACATCCACTATAGTATCACCTATACTGGTCTGCTCTTTAATCCTTACCCAAAAGCTGTCACTAACTCATCATCCATCCCCACATGCTGCTGTCATGTAAAGGACAACTGCCCATCCTTGTCTTCCCAGGCAGTTCTTTCTAAAAAGCCTATATCCATCCATTATAGCACACCAGTCATGGGAACCATTCCATCACGTCTCTGTGATCCCAACAAGATCATAGCAGTGCAATTCCACATGGAGTTGTGTTTATTCTCCATGCTGCAACCATGTATGGGTACCTCAGAGAAGCACCCCAGCATGCTGATTTACAGAAAGGATCTGTGGTTTTTCCCCTGAAGTGATGCTATGTAGACACTTCCTTGTTTACATGCAAATGTTTAAGCTGATTCTGCTTAAGCTCTGTTTTGCTGATTATGCGTTCCCTTTTTTTTTCATGTCACTGCAGGCCTTTTTCCTTGCCAGCGTTTTCCATTGCTCCCTCACAGGGCTGCTGGTAATTCTCTCCCTTCCCCGACATCCTTGGTTTAAAACACTTCTTATCACATCAGACAGTTTGAGTTGACTACTCTGCTCAGGAGCAGAACAGTAGCAGAACCCAGCCAGTGGCGGCTCATCCAGTGGAGGGCACCCTCCTTCTGCACTGCCTGAAGCGTGCCGTCACCAGCCACTCCCTCACATAACAGCTGCTGGTACCAAAGAGGGATATAAGAGAGACAGGAACTCTGATGAGACGTCGGGTTTTAGCAGACCGTCAGAGTCTCGATGTCATCTCTCCTTTCTGGGGCAAAGTGGAAGAAATGCTTGTTTTGCTTTTACTTCTGTGTTTGGTTGGCTAGCAATGGAAGCAAAGAGGTCTGGCATTTCAAATACCACATACACAAGTTTGTGTGCTTTAGCTAGGTGGAAATCAAATATCTTTATGTAAAAAAGAGGAAGGTCTTTAGAGGTATATATAGGGAAAAGAAGAAGGTGGGACAAGTTCGGCCAGTACTTGCTGACATTTGCTGCATTAGTGTCTGCTGCTGTTCAAGAAGGGTCTAGAAGTCATGACAGTCACTGGTGCTGTGTTCAGGGACAATCCATAACTTACTGACACCCTTTCCCATTGCAGAGTTTCAAAGGCACTGGACTAAGCAGCTTCTAAAAGTTGTGAAAGAATAAAGGAGAACTACTTAAAAACAATTGCAAGTTCCTCTTTGGTGAAGTGACTGCTGAAAGCTGTGATAGAAAGACAGATTTCTGAGTTCTCATCTTGACAAATATATTGACATGGCAAACACATTGCTTTGCTGGGCTTTTCTGCACAGTATTCATTCTCTGAATACCACATATTGCTGTCACTAGGTGGAGCATCCTATAGATGGTCACCACCTTGACTCTGCACATTTTAGTCATGTTGGTGCTGCATGAACTGCAAAATCTGGAGACCTTATCACATGTGAATATCTGCTTCAGATATCTACTGTGGATAAAAGTCCCACGATGGGGCAAGACATGCAACATCCATACTGCTCCTTTTTTCCACTGAGCACTCCCTACTAAATGGTGAATGACCAACCTGTAAAGAAGTTACCTTCAGGAAGAACAGGGACTTGCAGGTCTGTAAACAACTAAAAAGACTACTGAAATATTGAGGGAGCTCGGTACATAGTTTAATATTACAAGATTTTTCCACTCTTTAATTCCACTCCAGAAGATGACTCAGACAGAAGTGCCTTTCCCCTTTTCATCCCCAAGCACTGATTTGCAAATCACCTGTGTTCAGAGCTGAGCAGAAACACCCAGTCTTTGGTATTCTCTTAAAATGAAAAGAAACTACCAACTGAAAATATTTAATGATCATATTTTCAGATTTTTTATTTTGCATTCTTTCAATCTATAGATGCCAGGAAACAAAGTAACGATTCAAACTGCAAATCTCTTGGAAATTTGCAAAGCTCTAAGGAGCTTAGTCTCCCTTGTCAACTTCTTTGCATACAATGGGACTTCACTTAAAAGAGAAAAGGAGCATTGTTAGGGGACAAAAAAAAAAAAAAAAAAAAAAAAAAAAAAAGCAATATCCATCATGCTAACAAACAAGAAAATCAATGTACAAAATGCCCAAGTATTAAGCACTGGCTGAGATATTAAAGCAATATTTGTACAGTCTTAGAAAAATATATTAATTGCAGTATAGAGTTAAAAATAGGACTGGACAATAAAAAATGAGCTTTCTTGCTTCCTTCCTTCCTTCCTTCCTGCTTTCTTCCCTTTTTCACTGTCTCTTCTTCTTCCTCCTTTCTTTTCTTATTTTTCTTCCTTGATTAGCTTCTTCCTTTCATTTCTTTCCTTCCCTTCCTGCTTTCCTATAGTATAGCAGCCCCAAGAGGCAATAAATCCTGTGTGCAAACTCATACTTGATAAGAAAATTAACAGGTGACTAATTTCATTCTGTGAATGAGCAGCACAGGAAAAAAAAAAGGACTGAAAAGAAGCAAAACTGGTATTACACTTAGTGGCACTGGTCCACACATAAGGACCTCTTAAAAGGAAGCAAAGCTTCAGAAAAAAAGTGATAGAGTAACACTTCATATTATTTCCCAACACCTATCAGCAACAATTTCACCTATGCCCTTACACTTAAGGACATCAAGGTATACATATAATACAAGTTTTGTTAATTTTTTAATTTAGTTGTAAACATTTGACCTAAAAAATCAAAATACTTTCAAGTTAGACTTTCTCAGTTAGAATCTGTTTCCACTTACTACCAACCTACTGATTTTTTCCCCAAAGATTGGTAATAAGAATAGTAATAATCTAAATAAATTATGCTTATATCTAGGTCTACATTTAGTAACAATGTAAGATAAACTATTTTCATTAGATAAAATTAATTCTTTATAAATAGTCAAAATTTATTTTATGTGAAAGCAAGGTCATAAAATTTTAAGCTTTGTGATGCTGTGGTAAATCAAGTAATGAAGTCTGTTTGGCTTTCCTTTTAACTTTCTACATCATTGCTTTTATTTTCCATTGCAGAATATCTTTATTGTGTAAACCATTATCATTTATTCACTTACAGTTTGTATAAAAGTAGAACTTTAATATCTTTAGCTGATGATCTCCATTTGATATGAGAGAAACACACTATGTCCTTTATTCATCCAGTAACCCATGATATATTTTCACAGAGAGATTCTGTATTACTTTGTGTCACTTGATCGGTCACTCAGCGAAACTGGGTTGCTAATGTCATCAGCAGAGACCTTTTACGGCTGTTCATCACTCTGGCTTCTCTTGCCAAAATTCTCTTTGTCCTTTCACTGTTTATGTCCAGTTTGCAGGACTTCTCTTTCCTTCCTTCTTTCTTTCTTTCTTCCTTTCTTTTTTTCTTTCTTCCTTTCTTTCTTCATTCCTTTCTTTCTTTTTTCATTCCTTTCTTCTTTTCTCTCCTTCTTCCTTCCTTCCTTCCTGCTTTCCTGTCTTTCTTTTCTTCTTTCTTCCTTCCTTCCTTTCTTTCTTTGGTTCTTTCTTTTTTTTCAGTCTTTGGGGCAACAGAAATTTGAATCAGTTTCTCTTAGTTGGCAAAAATAATTTTTAAACAAAGCAGAGATATATTTCTTCAGCATCATGGCCTTCTATAGGACACTTTTGATATTAAGGAGCCTATGTACCTAATTTTAGGTTGCAGTCACCTTTGAATTAAATGGTCCCATGAAAAAATGACTAACAAAAGTTATTTAGTTTACCATTACAAGGTATGTTTTCTTTAAGTACATTCTTACAGGTTTTTCTGCTTCCTTTCTTCATGAAATCTGGCAATAGTACCAAGAAAAATACGACTAAAAAGCAATAGGGTTTTTTTTAAAATATTGCGTTTTCAACTCCTCTCCTTTCTTTCATGTATCACCAACAGCTTTTTTTTTCATACAAAGCTGTGGTCCCAGAATAGTACATAGTTAAGATATCATCAATGCCACTTTCATCCATAAAATAATCTGGACGATACCAACTTCATTAAAATGCAATTGCTCCTAGCTTCCATAACCAACCATGTATCAGTGGTCTGCTTCTGTTGTATAGGACTTCCTGAACCTTTGGGTCATCCTGTTGTAAAGGAATAACTTATTTTCTTCCATATATTTGTTGAAAAAGGCTGATGTAGCTTGGAAGATGTACTCAAATAACATACTTGGAGATAAGGAAGAAAAGCTCATGTATCTAATAATTTGGCCAATTTTAAGCAAAGGTTTTCACCTTCAACTTTCATCCATCATTCTTAATTTCTAATAAGAATGAGTGATATAAAGGAGGTTTCCTTCATAGTAATGCTTTACACGGGCTACATCATAATTTGGTTCATATCGTCAAACTACCAGATTACACTGTTATAAAATATATTTTCCAATCTTTTATCATAGTAGATGAATTAGGTACAGCTTTTAGGAGTATCTGAGTGGCTTTTGAAACTTTCTATCTGCTGCATCTCCTGCTGGATGTGCCTCTGTCGACACACAAAATGGAGCAGAACAGAAGGTTTTTGTCTTTTTCATCCATAGTACTACCCTTATGCTCATTTAAACTGCTTTTAATTTCAGTTCATGTCTGAGGTGGAGGTGGGAATTTTCTAGCAGAACAGTGGACAAAGTTGTCAGGAACATCAATGTCTTCAGGCAACCCGGAAATAAAAGTTGAAATACATACACTGCATTGGTAGCACTTACTTTAATTGGCAAGTATGTTCTTAATCATTGTGACATTCTGCTTCTTTTGAAATAAAAGACATTAAAAATGAATGTCAGCCTTCCAGAAGAACAAAAACATCATGGCAAATCATCAAGAGAATTAGCAACATCCCAGATCTAAACTCTCAGCAAGGAGCAAAACTCCTTAGACAGCAATTCAGGTCAGCAAATGGGAGATTTTTTCGCCAACTAGAGGAAGTCTATCAATACCATCACATATACTCCTCTTGGTGCTGTTATGTGGCTTGGGCTTAGCTAGATCTGATGCTTCTCCAAGCTAAGCTTTCTCTCTCTCATCTGTTACTAGGTTCAGTGGCTGATACCAGATGAAGAGAAAAGATCATTCTGGTCAGTATATGGTTTCCATCAACTGATGGTATCACCAGTTGACACCAAGCTGGTGAGAACATCAAGGTTTTGGCTTTTATTATCGCAGAACCTTTGAGGATCAAAGACTGCTGGGGAGAGATGTGTTAGCTCTGGCAAAGTGGAGCAAAAGCACTTTTGCCAACCTGGTCAGTAGAACTTTAATCTAGGAAAATGGAGGAGTGAGACTGCAAATCACAGTCAAGTACAGGGATAAATGGTAGAAAAGGGTGAAAGCAAAGGATAGAGAGCAATGGCAACAAGAGAGACCTAAGGAATTATGAAACAAGGTGGAAGGGGACCAACATCAAGTACATGCCCACAGTATGCAGCCTGTGCAACAAGCAGGAGTAACTAGAGCTCTAGCCACACAACGGGGATGTTGTTTGAAAAAGTGAGATGTGGTAGGAGAGCTGCACATTTGCATTAAGTGATGGACAGGTGCAAGATCTTCTAGAGAGATAGAATAAGGAGAGAGTTGCCCTTACTGTGAAGGAGCAACTTGGATACAAGGGGTTGCTCTCTGAGATAAGCAAGAGGCACGGTGAGAGCTCATAAGGCCCCGTCAGAGGATCACGCCAGGAAGGATGATACCACAGTGGGATTGTGTCCACCCAACCAGGGTGAGGAAGTGTACAAATCTTCTTCAAACCATAGAAGGAAGTCTCTGTGTCGTAAATCCCAGTTCTCATGGGGAACTTCAACCTCCTTGACATGTACTGGCAAGGCAGTGCAGTGAGCTTCAAGCCGTCAAGATTTCTGGAAGGTGTTGGTGGTCACATCGTGATCTTGGGTGACATACATCTGGATCTACTGTTCACTAACAAGGAAGAACAGGTGGTGGGTGTGATAATCAGTGGCTGGCTTGTCTGTAGTGAGCATGATATAGCAGAATGGTTACAAAACAGGATCTGAACCAATTTAGTCTTCCAGAAAATGATGACAGTGCCAGAACAAATAGCGCAAAGGTATGTGTTAGTCTGTGAAGGCAGCTGACCCTTTTACTCTGAAAAATTGCTGAGTGATTACATAATTAGAATGATGTGCTCAGGTCATGGTTTTCAAGATCTCCTAGGAACCACATAAGATTTAGGAGAGTAAAATTAAAAAAAAATACAAAAACCAAAAAAAAAAAAAACCCCCCAAAAAAAAGAGGTTCAGCTTGGAAGAATGATTTTATTACATGGTAACAGTCAAATGAAAAGTCTGTCATCTGCAAGGCACTGAAATGGCAGGCCTGCTTTCTTGCTCTGCATGTTCTCATGGAGTGTGTTGAATTTTTAATAATTATTATTTTAACAGCAAGGATTACTCCCTTGAGATCACATCAGAATCACATGAATGGATTTTCATTTTCTTTTGGTGTGTTTAAAGCTTTGTCTAAATGAAATGAGCTGTGTTGACTGCTATGTATGTATGAGACATAAATAACTCTTCTTGTTTTTTGCAACAGAAATAGGACAGTAGAAGAATATTTTCAGCCAAAGACACTCTGGAAGTGCATGCATATGACTTTAAGAGATAAACCAGCATAGATGGTGAAAAGAAAAAGAATACTTAAGGACATATACCTTGTTACTAAGTTAATATTAATTCATTGTCAGTAAACAAATTATTTAGTAACTGCATCAAAAAAATACTTAAGCTATTAAATGATCTTGACTTGCCAGGGTGCTTGCCGATAAAGAAAGTACTATCTACTGTAACAATGTAAGATGGACCGCGTAATTACAGTGGTTTTGAAATAGATGTTATTAAAATACAACTCATGAGACACAAAAAATAGCAAAAAACTTGAAAATGCAATTATTTCTGCTTACATAGGAATACATTACATTGCTATATGAAATGTAGAACTGTTTGCATTAAAGTCTCAATAAGTGTTAAAAATCTTAAGAATCATAGAATGATTTGGATTGGAGGGGACTTCTAAAACCAATTAAGTCCAATCTCACTGCCACAGTCAGAGGCATCTGTCACTAGAGCAGGTTGCTCAAATCCTGTTCAATCTGGCTTTGAACACTTCCAATGATGGGGCATCCACTTCTCCAAATAATCTGTTCCAGTGTTTTGACATGCTTATCGTAAAATTCCAGGATAAGACTGATTTTCTAGGCTCCAAGCACACATTGCTGTCTCATGTCCAATTTTTCATATACAATTACCTGCAAGTCTTTCTCTGCAGGGATGCTCTCAAGCAATTCATCACCCAGTCTGTACCGATACTGGAAATTGCCTCAACCAGGTGCAAGACCTTGCACTTGACCTTGTTCAACTTCATGAGGTTCTTGGCAGCCCACTTCTCAAGTCTGTCAAGGTCCTTCCGGATGGCATGCCTCCCCTCAAGCACATAAACTGCACCATTCAGCATGATGTCATCTGCAGAGTTGTTAAGGGTACACTCAATCCCACTATCTATGTCCTTGTTGAAGATTAAAGAGTACTAGTCCCAGTATAGACCCTTGAGGGGCACCACTCGTCACTGATTACCTCTTGGACATTGAACTATTGACTATAACTTTTTGGATATGGCCTTCCAGCTAATTCCTCATCCATCGAATAGTCCATCCATCACATGCACATCTCTCCAATTTAGAAGTAAGAATATTATGGGGAACCATATCAAAGGTCTTACAGAAATCCGGGTAGATTACATCAGTTGCTCTTCCCTTGTCCACTGATGCAGTCACTTCATTGTAGACGGCCACAAGATTTGTCAGGCACAAAGTCCATGTTGGATGTTTCTGGTCACCTCCCCATCTTCAATATGCTTCAGCATAACTTCCAGGAGGATCTATTCCATTATGACACTGAGCACAGAGGTAAGGTCGGCAGGTTGAAAGCTCCCAGTGTCCTCCTTTTTATCCTTTTTAAAAATGGGTGTGATGTTTCCCTTTTCTCCAGCCACTGGGCCTTAGTTTGTGTGCCATGACTTTTCAAATGTGTTGGAGAGTGGCTTGGCAACTAGATCTGCCAGTTCGCTCAATACCCTGTGCTGCATCTTGTCAAATCACATGGACTTATGTGTGTCCAGATTCCTCAGGTGGTCTTGAACCTGATCTCTTACAGTGGATGAGACTTCATTCGACCAGTCCCCATCTTGAGGTTCAAGGCCTTGGAGATGTGAGAAGAGTGATTGCCAGTGAAAACTGAGGCAAATAAATTGTTGAGTATCTCAGCCTTCTCCGTGTTGTTATCATTAGTTTTCCTGTGAACGGGAAAATTATTTTCATTTGTAAAGACTAGATATTTATTATGTTGACACCCAAACAGAAATTCAGGATAGTATTTGAACTGTTGGAAACAATGCTATTTTCCATATTCTCTAAAATAGAGCATTTATCTTCACTGGGTTGACACAACTTTAAATGCAGGGAGGGTTTGAGGAGGAAGTTGCTGCAACGTAAGTACAAGCAAGGATGTGTTCAATCATAACACAACTAAAGCTGTTTTGCCAAAATCCTACCTCTAAATGAACTCAACTAAATAAGCTCAGGAATACAAAAACATTATTTCAATTTTTTAAGTATCCTTTTTGGAAAAAGTATAAAGTCCACACATTATTTCATAATACCTATAAGTATAACTTTTGACTGAAATTATATTATAATTGTAGAAAGCTTTTTTTCACATATTATTTGGAAAATACATTTCAGTTATGTTTATATTTGTTTTAAAAATATTAAGAGATGTTTGGTTCTAACTCTCCGGGTTCATAGTTACATAAGTATTCTTTGTTGATACAAGAATTGTATGGAGCTATTTGCTGTGCAAGAATTGCTGATTTGCATAAATTTGTCAGTCTTTGTCTCTTCTGATGTCTTTTTTTTTCAAGCTGTTATCAATATGACTTCTGTCTTTCTGTTTCACAACAGATGCCATAAGAAATTAAATGTACTTTTCTTTTTGATATTCCTGACAAGAAGTCCATTTGCTTGCTTCTATGAGAGATTATGTCCTTGAGTAGAATGAGCACAGTTTATCATTCTGTTCCCCACTGAACTCATGAACTTGGAGTATTCTTGGGCACAATGACAAATCCCACATGGTAAAACTAGAGGATAATATATCGACAGTAATCCATTGCAAGTACTCATTTTTCTTGATGAGAAGTAATCTAATTACACCTCTACTGATAATTAAACGTGTTGTTGTTGTTGTTATATTCCACGTATTTTCCAATATAACTATTATACTAGGAAAAACAATGGCATTATTCTTCTCTTTATTTCTTTTACTCCTTTGAACAATGAGTATGTTTGAAAGCTGATCATGCCATTCATACATTTGACATCTTCTAAAGCTAACATATGAGGCCTGAGTACACTGTAAAAATAGCCCCGAGAAGCCCCATTTCATATAGCAGCAAAATCTGACTGGTTTTATTTAATGGTTGGTTCCATCCATTGCTTTGATTCTTGCCTAAAATATACACAGCTCCTTTGCTCATAATGTATTTTATTACACATTATAGCTTTATTTAAATGCTGCTTTTGAACGACAGGGCAAAACCAAGCTGCTAACTGAAAAAAAGTTTGAGGTCTGAATGCTCAGTATCTCTAAAAATCAGACTATCACTGTTGTTCAGGGAAAAGAGTAGTATAATTTATGAATTGAAATTAAAGTAGACCCAGACAACAAACAATCTGTAATCATAGTTTAGCCAGGCTGAGTTCTATCACTTGGAAAACAGAGCTCGTTTTCCACCCATGAGATGACCTCAGTGTTGATGATGATTACTATAGAGAACTCTTTTATGGAAAAGAAGTCAGATTTTATCATAGGGCATAAAACAAAGATCTTTGTTTCAAATGTCCTTTCATAAAAATAAAAAGAATTGCACTGCTTAACATACTTCTTAATAAAAAGTCTATTTCACATATTTTCTTTTTGGTATTCCACAATAAACCTTTTCCATGAGATAAACTCATGACTGGTGTCAACGCCTGCCCATATCTGTCTTAATACCTGTAAGAATTCCAATCTCCTACTCCAGCCATCACATGACCCAAAAAAACCCTCTAAATGTTTAATATCTACAGTGAACACATAAAATTTCCGCCAGTGTTCAGCAGTTTAAGACCTAGTGGGATATTTACACAAAATACAGGAATAAAAAAAGTAGTGGAGCAATCAGCAATTTTAATTTTAAAACTCTTTGAAATATTTCATGATGGTAAATTAGACAGGGCTTTAAACTGTTATATAAACCTCCAATAGCTTTTTTTTTTTCCAAATCAAATGTGTTCTAAAAGATTTAAAGCAAGATGATGTGTATTTACCAGCATTTTTAGCCTGCATTGGATTCTGCTGCTGTTTAGCGTGAGTCTGAATCAATTTATACAGACTCTACACATGGCAGCAAAAAAATCAGTTTTTTTCTTGTCTTACTCTAGATTGGGGAAAAGTCTTACTTAGTGTCAAACTTTATTCTGCTCCTGTTTGGTGAAAACAATCACAAAACTTACTTTACTCTTTTTGTTATCCTCTTCAGTTTAATAGTGGGGTATTTCAATGTTTATAGATTCCAGCAGTTTCTCTAAATAACTTCCTTCTTACTCAGGTCTCATCTCTGCAATATCGGAGTGCCTAGGAGAAGATATCATATGCATAGTGAATGGGAAAGCTGAATGCACGAAAGCCTGTACTGCTGACAGCTGCTCAACTGACACTCTTGTAATATCCAACACACCAGAGTTTTTGCCTATACTTGAATTTGAAAATAGATATGGTTTAGTTGCCTGCTTGCTCAGTTTCCTGAGCATTTGTATCAAAAACTGTTTCTGAAAGAGGACCTGCACACATTAATTTATTACTCAGCTTTGTTTTCCAGATACACAGGCCTTAAGCAACAAGCTTGCTGAGGAGTACAATGCAGGATATTTTACAGAGGATGCAATAGGAATACTTATTCTTCTCTTCTTGCTTATGCTAGGACCTGCAGAGAATCAGTTTGGTCTCTTAAATTAGAGTTGCCACCACCATTAACCTCTCAATGTTGACTTTATTATGATGCTTTAATAAAGTATATATTACCCTACTATACACTCATTTTAATTGTTCTTATGACATTTTCTTAGCCTAACAGTAATTTTTTTTTCTGTTTGCACATATTGTTCATATCAATCACTGTCCCTGTTTTCAAATAATATAAATATTCAGCCTTCTGTTTGAGGTTATCTTCTATTTATTAATTTTAATCTTTCCACTATTAAAACATCATTTAGGTGAAAATCAGATAATGATACATATTTAATTTTTTTAACATGCATAGTTGTAATTCCTGTCACTTAATTATTGAGAATTAAGTGGATTTTGCACAATCATAATGAATTGAATTGGTAAAGACAATCCTTCCTGGAACTATTTGTTAAGATGAGATTAATTTGATCATAGACATATGAATCTAATCTTACGTTATCTTATATAGAACAGAAATAACTTTCCTAGAATTTCCCAGCTATGTAAAACATGAATTTGTCATGTCATTGCTGCCCAAAGGAACTTAGCAATGCTGAAAAGAATTGAGAAAAGTCTGAAAAATACTTCAATGACGTAACTCCAGTGAATGACACTGTTTTTTTCCTAGAGATTGGAATTGAGTAGAAGATGATAAAAGTGTTGGTTGCATCAAAAGTGTGAGAAAAAGACCGAAGTAATCACTCTTTTATTTTTTTTCTTTTGACTCAAACATTCCTAAGAAGTGTTCAAAGGAATTTCTTCATGACTAGAGGTATATATATTTTCTTATCTTAAGTAAAGCAGCTCTACCTTTATTAACGTTTCTAACTCAATACAGCAATTCATTATTATTATGAGTCCCTTCCCCAGTTGGACCATTCCCAGATAAAAACTTGGTCTGTCCCCTCTAAAAAGGCCCCCACAGAAGAGAGTAGTCCCTAATGTACTGAACAACTGTAACAGTGAAGACTCATCCTACAAGCCTAATACCTGCCTGCTCTTTGAAAACTCTTGTACCACTTTCTCCATGAGTAAGTGGCTGTCATTCTCCAACATTCAAGACAGAGAGCCTTTCTGGCCTTACAACTCATAATTTAGGCCCATCACAAAATATTACCAGCGTTTGCTATTTAGTAACACTTGGGAAAATTATCACATTGCAGTTATGATGCAAAACATACATACGTCATCACACTGTCTGTTAATAAAGGGACCAAGTATTTTAACTTTTGAAAAAATGCTAAGACTACATCTAGGTTTGCAGCTTCCGGAAGCATATCATAACTGTAGCATGGCTTTACTCAAAGTAAGATACCAGTTGATCATTAATAATCACTTTTATTGCAAATAAACTTATTATATCTAATGTTTAGATATAATAATTTAAGAGAAGAAAAGATTACTTTTTATGATCATTGTAGGGTATCATTGAATTTTTAAAAATTCTATATATATAAAAGAATGGCAAATGTACAGTGTAAATAAATGTCAGTAAGATTTTTTTAATAAAACTAGTAGTCAGGAGATCAAGGTTCAATTCATGTCAGCTAACTAGTCTCCTAAACCCAAATTAGATTTGTGTGGCTCTCACTGCAGGAAACAGTGGGAAATAGGTGTTCTTAGAATGTGATTCATCTGATCTGTTTTATGCATTTATTTAAGAATGTGATACACTGCATTCTGAAAGTACCTGTTTCATTCTGTTAACTGTAAAATGAGCCTATAGTGACTAGTCAAGACATTGACATCCACAGCTTGACATTATAAATCCTAGACCTGGTGCCTGATCTATATTGGCCATCATGTTGAGACTTAGCAGGTATTGCAGGTATTTCTGATCTCTTATGTGTAGTGTATCATTCCCTTTCAATTCAACCCTCAAAAGCAAAAACAGTCTGAAGAAATAGGTAATCTTAGCAAAACACACAAAATCAAAAGGCTTGGATGCTTTCAAATGGAAAATTGTCTTTCTTTCTGACATAGGCAGAGACTCCAAAATTCAAACAAGCTAGTAGCTCTCAATTGTCAGACCCTTCTTGCAGAAATTGCTGATCACTGATACACAACTACAATTGCCTTTTAGCACCAGATGAGCTTCCAGACTGGTACAGAAATACAGCTATGAGAGTTCATTGCAATTTGAAGGGATCAAATGAAGGGGCAATGAGACACAGGTGCTCTGAATGAAATCTGTACCATGTCAGCAGTGCTATTTCCATCTTACTGAAGACATCTTCATGAAGTGGAGGAGAAAGCCATCCATACATCTGACTTCGTTCCCTTTTTTTTTGTGTGTCCCCCCCCTCCCCGAGACATTCAATGGCACAGGTAACAGGTCTTATTCTCTGTCACATCGATTAAATTGTTTCTGACAGCATCTCTAAATTCCCGTTCTTTCAATAAACTGAAAGATGATAAAAAAATGCAGTTATCAATCCTTTTTTTCTCTCTTCAATAACAGCAAAAAGTACATATATAATTTACATTTTTTTTTTTCACTTTTTCTGACCACATTTATTGATAAAGGCAAGTGTAAAAATAATATATTCAGTGAAATATTGTGAAAAATCCTTACTGAAGTCCATCCAATAGTCCAGTCTTAATATTTATTAAGCTAAGAGTCTAAATTCATTACATTATTCCTGCCTGTGAGCTGTGGACTGTATGGATTCTTGCTGCCAAAATGACATCACTGCATTCAGAGCATTCTGTGGCCACAGAAGTAAAAAATAACTCGTTCATTTGGAAATGTCCCAGTGAGCACAACTGCAAAGTACATCAATTTTTATTTCTTAAAAGTTGTACCTATTTTTCCTCTGAGTGTTATATCTTGCCATAACAAGTACTAATTGTAAACATATACAAAATTAAGAGCGCTATATTTGGTTTTAGAAGAAACTGATTTCTTTAAAATTTTGACATCGAGATTAATTTACAACCTCTTTGACAAGTCTGTCTTTCCTAAAGAGAAGAGCTGTTCTTGGATATGTGAGGTACACACAGAGATAGGGAAAGAATTTTTAGGTATTTCCAGGTGATATATTTCTCTTTATAGAAATGACAAACAATGTTTAAATACGTTATCCATATATGGCTTTATACCAGACCACAATAACACTTTCTTCTGGAGGAGGAAAAAATCCGTCTTTCCTCAGACTCAGCAAACTATTTTCCCAACTTCATTATGGATTTAATATATCTGTTGTAGATAGTAAATGATACACTTGAGTCTTACTTAAACTCTAATTTACCTTTTACATTATTGAACTGCTTTATAAATACTGGAATCACGTCACTAAATCTGGCATATGTTCTCAAACATTCAGATATTTTTATACTGAATATTATGTTTTCTCTGATTGACATAACATTATTCCCAGTGGTACACTCCTTGATAAATATTGTATTTCTCTATCAGTAGGGCATAATGAAATATATTTGTCTAAATTAACTCAGTATTTACTATTACTTATTCGAGGGACAACTGTGAATAATACATAATGCAGATTGAGAAACAAAACCTTTTGTATTGCATATGGACACATTCTGTATTGTTTGCAATCTCACCTTCCCAATTAACCATTTCACAGGGTGATAATTATGGAGATTTTTGTCTTTAATATGAACATATGAAGTTTTCAGATTGGAGTGATATTCAAATGTTACATAGTCTTTGCTAATTTCATGTCAACATTTTTTCACCCTTTGCATTGATTTCTCTGCCCTACCAAAAAAAAAAGCTAATCTTCTTCCCTTGAAAGAGCCTTTCC
Source organism: Tetrax tetrax (assembly GCA_009806455.1). Classification (NCBI taxonomy): domain Eukaryota; kingdom Metazoa; phylum Chordata; class Aves; order Otidiformes; family Otididae; genus Tetrax; species Tetrax tetrax. Next base: position 5,432 of record WHYT01015470.1, on the reverse strand, counting down.
TGCCTATTTCCCTCCCTACAGACCATGTTTCATTCACTACTGGGAATCACTATGTCACCTATTTTTGTCTGCCCACTAGGTCAGACATCATTTTCCCTTTTTGAATGCATTCTGCTTTTCCTTAGAAAAGCAGACATAGTGTGATCACCTTTACCTATGTATAATATTTTTTCATTTATTTTCTTCAAATTTTCCTAGCTGCAATGTCCACTAAAAAGACTAATAACAGCTAGTCTGCTATTCTGCTGAAGCTATGCCTTTTCAGCATGACAAGTATTGTCCTGTGTAAGTGCTTTATCTGTTTCTGCACATCTAGAGTTTCTTATTTTTTGACAGGTTTGATTTTGTTTCATGTTTTTTAGAATATTTGACATAATTTGTTCCTAGACAAAGCTTCTAAATGCAATAATTAAAAAAAAAAATTAATTCATCAGTTTAACAATGAGCCGAATGCCACCCACACTCTGCCTTAAAAATCAGTATGAAGCATGATTGATGCACTTGCAGTCTTATGGAAGGAAGCAGAACAGATTAAACAGTGAACCAGGAGTGGAACTTTCAGCTGGAAAATGAAAGATTTAGTACCTCCAAAACACTGCAATGCATTTTAAAAACCCTAGAAAGTGTAAAGAAACTGCAACATTAGAAAGCAATTTTATTCTTATTTTTTTTTACTAGTGAAAACATCTTTTTTCTTTACTAGATTAAATTTTTGGGGATAACATCTTACATTTCCTGTATTTGACAATATTTTGTTTGGAAATGAGGTCATTGTCTTCCTTGCATTCAAGTCTACATGACCAGGAAATGTTCTTTATATACACTGAAAAGTTGCATAAAATGCATATAGGTAGTTCAGTTCATTGAAACACAATAATGCTGATGCTAAGAACTTTGCAAGATTCAACAACAAATAGATATTGCTATTAAAAGCAAGAGTAAAAATTTCATGAGGAATTGTTTCTGCTTGAGATTTTGGCAGGCTGGAAGTGTGCTGATGGTGAAATAGCATGCAAAGGAAAAATGAGGATGACTAGGCTGGTAAGCTTCGTACCAATCCCAGGAAAAAAAAATACAGAAAACTTAATAAAATGTCTAGTTAATACAGAAAACTTAATAAAATATCTTGCTAAAAGAACCATAGAATAGTAAAATGGTTTGGGCTCATGTTGAGCTTCTCATCCACCAACACTGCCAAGTCCTTCTCAGGGCTGCTCTCAATCCATTCTCACCCAGCCTGTACTTATGCTTGGGATGGTTTTGACCTGTGAGCAGGACCTTGCACTTGGCCTGGTTGAACTTCATGGGGTTGGCATGGGCCCACCTCTCAAGCCTGTCAAGGTGCCTCTGAAAGGAATCCCTTCCTTCTAGCATCTCAACTGCATCACACAGATTGGTGTCATCGGCGAACTTGCTGAGGGTGCACTCTATCACACTGTCCATGTTGCCAACAAAGATGTAAAACAGGGCTGGTCCCGATACCAATCCCTGAGGAATGCCACCAGTCTCTACTTGGAGAGAGTATGATCGCAACTCTTTGAGTGCAGCCAGCCAGCCAATTCTTATCCACTGAGTCATCTGTCTGTCAAGCCCATGCCTCTCCAGTTTAGAGAAAAGGATGTC
>WHYT01015469.1:441374-458683 GCA_009806455.1 Tetrax tetrax | reverse complement strand
GCGCGCAGGCGAGAGGCGCGAAGCGTCGCCCGCGGGGTTGTGGCAGCCGGTAGCCGGCTGTGCCCGGCCGCCTCGCCCCCGCCCGCGGCTCCCAGCCCAGCTCGGGAACCGGCTGCTCGCCGGGAGCCAGGTGCTTGCTGAGGCGGGGCCCTGCGGCGGGAAGCGGGAGTGGGCGGATTCCCGTCCAAACCAGAAAACCCCGGTTGCGCCCTCGGATGGGATCCTCGCTGCCCTTTTCCAGAGATTTGTCAGAGCGCCGGGGCAGCGCGGGAGATCCCTAGCGTGGCGTTCCCGAGTGGCCGCCTCCCAGCAAAGTCCTGGGGGAGGAACAACGTTTGGGCTCAGCCGCGCTGCAGCTGCCAGCCCCTCATCTCTCGCGGTGCCGCGGCTGCCCGCCCCGAGTGGGCTGCTTTCTTTCATCCCTCCGCGCCGCCAGGGGGCGCGCTGCTACTCACCCCCCTCCCCGCCCACGGAGCGCGGGGGCGTTGCTGCGCCTGCGCGGCGGTTCGAACGGAATGGCGGCTGAGGCGGCGGGAAGCTGAGGGAAGAGTTTCATCTCCTGGTTTGGTTTTTTTTTTTTTTGCTCGTCGCCGTTGTCATCTCCCGCTCTGTCTTTGCAGGATGTCTGGTCTAGAGAGCAGCTTCGGCGCTGCGGGGGCGAGCGGAGAAGCGTCTAAGACTAAGCGGAAAGGTAGCCGTGGGGCGAGGGGGGAGCCCGCTGCGGCTGAGGCGCGGCGGCGGGCCCGGCTGAGCTCTGTTTGCTCCTTCTTCAGGAGGAATAATCGTCAAGTCTCGCTACCTGCAGTACGAGAAGAAAGACACCAAGAAGGTACTTCGACGCCTCGCTGCTGGGCTCGAGGGTCCTTCAGCAAAGGATAGAAGTGGGCTGAGGGGTGGCTCAGATTTGTGGAAACGGGACCTGAGCAAAAAATTACTCTGCTGTGGTTACGAGGGACTCCTGGTGTATTACTAGATGCAGACTGAGATAGGAACTTGGGACCGTGACTTGCAAAGCACCAAGACACCCTGGGATTGTAGTTTTTTGTTGTTAGCATTTGAGTTGGAGGTAAGATAGAATCATAATCGCTGCTTATGTTCAGTATTTTCTCTTTCTTGATTGTCAGGATACTTCAGCGAATTCCTGTTCAACACTTACAACTAAAGTATCTTCTGCAGCTAAACCAAGATCAGTTCTTCCTCAGAAATGTAAAACTTCTGCTGGTAGGTTTTACCAGAAGAATTTTAAAGCTATTTTTTTGTGAATTTCTGTTTCCAACTTGTTGAACTCTTAACTCTAAAAGGGTGTTAAAAGATGGTATTTTGTGTTACTTGCATCACTGCCAGTTATTATCTGTACACAAAAGTAATTAATAAGCTTGGTGTGGGATTAAGAGTTGTAAACTGAAGTGTATTAAACTCTTGTCTGGACATTGCGATAGAAAACTAATTTGGAATTGAGTCATCTTTTTCCTTTTGCACAAGGCTTCGAACTACTCTTTTACTATGCCCTCACCATTGCTGTGCTTTTCTTATTTAATCTTTTCAATAAACCCGGTGCAAATAACTGAAAATCTGCATCTGCAAAACAGTCTGGTTTTATTTCTTTTACAAGAATTGCAAAAGAGTTTTCTGATAAGACCTTAACTTGACTTGGAAATCCTGAGGAAATTACATTATTCCCTTTTCACAGCTATTTTTGAACTGTGAAATGTTTAAGAGGATAACATTCTGAGCTACCTTATCTGCAGGTAGATTATACATATGTTCTCTAGGTAAAGTATACAAATGGTGTATATAAAGTAAACGTGTACAGGTTTGCATAAGATCGCCACATATTAGTGAAAGCTTTTAAAATTGTAAGCTTGTGCAGAAACTGTTGTAATTCCTTTAGTTTGATAACAGCTTCTTTCTACAGGTGTTCTTTCTAGCTCGTTAAATCAGAGTAGCTTTGAGAAAGGTGACTTGCAGTCCACTTTATTAGATGAAGGTAAAGTTAGTCGACCAGAACTTGATCTTTCAGCTATTAATGGTAAGCTTCCACTCATACTCAATTTCTTGTTTAATTATTTTTAAGCAGTGTGCTCTAACTTGATGATAAGTAACCCTTGTATTCTTCTGTATTCACAAAAGGATTTTGTTAAATAAGGTGAATGTGGTTTCAAGTGTCTTTAAGCAGAGGCATTAAGACCTTTGAGGTTTAAATTAACTTCTCAATTTTTAGTATCTATTGGGTGCCCTGTTATTTTGAGATCAAATATTAAAGAACAAAATACTCTCAAGTCTTTGTTCTTAAAAGAGATGTGACTTAGATTATCAGTCCCTCTGAAAATTCTACCACATCTGTCTGTAACTGTCACTTGAAGCTAAATGCTCGTGTGATCCACGTTTTCTCATTAGTATTGTCAGAGACAGAAATAGAGCATAGGTCTTTTTTACTGGTACACATGATAAGTTTAGAATATCATTGCCTTTGAAGAACCTGATGGTATATTGACCCACCCTATATACTTTGGTAGAAGAGAGGAATAACTTTTCTGTTCTGATATAGATAAAAGTGTCCGCAAAAAGACTCCTGGTTCAAACTCTGCTTGCAAACAAGATAAAAGGACACAAGGGAAAACGAAAACGAGTGTGAGTCTCAATGCTTTTGTTTGTTAAGCATATTTATTTTGAAATGTGTGAAATGAGATCTTCCTGTTTATCTTTAATTTTGATAACAGCTTTGAGGTCCTGGGATGATTTAAAGGCTTCTGGCAGAAGTCAGATGATAAGTCTTTGCTGCTGCTAGTGATGTTTGTTTTGCTTATCAGATGTCTCAACACTGACCAAAGCTTTGAGTCCATTTCTTGTGGTAAAGAATCTGCTTCAATTTTAGCATATCCTCAAGTAGATCTTTTTTTTTTTTTTTGTTCTTGCCCATACTTTTTAATTATGTCACGTTATCTTTAAATATTTTTGACACTCAAAACTAATATTGATTCAACCCAATTTGAGGTGCCTTATTTAGGAAACTCATTCAATGTAGCACTGAAATGTCAAGTTCTCTACCAGTATTATGGAAAGCTGCTGAAAATGTTATAAAAAGTGGTGGAGCAGAGAACTTGTGTTGTTTAAAAACCCAGACTTTTTTTCATGGAGCTGACTTGTTGATGATGATGATTCTGGGCACAAATTGGACTTTCAGTAATTTATTTGAACACTAAAAAAATAATTGTTTAAATGCCAAAATTAATCTAGTATATTCTTTTCCGAAGGGAAATAATTCTGCTTCTCTGATGGAAGAGCTGGAATCTCAGACACTGCTTTTGACTTACCTAAGATTAAAGGTGAGAGTCGGTCAAGTATTGGGTGCTTCGGATAGAATAAGTTGATGTTGAGGAATTGTTTAATTTCTTGTCTATGCTTTTTCATGTGTAGAAGTTAGATTTATTTTTTGGGGTTTTTTTTGTTTTGTTTTGGTTTTTTGTGACTTTATACGTTTAGGGTTGTAAAACTGTATGACTTGCTCTGAAAACTCTCTTAGAGTGAATTCAATGCCCGTTTATTAAGCTGGTGTTCGTTCTTCGTGAAGTTTGGCTATGTAGAAGTTTTGGGAAAACTGTGAGTGAGGACGTTCAGAGTTCAAGGTTGTAGCAGTGACTTTGTTCACTCAGTGTGTATATGTGTATTTTTCCTTTGCAAAAAATATTAGCAAGGGGCTTTGTAATGTACTGTGCTTATTGCATGACGTCTCTGATTCGTTAATTGAAGCTCTCTGACCTGATCTGAGGCTTACATTTGTTTCTTCAGAATATGTTAATTAGTTAGACATAGTATTACTTCAGCTGTGAATATTTTTTTGATATAATAGGCAGGAAAAAATCTTTCTGAGCTGGAGAAAAAGGCAGAAAAAAACTTGCTAATGTTGTGTGAAGAAAAGGAGAGACAACAGGAGAAGCTCTGTGAGTTGAAGCGTGAAATTCTACTGAAAGAGAGAGAGCAGAAACTTGATGATGCGTTAGACAAACAGGTAGGCTTTATTACAATTTATGCTTCTGCTGTATTTAAACAGGCTCACTTAAGCAGCCCTTTATCCAGAGAGTATTTCTCTGCTTCTGTGGCCTGATGGGGTGCAATTTTAAGCATCTTAAACAAAATAAATATCTTCTTCCTGTTGTGGCATGTAATGCTCTCTAGTAACCTAAGCATGTGCCTTTGTCACGTTATTGTTGTCCCTTGTGGACAGGCAGGAAGGAGAAGTTGGAGCTGTTGGGCAAGGGGGCAGCACTGGTTGCCAGAGCAGTTTACAGTTGATGCACAGGAGATGCAAGTGTCGTAAACAACGTGAACATCCTGCAGTTATGCAATTCCAGTTACGGCTGGAGCTGAGATGCTAACACTTAGATCAGCAGTGAACATCGTCTGTTCTTTACTTGTGTTATTTTATATGTTAGACAGCAATAGCTCTGGCCTGGTTTTAAGAAAGCAATTTTCTAATAAATAATTAATTTTTGAATAATTAATTTGCAAAACTGAACCGGTGTTTGCTTTTAACAAATATGCTTTGCAAAAATTAAACAAGACTTTTGTCTTTTGGAGAATACGTTGTTAACTACAGTCAAAGTATCAACTATAAAACGCTCTGCCTGGTACGTTGCTGATACCGCTGAGCTACGGTAACAAGGAAACTGGTGTTGACCTGGGCATTTTGAGGTGGTAGAGGAAAAGCTATTAAACAGCGTGAGAGGAGTGTCGTACCACGAACTTCTTGAATTCCTCTGTCAGCGAGCATTTGAGAGTGGTGTTTGGGGTTTTTTCTAAATTATTTTTCTGTATTGAGCCAGAATAACAAAATGGCTGCTTTTGAAGAAGTGTTGGTTCATCGTGTGTCTTTTTCAGATGGAAGTTCTTTCTCTCCTTGTTCCTGTTTCTGAACAGTTTAAAGAGCAATATAAAAGCTTTGCACTTTCCCTGGATGCCACTAGACATGAGTTACCCATAAAAAATATTCACATAGAAGGAGATACGCTAACATACCTTGGTATGAAAACTTGATTCATCAAATTTACGTTCAGAAATAGTGGGGTTTTGATATGCTAAAATTCTTACATTGTTACTGCTAGGTCTATCTGTGGCCTCTAGAGGAATTTTGTGTGCTCTTAGAGCTTGTGTGAATGCTGGGCCGCAGCATTAGTCACATGTTTTGCTTTGAATGATTCTTGTCTGTGTTTAACCACTAACCTGCAGTTGAACAAGTTTTTTATCTTGCAGCAAGAAAAAAAAAAAACCTTGCTAAGCTCGGGCAGTCTTCATATACAGAAATTTGCTAAGGAAAGTGTATCTTTTAACTGTATTCATGCCATTCCTCCTCCTTTCTTTTTCCTAATGGGTAAGCAAGTTGTAGAGTTGTAGAAATACTGTGATCTCTTCTTCTTTCTGTGTTAGAGAGATAAAGTCACATGGGTAAACTTGCTCATGTTTCCTGTAGAGCTAGAGCTTAAATATATTGTGTGGTGTCTTCAATCAGGGAATATTTGTTTAATAAATGACTACTTCTGTTTTGTATTGAAGTCTGGATGAAAAGTTACAATTTTAAACTGCTGATCTGCAAGAAACAAGAATCTTAAACCATTTACAATAATCTTGCTTACACTTTAAAACAAATGGAAAAGGTTTATTGAGAACTTAAAATTCTTGTAAGAAGTCTTGAAAGGAATAGCTAGCTATTTTTGGTTTGTGAATGCTAAAGGAAAGAACTGGGTACATTTCATGTTGGGCGTACATGCTAATAGCAATGACAGCTCAGTTAGAAATTTTAATATCCTGTTGCTGGTGTTAATCTTCATAGCTAAAAATAATTTGACTTTCACGGTTTTCCTGTAGTGTGTTTGTGAAAGCTGAACAGTAGTTTTCCATCATTTAGTTCACCTGCTTCTGTGGTTATCCAGCTACCAAGTAACCTTGTATTAACTGATGCCACTGCGTGCATTTTTTGAATAATATTTTAAAATCTCATATTGTAGATAAAGTGCAAAAGGAGTTAACTATCACACAGGAACTTCTGGCAGAACTTATGCCGAGCTACTCGGAAGAAAGTGCAAAAGCGTTCAGTGTACTGAAAGAGCTTAAAGAAGTGTCTCAGAAACTGGATAAAGAGATTCAAAGGTATTTATAATAATCAAGTGAAAAGACCCATTGGCTAAATATTCAAAGGAAAATCTGTAGATCTTACCAGAGTATACCCAGAATGTTTATTGGAGGAGGATTAATTGAGGGGATAATAGCACTGAGTTTAATTCTGTTCGTAGCAGACATCTGTGTTTCTATCTGAACCCTGTCAAAGCAAAGATGTTTGGGGATTTTTGTTTGTGAACTGCTTTAGTGTGCTGTTTGTTGACGCTTCAGCTGAGAATTTCAGTGAACAAGAACGGTCCTGGTAAAGTGCAAATATGTAGGAGAGTGGAGAAGTCCAGGAGATGGAAAAGTGAACTGGAAGCACAATGTCTTAAATAATAACCACACAAATATATAATCCTTTAGGATGTATGAGGAGGGCAGAAAAGTTTTTTTTTTTTTCTCAAGTATGGTGTCAAGAAATACGAAGTATCACTGAGAGCATAAAGAAGAGAGAAAGCATGATAAATTTGCTTTACTTCCTTTATTTCCCTAGAAGAGATTATAGCTAAAATCTTTGAAGATTGGTAGACCATAAAACCAGACATCTGCTCCTCCTCTCCTCCAAATTCTAACCTTTGGGAAGAAAATTCATTTTACTTTTTTTTTTTTTCTTCTGGTGGTTTCATGGTAGGAGAATGATGTGAATGTCCAGGCACATAGCCTTTCAGCTTAAGGAGGAGTTAATTATCTTCCAGAGTAATTCATTTAGCTTGCTTCATTTGTTCCAGGAGCTTCACACAAGTGCAGAACCTGTCATTTGAAGTTAGTAAAGAAGTTTCTCTGCATAACCAAAGAATATGTGAAGAAAATCATGGACTAGATGTTGTGAAACACTGGTACTTCAACTGAGTCTGGGTATTGTTTTACTAATGGGTGGGTACTAAATCAATGCCAGTGGACTTGTTATCTTTTTACTTCTTGTATGAACATATAACTTGTCCAAATTTTCAGTCATACCAGAATACGAAACTAGCAGCATGTATGCTTACTAACGGAAGAAATCGAGTTTTCTTCTGCGTGCTGCCCATAAGGAGACATAATTTTTTTTTATCATGAATTTCTGTGACGCCTTTCTCATCACTTTCTGCCTTGACAATACTGACATGTAAATAATAAGAAATTATTCTTGGCAAATACGACCTACGTATTCTTAAACTTCTTGTTTTACTTTCTTGCACCTGGCTTCAAGTGCACCCATCTCTTTCCAAAGTAGCGTTCCTTAGCGGGCAGCGTATCAGAATGTAGATGTGGACTTGTGTATGTGGTACTGTGCATTTGCTGGTCTCATCAGGAGGATCTGTAGGACTGTACAGCATGGTCATTGGTCACTCAGTGAACACCTTCTGGAGGAACTCTGAATTGTCCCTTTTTTCTGGATTTGCTGAGAGGAAAAGCTACGTGGATAGCAAGTACTGAAGCTGATGCTTGGAAGGAGCCTGGTCGCTTGTAACAAGTGAAAAGTTTTGGTAACTTGTTGCCTAATTATCTTGGAAAAAAATTATTCAAATCATAAATGCTTTTGTATTAGCCTGACACCTTCTCTTTAAGGATTTTTTTTTTTTTTTTTAACAATAAAGACTATTTTCCACTGCTATTTCAATAGCCTTCATGTTTGAATATCTTCAGCGATCTCCTTCAGAACCTTTTGTTTGCATCTGGGCTTACGTAGGGGCTAATACTGCACAATACAGGCGGTGATGGATCTATAGGCACTAACCAGTCCCAGTGGCAAGGCATGACCTACTGGCACCGAAAGCGCTGAGGCCAGAAGCTTGTGAATCTGGAGAGAAACCTCAAACCTACCTACTGAGTAAGTGCCTGGGAGTGAGTTATGTATATTCTGTTATGAATATACCCACCAGACGTGGCAGGTTTTTTCAACATACTTTCCATTTTTGTACATGGAATGCATTTCTCTGAAAGACGTGCTACATCTGGGTTTTTTTGTGGTTTTTTTTTTTTACCTGTGCAACCTCTTTCTGTGATGGTTTTTCAAAAGCTTTGCTTTGTATTATCCGCGTAGTGGTACGTTTCTGGATTAAGCTGTGTCTATAAAGCTTTTTGGCCTGTGCAAAGAATACTTGGAGTACTCTCCTTGCACTCCTTGAAGTGCTATACAGGCTTTCCTCCTGGTATTACTAGGGGTCTAACTAGATCATTGCCTCCTTTCATTAAAAAATAGGAGGAAATTAAGCTACAGTAACTGAATCCGTAAGGTGTGCAGCACACTGAATGAGAAGTCAATATATAACAAAGTATTAAGACTCCCCTTGTATATAATATTGGTGTCATTTATTTTGCAGCAACTTACCTGTGAGCCAGCGGGAGGGCGATGTGTTATTTTAAGATATTAATCTATTACTTCTTCTTCCTCCAACATGCTGGATGATCTGCACCTAATAGTTGACCCGTGTGCTGCCGTTCAGGCCGTGAGTCAGAGGTGCTGCACGCAGGAGGATTGTGCGCTGGGGCAGGAACACGAGCTGCACCCGCGGAGTTGGCCACTGGATGGGGAACTTTGCTAGGCAGTCAAGGCAAGAGTTAGCTGCGGATGAGTAGTTTTCTTTTTGATGGATGGAGATCTGGGTAGAAAGACTTCTGTATGATGAAACTCCCGATCAAACAACTGGTTTTCCTGAGTTTGGATAATTGCTAGGATGTGTGTCCGCATGCCTTTAACCTGCTTCTTGTAAGTATGTCATGCTGAGACTTGGAAACTTAAGAGGGATCTTCTTAAATGTGAGGGGAGGGGGTGAAATGAAAATCAAGTTGATAGTGTCTTGATAGCTCTGTCTCCGCACAGACGATACAGAAAGTCTTTCCTAGGATTTCTTGATGGTAGACCTCATTGCTGGTCTAAAAAAAAATATATTTTAAGAAGTAGTTTTAAATTAAACCCATCCTCTTCTGTCAAGTGACTTTCTACCACTGAGATACTACTGTGTGTGTATATATACCCAAATGTTACTTAAGCAGCAGAGAGCAATACAAATTTTCACTGTAAAGTAAAGTGAAGTGAAATGCTATTAGTTCTCCTTCCTGGAAAGGCGTGGCAGAGAAGGGTTCTGCGTGCTGTGGTCACAATTCAAGGCTCTAAATCTCTTGGCGAAGTAGTTCATCCTTGCTGCTGCAGGTGGCAGGCGTTATCTGTACAAGCCTAAAACAAAGTGGGAGACCCGAGCTAAAGGCCAGTTGCACATACAAAACAATGAAGTGCTTGAGGATGTGCGCTCATTGTTTCAGAAGAATCAGAGACATTGATTTGAGCGTTCTGGCCGTTCTTTTCCTTAAATTGAACACTTGTGTAATTCTTTGTACAAATGGTAGAACAAGTGTTAGATAAAGCAGCTCTTCAGGAAAGTTTTAAGCTGTTTTGAACTGAACTCTTCTGTCTTGATTTTTCTGAATGTTCTTTCTAAATGGTTCTGTTTCAGCTCTTTGCAGAAGTATTTTAGGCTCCTCCACCTTGAAATAGCCACAGAATTAGATGCTGTCATATTTAACACTGTACAAAGGACAACAAAGAACTGCAGAATTACTGGAGCAGAAGCTAAACAGATGTGACACCACTTATTTTGTATTTTCCACTTATTTTCTGACAATGTCACATGATCTGAATTTGGAATCCTAAATAACTTAAGGGTTTTTTTTTTTTATTCAGGTTATCAATGTTGCCTTTTTTTTAACCTAGAATTAAGTGTTCTCCCTTCTGTAACTTGTATCAATGTAGTTCCGTCTGAACTTGTGCAGCACTTATTACCTATGTATTCATCTTTTAGGTCGGAAGTTCTTATTGACCAATTGTTATAATGTTAACATGAGGTGTTCTGGGAGGGTGCACTCTTTCTCTTCCTAAAACTGAAAGCAATTGTGAAACAAGCCAGTTAAGTCTGAGAGCCTGAGTGGTGAGGGGGGAGCACAGAAATGTAAGTACTTGTCCTGTCCAAAATTATCTTAATTATCTAAAAAAGCAATTGACAAAGATAATTTTAAGCTAGATTTGCGCTGCACAGGTTGCCCTGCCCAGATTCTGGTATTTCTTGGGGAGCTCAGACCACATTCTCCTCAGTTACACTGGTATTGCCTGGCTGTTTTGACCACCAGCTCGGGAGGGCTGAGTCAAAGCATTTTGCGCTGCGATTCCTGTGCTCTCTGCAATAGGGTCACCAGGGGTCAGAGGAAGGGAGCATCCTTCTTGCCTTTGGTGCGCTGTAGTGGAGCTGCAGCCCTGGAGATAATCGAGGCCCGTTCGCCCTCTTCACCAGCACCCCCCAACCCTGCAATTCTTTGTTCACACTGTCTTCCAGTGGAGCTGACTCTTTGCTCATCAACAGCAAGTAAGCAGCTCATGACCCCAGCAGATGTTTCTGCATTTTAGGCTAATGAGAACTTATTGGATTACTGCAGTCTTCCCTGCCTCAGAGTAAATACCACTTTGTTGGAGATCCGGAAACTCATACCGAATACGATAAACAAACTGCAGGCTGGACTGTGATTGCCAAGACATGAAAAGACTTCCAGAGCGGCAGAGGATCTAACAGCTCTGAAATGCACCACTGAGCCACACCAATTAAGAGCATTTCCAATGATTGTGTGAGCATTCCTGTTCAACTCCCAGAAATGATTTTAGGTTGTTTCTTCCGCTGCATTTGTGTGGTCTCTAAAGCAAGTACAAGGATGGAGTACTTGGTTCGCAGAGTAGTCTCATATGTCTCTGAGCAGTTTCTTTTAAAATGTTTCTGCGTTAGCGTATATGCAAGATCACTGGAGTTTTCTTAAATTTCATATGTTAGGAAAGCAAACACAATTTGCCTCTTAAGACATAAATAAATTTTAGTTTAGATAGATAATGTGTTTGGAAATGGCCTGTGGGATATCAGAACTTAATTCCTTGTTTTAATATCTACTGAATGTGGGGGTGGGAAGTTAAACAGCTGGTGGAACAGTAGAGTTTTCAGGACTGCTGCCCAAAAAGATATTCTGTCTGTGGCACTTAATCCTTTCAGCAGTCAGGCTTTGTTGTGTATTTCTTCAGAACTTTTTAGACAGTATTTCAGTAAGTGAAACGGTAAGCAGGTAAGTACAGGAGTGCGGCACTGGTCCAGGATGGAACTTGACTACAGAGCAATGTTAGTGCACTTACACAGCTTCAGTATATTATGCACAGGGTGGAACAGCGTCTGTATAGGCAGTACCCACAGACATTGAGAGCCCTTAACTCTTGCTGCCTGCTGTTGTGTTGAGAAACATCTTCACCTAACTGAAGAAAATGAAATTTCTCCACTTAATATGATTTGTATGATAAAAGGACACCTCTACCTGTTCCCAGTTATAAAGGTGTCCAGCTGACTTTTGTACATAAGTGTGGAGACCACAGCCTCTCTAGTTCCCTTATTTATGTGTAGAACTTCCACCAAACAGCAGACTATGCACAAACTTCTGTGACATCAGTCACATGTAGAGGCCAAGTAGAAAACGGGAACGTAATTTCTTGCTAAATGTCTTAATGACAGCTGATTGAGCACAGTGCACTATTCCCATTCTAAATCAGCATCTCCCCATGTGAATGATTTCTTAGTACTATTTCAGTAATTTTTGTCAGGAATTAAAATGTTGTTCTACTGTGGAAGGTCAGCCTCTCCTGTTCTGTAGGTGATCAATAAGCGCTTTTGACAGAACTATTTCATAATTATATTCTAAATATCATTATCCTGTTGTAATATGCTACTCAGATTGTATTCCTATTTTGAATGTGCCCTTTAATTAACCTTTCCTTGTAATTTTGTTCTAGAGATGCTTGTGTTCCCAGGAGGCAGGATCAGTCTTGTTTCTACCACTCTGTGTCTGGACTGGTGGTGTAGTTTCTGTAAAAAGACATTATCCTCATTGCTGGTAAGCTTGCATTTGTATGGCAAAGCCAATAGGAGGCTTATTTGGCAGTTATCGGTTTCTACATTAGATATCTCCGTTTGGCTAACAGAAAGGAGGCTGTCTCAGAAACACAAAGGGAGAACAAAACTGCAGGTTAAAGAAATGGGTGTGGGGTTTTTACCATTAATATAAGGCTCTAAAAATTACCTAAGACCTTTTTCTTGTCTGGCGGTACGTAATGACTGACACAAATGTTTTTCCATTGGGAAGAGGGGACAAAGTATTCTGGCTTCTCTAAAGCTGATGGTTTGTCCTTTGGTTTGGGGTTTTTTTTTCCAGCCATCTTCCACCAAAATCTAGTGCATACGGGACTTAATGCAGAACTAAACAGCCTTGCTGCAGCGTCTTTTCTTACGTGCACAATTTACAGATGTATTCTCAAAATCTTTCAATAAGTGAGTATTACCTCCTGTGCCTTTTTGGTCTCGTCATCTCTGTGACAAGTTAGAAACAACACTCATGCTGAGACAGTTAATAAGGGCTAGTTATTAAGGGTGTGATCCTACTATTTGACTCTTGTGAGTAGTCTTATTGATTTGAATTTTGTAACTGAGGGGGGGAAAGCAAAAGACGACACAGCTGTAAGTAGCAATACTCAAGAATTAGTATTATTTAGAGCTTAGCGTTAGCTCTACTTTTTGTTTGACAAATACCTGTCTGAATTGTAACATTACATGTAGTTTATTTACTAGGTAGATGGGATGTGGTGGGGGAAATTCTTTGTTCTGCAGAGTAATGATGAGGAGAATGTACAAGCAGTCAGGATAGAAATTAAATTGAGCCAGAACCAATATAGATATATTCACACCTTCTTCTATAGACTGCAGTCCCTCCTTCACCTTTCTGACACCCTGGTGTAGCCACACCAATCCCCTTCACATCAGCCTGGACAACTGCCTGAGATTCCTAAAATTTCATGAGGAGCAGAATTACGTTTTCTGTAAACGAAATAAAAATCTGAACTATGCACCGTGCAAGCGGTGGGTGAATATGGCCCATAGATTTGACTGATGAATAGTTTTTATACATAAGCAGTTCTTACAGAACTTCCTTTAAACTCCTAACTATTACCAGATGTGGGTTGCAGGCGGCTGCTGGAATTCCAACACCTGTTGCATCACACTGAATAGGATTAATTTTGGCAGGCACAGAAAATTCCATTTCAGTAACTAAATAGTTTGAAATGATATCTAAAGCCTTCTTTTTTTTTCAGACCAAGCTGATCCTAGCCTTATTTACAGGATTGCACATACTTTCATAATTAGAAGATGGTTTGCAGTCTTTAGAGACTGTAATTGCTTGGTATTTCTTCTAGTTGGTAAATATCAAATAGAAAAGCATCAATTTGGAATAAATCTCTCCTTTAAAAAAAAATAAGTGATTTAAAGGGACAATACTCCACATAATGATAATTTCTAGCTGTGATTTCTGAAATGTAGAAATACTGTTTTGTGTTCTATAGCATTATGCTGAAGATGATGGAGCTTCATTTTAGAAATGTACTCTGCTGCATTCATCAGTTCATTGCTGAATCATGTTTCTTCTTCCAAGTCCATACCCAGAGCTCTTTCAAAGATTAAAATATGGGTGGATGTTTAGTGGCACTTTGTGGGGTTGTTGGTACATACCCCGTAGGTCTCAGGCATGTGTCCAAGGAACCAGTTGTGGGTCTGCTGTATAAAGAGGTATGGGTGATGAAGCGTAGAGAGAATTGTTTTTTGAAAGCGTGATGTTGTTTCACCCAAAACATACCTGATCTGTGCAGGACTATTATCGAAATCATTGTTTTGATTTTACCTCAGTTATAGGCTGCTATACCATGAGAACAGCAGAGGTGCTTCCTTTTAATTTTGCCTTTAATCAAAGGATTCCAACATGCTCTTAAGCATTACCCTTCGGAAGGAGGCTAACAATAGTATTGCTGCTTTGCAGACAGGAGAGTATAGAGGCACACAGCATTCTGTGGATGTATCTGAGAAAATGATGAAGCTGAAAAAGAATTTGGAATTACCAGATTTTGCTTTATCTTTGCATGTTTTGTTTGTCTCAAGCAACCAAACCATTCCCACGTGAATGTACTTTCTATTAAGCTGATGCTCATAAAGCTGAGCTGGTTTGCCTGGGAGATGATCTCTGTGGTTCGAATAAAGTAAAGGAGGATGCAGCAGCAAGGAAGGACCGGCTTTCTTAAATTTAGACAATCCAGCTATTTCCATTTCTAGTTAAGTTTCAAAGGCCAAGTTCTGTTATAAAACAGTTATTTTATTGACTGAAGTTCAACCTAGGTTTGACAGTGCAAGTAAATGTTGATCTCAACTGTGCCGTATTTGCAGTTAGCATGGAGAAAGATGAAACTAATGTTCTAGCAAAATATTTATAGAAAAATACATCTCTTAAAATCTGAATGGTAGGCATTATATTTAATTCCATGTAAAACCAGTGTAATGTCAATTGAACTGACATTACCGCAAAGAATACTAGCGCAAGGTTTGTGGAGAGTGTTAATGTCTTAAACTAATGAGCATAACCTAACAAAATACATTACCTGTTCTTATAGATACCGCCTCCCTGAAATCCTTGACCATCATAGCTAGTATGTAGCTAATACAGCTCCTAGTACAAGACAAATAGTATTATTTGAGTACAATTATACATTTCTGAGGAATGGGAGAACAGAGGAAAAACCCTATAGAAGATGGAGAGGAAAGATGTGTTAGGAGGGCCTCTTTTTGCCTTTGTGCGCACGTGTCTTCAATTTTGGGCAAACAAGAGTCCCCTGGTAGCTCTTGTAGTGTTGTTTTGTCATGTGAAGATACATGAGCAATGAAGTGAGCAAGAGAGGAGCAGTTGTGCTTAAATAGCACAGCAGCAAGCAAAATGGACTCAGCTTCCAGGATACTGAAAGCTGCTCCAAGACATTCTGCAACTCCTCGTAAGGATGAGCTATAGCTAGAAAAATCCCATTAAAAATAAATAAAAATAACCTTTACCAAGGTGGGAAACAGTCTTTAAAAACTTCTTGTTCAGTAGTGAGAGGATAATTCTGATGTTCTTATTTGTATTGAATAAAATTCCTTCAGTTCTCCACCCTGATCTTGACAACTAGGGCAAGTTTTAAAACAGGATCTGCAAACAAACATTAGTCAAGGATTGTTGACATAATAAGAGTGATTCAAATAGGTGATTTCTTTAAAATCTTCCAAACTTGCTTGGCTATGATTTCAACTGTTGTGTCCAATCCTAAAAACTAATGAGCCTTGCAAAATATGTAGGCCTTTTGATTTGAGACTGTTGCTTAAGTTGTCTGGTATAAAGAATTTCCAGGTGAGGCATACTTTTTAAAACCCTAGGCTAGCTTTTTTTTTGGTTGTTTTGTTTTTTTTAATTTGAAAAATCTGTTCTTCCTCCTTCTAGTCTTGTTATGCCTTTCCACAAAGGTAAGACAATGCTGTTTTAAGATAGGTTTAGTAGGAAAATGTAGCCACATCTAGCAGTGTTAGCCATTGCTGAAGGAAATCTGAACTTATCAAAAAGCTACTGACTTAATGATTTATTTTTTTTAAGAGAAGTCATGTTGAAGTTAGTGTAAGTTTCAAACAAGATTAAAATGTAGGCACCATTTTGTTGCTCTCCTGGCTATGGACCGATCAGCCTCTGAAGTCCTGTTCCTGAAGTGGTCAGGGAAACCCTCATTCCTTTTGATGACTTTGTGTTTTGAGGGAATGCACTGACTTGAAGAAAATGTGTTAGCTAGTAATGATACTGCTAAAATATATGATGATTGAAATAGTTTCAAGAGGGAGAAAAATAACTTGAAAAGTTTAGCAGCTTTAGCATCTTGATTTTTCTTTTTCTTGTCAGAAGCTGGAAGAGAAAAGGGCCTTTGGTAAACTATCAAGTTGACTTTTGGATACAAATCTGCCCTTTTGCTAAATAATTTGCTGGGCTCCATATCAGTGATTTTTAGAAGAAACAAAACTGAGGTTCAAATGACAGAGCTAACCTAGAAAAAAAATGTTTTATGATTCTGTTTCTGTTTTCCCAGTAGTTTACCTTAAGCCAGGTGTGTAGTGTTGGGGGAAAACAAAAATATGATCCAAACTACCAACATTGAGGGTTTTCGTTTATTCCTGGGGTGAGAGTTCAGCTCTGCGTAAGCACGTCTGGGATCCTGACTTGCCTGGATTGTTTCCAGCAAGGATCGGGAAAATCGTTCCTTGGTATCACTATGGGGCATTCAATCCATCGCTGAGACGTGGCATTTATTCTGTCACCTTGAGTCCCTGCTGTTGCTTTGGATGTGCTTTTCCCCGGTTTCTGTCAGCTCTGCACCCTCTTCTCCAGGCTGGTGTAGCGAGAGCTCCCCCTCCTGTCTCACGCCCCTCAGCCGCGGGCAGGGACGGAGGGATGGAGACGGGTCGCTTAGGGCCCGGGGATGGAGGAGGACGCAGCGACACCGGTCCTGCCGCTGGATTTTGAGTGGGAAATCAGTTCTTTGGCAGCGCTCAGTGGGTGCCTCGCAGTGCAAAGGCTCCGTTAGTGGGACCAGACCATGCAGGGAGGTGCGGGGCCGTGGCCCAGGCTGACGGGACCTTTGGGAACCGGAGCTTTTGCGACTCTTGCATCTGCGTGAGGCGCGGCCGCACCTTCGGGGGCTGCAGGTGGGCTGCCGGGGCCGGCTGGGCTCGGTAGAAGAGGAGCCGATGCCATAGCAGCCCCCGGGGCTGGAGGCCGGCCGGGCTGGGCTGTCCGGGCAGCCCGGAGGATGGCGAGGGTGAGGGGCGCTGGCTGGAGCCGGGAGTCGGCCGAGGCCGGGCGGGCGGCGCACCGGGGACCGGGCGGAGGCGAGCAGCGGCCCGGGGCCGAGAGGCGGAGGTGCGGGGCCCGGCCCCCTCCCCCGGTGCACGCTGTCAGGGAGCAGGCGGGGAACCGCAGACAAAGAGCCGGGGCCGGAGCCGAGCGGGCACCGGGGCCAGGAGGGGGCGGCCCCGGGGGCGGGGACGCGGCGGGGGCGGCGGCCAGAGGCACCGGGGAGCCGAGCCCGGGAGCGGGGCGGCGGGGAAAGCTCGGGCCGAGCTCGCCGGGAACAAAAGGCTCCTCCTGCCCGCGGAGAAAGCCGTGGCCTGGGGCTTCGGAGCACCATGCCCCGCAGGGAGCCCGGCTGCGCCTGGGGGGTCCTGCTGACCCTCTGCAGCCTGAGCGCAGCCCAGCCCCGGGAGAGG
>WHYT01015469.1:398757-422212 GCA_009806455.1 Tetrax tetrax | reverse complement strand
TCATCTCTGCACCCAAACATTATGATAGTGGACAATAGAAATTCATGGCAAGGAAAGGGTGCTCCTGTCTTCTTCCTTATGAGGTGAATGAGAGGTTCCTTCTGTGTCTAGTCTTTCTTTTTTTTTTCTTTAAAAAAAACCAAACGTGTTTTCTTTAGCTGTCGGCAAGCAGAAGAATTTGCCCTCTTCTTTTATTTGCATTCAGTCACAAATTTAATGCTGACAAAAACAGTGGGATTAATTTCATCTGACTTTGTCATCTAAAAATTGTCTTGCTAGCTGTACAACTCCCTTTATGAATAGAAAGAAGGTGTCTTCAGAAGCCACTTCATCCCATCCAAAGTAGGTTTCTTAAGACAGATGGAAGATCTACCGCTTGACAGGGCTTACTTGTGTGCATTGCTTATAGAAGCAGTGTCCTTAAACGAGTACTGAATTTTAGAAAGCAAATACCCCCCGGTAAAGTATCCTCAGAAAATTTTTGGTAGATGTTAGTTACATTTGAGCTGTTAGAGAGGTGTGTATATTACAAAATGAAGTTCTTTGCTGCAAACTGAGTTAAATGTATTAGTGATATTCATTTTCACTGTGATGTTTCTCATCCCTAAACCACTGTGCAGGATCCTCGGGGGTCTCGTATGATAGAGTGGAACAATTTGAAGCCATTTTGTTGTGGTAAGTTTCAGATTTTTTTTTTTTTCTCAGTGTATTGCTGTTTGCCTTTGCTTCTGCTTATACTGAATTGTGTGCAGTAAGCCTTTCAAGGGCTGATGAGTTCACAGTATGTTGTTTCCTTGTTGTTTCCTATGTTGTTTTCCTATTTCAGGTATTGTAAATATGAGTTTTCCTTTGTCTGATCAGCCAGTGTTTGGTGAATGGCTCATCTTTGCTGAGATGCAGGGACACACATACAACAAATCCTTTGAAGTTCAGAAATATGGTGAGTTGTATCCAAATCAACTTTGACTATAACCCCCGTGCATTTGGAAGAACAAAACATTATGAAATGTTTTTACTTGAGATGAAACACCTGAGAAATAATGCATTTAAAACATCCTGAGGAAAAATTCTTTAGAGGCTACATACTTCAGGGATATAGACACTTGCAACTTAATCAAGCCCTTTGTTTCTGTCTTCCACACTTCATAAAGTAAAGGACTTGAAATGGAGTATCATATTGCATAATCTATTCATGTAAGAAATATTTAATTTTGCTTTGGAAAACTCTTTAAGGTGCTTTCAGTCTGTCAGTGCTTCCCCTTCTTTCCCAGAGCCCTCCTTGGAATTCTGAATTCTTTTTTTGCTACCCCCTTTTCAGTCTTAAAGTCCCTCTGATGAAAGGTGGCCATCGTTATACCCAGCACACCATCTATGACATCTCACCTGGTCGCACAAGCATTTATAGACACTGAAACTGCTAATAGCTCAGCTTTGTTCCCAACACATTGTGGAGGAGCTGGTAGTGAGTCGTCCTCTGTACTGTGTATCTAAGTGAAAAACCTTGGGCTCAAATCCTGGAATACAGGTCCCTCTGAAAAGAAGTAAAAATCTAATGGTGTGTGGCTAAGGTCATCTTGCCAGGATGGTCTTCATTTGCCAGTTTTGTTGATTTGTGCTCTGCTGAGTGCTGTCCTGCCTCGTGTTAGCTACACTGCCCTCATCTGACCATGAGCAGTGATCTTGTCAGAGCTATGTATGTTTTTGCTATCATCTGCGCAGTAAGATCTCCGTGACAAGATTCTGTTGTGTTTCTGTCTGTCATAGTATTACCGAAGTTTGAGTTGCTGATTGAACCGCCTCGCTACATTCGTGACCTTTCACTGTGTGAAAAAGGAACTGTCCATGCCAGGTAGGAACGTGTCCCAGGTGAAGTTTCATTACTGTAGATTGTAGTACAGCCACAGGATGGTGCAGTCACTGGAGCCTGGATCTCCTCTGCGGCAGACTTTTCAGATGATTTCTGGTCATCATCAGAAGTTTTCCTATATAAGAGCCTTCATAAAACATTTTAACAATAACAAACTGGAAAATCTTCTGTGATTTTTTTTTTTCTGTTTTCTAGACATGCAGGTCATGTGGTAGTAACCTTGATATAATCAGGAAAGCAGAATACAGCTGGAAGTTATTAATTATCATCTTTCCATTTCAGATATACATTTGGAAAACCAGTGACAGGAAAGTTAATTGTCAATATGACTATAAATGGCGTAGGGTACTACAGGCATGAAGTGGGGCACCCTGTCCTCAAGACCACCCAGGTGAGGGAGATGATTGAGTCAGCTGCGATAAAATGCCTGATCTGCTCTCTTTGAAGTTAACACCACAGCTCTATTTTATGTTACTGATGGGAGATCAGAAAATAAATGAATAAATGCAATCATTTGGTAATAAAAAAAAAAATTTAAAAAAAGAAATGATACATTTTTATGTGGCATGTTTATTATTTGGGAGGGTGAGAATTTGTTGGCATAGTATTAATCTGGTTTTAGATCATCTGGGGCTGAGGGAGAATATGAGAATGAAGGACTGTCTCAGAGCTAGTCCAGACTATGGACAAGGGCAGAAAAAGAAACTTGCTTCCTTTCCTCCTTTCTTCACCCACTCCCCAGTTAATTCCCTCCACTCCACACCCTTTAAAAATACTGCTACAAACTCCTATCAAGTGACAATGCTTTAGATTTGTCCTCTGGCCCTTTTTGAAAGTGAATGTAAGCTTATGTTTCCGTTCACCAACACTCTTTGTAGATCGATGGCTCTGCTGTTTTCGATGTGTGTGTGAAGGACATGATGCCGGCTGATGTTCCAGAACATTTCCGAGGCACAGTCAATATCTGGGCCACAGTGATCAGCTCTGATGGGAGCAAGCAGGTTACGTTTGACGACTCAACACCTGTTCAGAAGCAACTGATTGATATCAAGTACTCCAAGGACACCAGAAAACAGTTCAAACCTGGGCTGCCTTACAAAGGAAAGGTAAGACCAAAAGTAGAGACACTGGCATGTGACTGATGTAAGGTTACACCGACCTGATCCCAGGATGTTACGCCATGTTCTGGTGTGTTTTTCCCACCTACTGTTTCTGTCATTGACTGGGATTGCCTATAATGTAAAACTTGTTGTTCTGTAAATGAAACACTGTGTAGGTAGAGGTCACTTACCCTGATGGAAGTCCAGCTGACAGAGTCACTATCCGAATTAAAGCCGAACTCACGCCAAAGGACAACGTTTATACGAGTGAACTGGTATCAAGAAATGGCCTGGTGGAGTTTGAAATCCCCTCCATCCCTACAGCTGCCCAATATGTCTGGCTGGAGGTGGGTGAAAGCTCTTTATAGGATTAGCAGGCTCTAATGTAACTAATCTTGTCAAACCTGCACTTTATAAATCAGTGCTACAAACAGGAAATCAGTGCCTCTTAGCTTCAACTTCTTGATTTAAATGCAGCAAACACTTGCTTTGTTTCTTGCTGCCAATAGAGCTGATGTTGATAACCATCGTGAAAAGATGCTTCTCCAAATACAGCTTAGCATAGCAGTA
Source organism: Tetrax tetrax (assembly GCA_009806455.1). Taxonomy (NCBI): domain Eukaryota; kingdom Metazoa; phylum Chordata; class Aves; order Otidiformes; family Otididae; genus Tetrax; species Tetrax tetrax. The sequence continues at coordinate 418,675 of WHYT01015469.1, read as the reverse complement.
AGGGTCCAATGTTTGCAGAGTACTGTTGCTATGTAAAGATGCTAAGAGATGAACAGCTGCAAAGTATAAAATGGGAGGTGAGGATACAGGGTAAGAAGAGAGTACAAATCAGATTTTCTATGCATGCATAACATTCAGATGTAACTTTTGTTAAGACCAAAGTGACAGCGATTGATGGGAAACCATCTGGGGATCAATATCTGCCAAACTACTTGTCCATCAGTAGCTGGTACTCGCCCAGCAAGTGTCACATCCAGCTCCAGGCACCAGATAAACCTTTCCAGGTATGTTGGCTTCATATTCCATTATGGCAACAACTGCATTTCTTGGCTTAACTTACTTTGTTGTAAATTACTATTTCTAGCCATTTCTGTTTCTGAGATCCTGGCCTGTTTATTGTTTGCACTACAAAGGTTGAAGTAGCTGCACTTCAGCCGCCAAATAATTGTTCAGTGTGGGCTCCACACAGTTCTAAGCAAAGGGCTCAGCATCTCATTTTCCTTTGTGTTGTGGGGACCGGGGAGAGAGGGTGGATGCCTATGCACTGACAACATTTAAGTTTTCATGTTTGAATATATGTTCTGTGCACCTCCAGTAATAGTCACATATTAATTGTTTGCAGAAAATGATATGCTTCAGTTCAGGTCAACAAATGCTGAAATATTAGAAGTTAAGTTAATGGGAGTAGCTTAATTACTAAAGATCCAAATTAGGGCTATATAGTCTCCCTAAAACATCCAGTTTAAATCTCAGCTGAATCTGTGTAGTCTTCAGTTATTGAACTATGCACATAGTTATCTTGTTTTCTTTTGTAGTTTGTGTTGAAGCCTCTCTAAAAATGTAGTCCTTCCATATAAAAGTTGTCAAGATCTCTCTCTCCTAAATAAAAGATCTGATTTAACCGTGTTTTCTGTTGCATAGGGTTTTACTGAGAGTTGTTTAGGGTTTTTTCTCTACCCAAGAAGATGCTCTGAGGGTCTGCATATTGCTTTGTAAAAAAAAAAATTAAAAATCTGTATTTTGGCAATATACACACTTAGATTTCTATTATCAGCAGATCTGTCAGCTTGGTTTCAGACACTTTGTATCCAAATACGAGCATTTTTTTTTTTTTTATCATTGCATTTCATGGTAGTTTAATGGCTAATTAATCTTTTACAAGTTTCCTGAGGTATGGAAAGGGGATTATACACTGCTAATCTGAACACATTGTTCTTATTATAACCTGATTAGAACTAATTCTTCTGTGGGAAAGCTAGGAGTTGGATGACCAGCTGATGTGGGAACAGTTTCCCTGCTTTGCCAACTCTTACTGGGTGTTCCAATTAGCTACATTCATTTTTTAATGAATTGTTTCATCATTTGTACTGGGGAATTCTTAATACTTCAAATATTTAATGTCACAAGGCACTTCTTGGACTCTGTGGCATTCTCACTGCGTTTAACAATTAGTGGCTCCTTGTATTCGAGTCTTTGCCATTTTGGTGCGTACCGTGTGTACGTTCTGACGAGGTCATGCTGGTAGCGCTGAGGTTCTTCAAAAGATTTCACTGAGACTTAACGTTGCTGTTCAGCCTTAACAGTCTCAGCTGGGCATTGCTGTGCTGTAAATGGCAGGAAGATCAGGAGTGGAAGTTGCTGAAGAGAAATCCTACTTAACGCAAGCGTTAGCTGCTCCTCGAATCCCAGAAGCAAGAAGTTTGTGTTCTTAGGAAAGTCAGCTGCTTCACAGAAGGCTTATTACTCAGGCAGACATGACCCAGTCCTAATCCTGTGGCTGAGCACTGATGTCTGTTCTGCTGAGACTGGCAGTGTTTGGGGGATTTTGTTTCCAGGGGATTCAGTACTTAGTGAGTACCTCTGGGTCTGGGACTTAAGTGCACAAAAGGTGCAGGAAGTCAGTGTGCTGCTCTGAAGCCTATTGCAGGCACCAGGTGAGTTTACCCAACTCCCTTCTCATTTATTTGTGTGCTTGACAGCTCCTTGAGTGCCAGGCTTTCAAATTAATATCAGGACTTGGGTAATTTGAAAGCATTTTCCCTCAGATCTGTTCCCAGTAGTTTCATGCCACGTTGGTTGTGTTTGAATTAGTATTTGCCAAATGAAAGTGGTCACCATGTATAATCTCAATTAAACTGCAAAGACTATTGAACACACGTCTTTTCCCACCCCCAACCCACCTCTTTCTTTTTTGGACTGGGCTACTGGAGGGGTGACTAAAATGCAACCAATTCTGACAGCTGCTCTGTGCCAAAAGGCTTTGCTTTCAGGATTCCAGAGATTCCTTTATTGTTTTCATTAATGCATACAACCCCCCAGCCTGTTTTCCTGTTAGACTTGCAGGGAGTGAGGAGCTGAGCACAGACCCTTGTTTATTGTGAATAAGTGCTAATGTAATGCACTTTTCAGTGCATACATTTCTTAGAAGAGGGGTCACATCTCTCGCGGACTGAAACCCAAATAGATTTCTGTGCTTTATAAAGAAAAAGCATGCATTGTAACAGACCAGAGCTTTTGCTTTTCTGTCTCTGGGTGCAGGTAGGAGAGGAGGCTTGGATTGCAGTGAAGTCCACATGTCCTTGCAACTTCACTCTACATTATGAAGTGGCATCACGAGGCAACATTGTCCTTTCAGGACTACAGCCCAGTAACATCACCCAGCAGAGGAGCAAAAGAGCCACCTTTGAGAAGAACATTGGTATCACACGCTTCCCAGGAACAGGTAGCTAGCATAAGAAATGCAAACTTGCCCCTGTTTTCGGGGAAAAATACCTTTCCACAAACCTAAGTATCCTTTTTTTTTTTTTTTTTAAATTTGATCCTCCTCATAGGGCATAGAAAAATGTTGTGCAAGAAAAATAGTGATATCCATTTCACACATAGTCATATAGAAAAAAAAAAGATAAATTTCTCCAAGAAGGAAAAGTTTTGAAGAGTTTTCTGTAGTCTTTCTGTATTCTTTCTGTGTTAAGAAAACTCTAATCTATCTTAGTATGCTTGGCTTGGGATCATGAATGCTAGGGAAGCATATGATGGGGCTGGGGCACTTTACTAATGTAGTTGAGCTTAAATGAGGAAGAGAACATTAGAAGGACTGATAGCACGGATCAGGCTGACGGAGAAAGTCATGCAGTTAGCATGGGGAAGGGAAATGAAGTGTGGACTCCTAGTTTGTACAAGGAATAACAGAAAGATACAAATCTGGTGAATTCAGGGGCATGAAGAATGATATGCTTGGGAAGATGCACACAACAGCTGCCAAAGAAAAAGTCTGTCTTTCCTAGTAACATGTCTGCAATAGCAGCCAGTTTCAGGTAGTTAGGGGAAGGGTGAAAGAAGCTTCCCTAGATGTGTACCTACCCAGCCTCTGGCGATCGGTGGTTTAAGAACTCGTAATAACTTTCTGCACTGAAGGTTGGTTCTGAGCTGTTGCATTTTCTCTCAGCAGCATTCTGCAGCAATAGATACCCTCTTTTGTTTATTTTAAATGGCTTGATAACTTAATTGTTTATTTCCTTGATTTTATGTCACGAAAAACACTGGATAGTTGTTCTCTATCGACCTTCTCTATACTGCTCATTATGTGATGGGTGCTAATTGCCTATCAGCTTATAAAAGGAAAAGAAAAGGAAGGGAGGAGATTGAGTTCAAGCAGAACGTGTGCAAAAGCAACAAGGGATGGATGCAAGTCCTGGGTGGAGAGTTCTATGCCTTACAGCATTTGGATGGAGCAGAAAGAGAGTGAATTTGTTAAATAACACTGTCCTTTTTACAATTTAATTTTTAGCACCTACCAGTACCCCTGCAGCAGAGGTGGAAGTCTGCGTGACGTTCCTCCGCTTCTCAGTAGTTCACAGTATGGCTCCCTTGGGCCGTCTTCTGGTGTATTACGTCAGGGAGAACGGAGAAGGGGTCACAGACAGCCTGCAGTTCCCTGTGAAGCCCTCCTTTGAAAATCAGGTACTGGCAGCGTAGTTAGTGAGGAGGAAGGGGTGGTGTCTGGTTACTCTTAGTAGTTTTGTCTGCTGATTATGAGTCGACATGATGGGGTTTAATGTTAAATTCCTAGGTTGCAGTGGCGCTCTCGGCAAATGAGACCAGACCTGGTGACATTGTGAACATCAAGGTCCGAGCTGCAAAATCCAGCTGCGTCTGCATTGCCACTGTGGATAAGAGTGTCTACTTGCTGAAGACAGGTTTTCAGCTGACAGCCAGTCAGGTAAAAGGAAGCTTAAGGCACTGATGTGTTTTTCTTAATGCTGCTGTCTGCGCTTTATCTTTAGCAAGTAGCCTTTGTGCCGAGGGACAGCAGTCTCTTCTCCTTCCCTGCAGGTTTTTCAAGAGCTTGCAGAATATGATGTGTCTGATGCTTTTGGAGCTCCGAAGGAAGAAGGGCACTTCTGGTGGCCAGGCATGTCCTCACGTAGACGCCGTAGATCTTCTGTCTTTCCCTGGCACTGGGACATCACCAAGGATGCTCGCTTCGCGTTTACAGTAGGAAGAATCAGCCTCACTTCTCTATGGAGTGTCTTTTTTACTTTCATGTTTGCAGAATCATTTTCAGCTCGATCATAGGCTGTTATTTTTTTTTCACATCAGAGCTGTTTCTCCAGGGGGTAGGCTGAAAAGTAATTTCTGAGAACAGAGTACACTGTTCCAGCAGAGATACTGGAGAAACATGCTTTGATTTTGGCCAGTCTTGATATCCTCTTGGGTGAAGGAGCTCATGATGCTCTGGAGAATCAGACAGGGAACCGGAAGGTTCCTCCAGGCATGGGTGAGCATGCAGATCTCTTCTGCAGTTGCCTTGACAGGGAAGGAAGGTGGAACGTGGGTCTTTCCTTACAGCCTGACCCTTATAGACTCCTCTGGAAATCCTTTAAACTTATTGCCTGTGTCTATCTGTGTGAAAGATCAGCAATGTTTTCTTTGTATCCTTGATAATGTTGCCCTAATTCTCTGTCTCTTCATTCTTTGTCCTTTCTGCAATTTTAGCTAAATTGTTCTGTTGTGTTGTCTTAAGCCTCGTAGGCTTCCACGTATACCCCTAATGCCTCGATCTCTTAATCATAAACTAAATCCTCGTTACTATCCATTGCTGCAAGAGCCACTGCTTTTTTCTTTCCCTGTGATCTGTTGGAGTTTTTGTTCTGATGTTTGGGGTTGTTTTTTTTTCTTACTGAGAGACATAAGCTCTTGGGAAAAGATCCATGTGTTCGTAGCTGGTCTGTTTGCATTGCTGGATACCTGATTTGTAACAATTTGGGGTGTAGACAGTGAACAAAGCCCATAGACCCCTTGGTGTCTGGGAACTGCTGTCTCTTATGAATAAGTGCATTTAGGGGACAGAGCTGGCAGGCAGCTTTCTTATGAATCCTGTATTTTGACTGTGAAGCCCTGTGGACAGTTTCCATTTTGCTTGGCATTCCTGGTAGTGTAGAACTGCTGATGGCTGATGTGAGAGCTGCCTGCTAGCTGCAGCAGAACACACTGGAAACTTTTAGGAAGGGTAAAAAGCTGTAATGTAATGTTCTAGGGGGAAAAATACGTGTAATAATTTTTCACCTGTAGCTGCCTGACAGTAACGTTAGATACTAGTTTAAATGCATTTTCCAAGCAAACAAGAGCTTGCTCGTAAAACCTCTGCCTATAAAGGGCTTACATGTTTTCACATTCACAGTCTTTTTTTTTTTTTTTTTTTTTTTTTCTTCTTCTTCCTTGCTGTTTTTTGTTTGGTGGTCTTCCTTTTTATCGTCTAGGAAACGGGCTTGGTTGTAATGACTGATATAGTCAGCTTAAACCACAGGCAGAACGGAGGCATGTACACGGATGAGGCTGTCCCAGCTTTTCAGCCACATACTGGGACATTGGTGGCCTCAATGCATTCTAAAATAACACCAAGGTAATATTTTTGTTTTGAAATGTATTGTCTATGATGCTCTTCATTATTTTTTTTTTTTCTATATTCTCATCTGTTTCCCACCTCCATAACCCCAGGAAATTGCTTACTTTAGACAAGGTGGTGGTGGGAAACTTTCTTCTGTTGTCTTAGTAGACCTAACAAAAAAGTAACTGACACTACTTTGTTAAATTTAAAATAATTCTGAAGAATGCAAAGTAATATTCTTAAAAAGGATCATTTGAAACTCCTTGCGTATCTCAGCTTTCTGTGAATGAGTTGCTGCTTGTCAATACTTGCAAGCTAGCTCTTGTTTTGCAGAGTTGCTCGTGGCTCGTTATTTTGACCGTTCAGCTGGTGGTCAAAATAAATAAAATGAGGGATTGCAGAAAGTAAGTCCTGCAGTACTGTGACTAATGCTGCAAACTGAGGATGTGCCTTCCCTTGCGTTCTGAACCGCCTGGTGACCTCTCTTAGAGTAAGTTTTGGAGGCTGGTTAAGAAAAGATAACAAAGCGTCACAGGTGTAGAAAACAAGACAAATTATGAAAATATTAGAGATCAAGAAAATTCTAAGAGAAGAAACAGAGGTGAATATAAAGTAGTGATTGTAGTAACTGCTATTAGCAAGGCCATATCGTGATGCCATGGGAAGTCACATGCTCTGTATGCTCCCTTTGATTCTGTTCGGTGAAAGAAATTGGATCATAAAACCTCTTTTTTTTTTTTTTTTTTTTTTTTTTTTTTTTTTTTAATATCTCCAGACTCTTTGATGTATGTGTACACGACGGCATCATTTGGAAAGACTTTGTAATTTGTGTTATGAATGACACAGCCTTTCACTTTTTTATGATTCTGTGCTAGTTAGAGCTTTGGTTGGTCATGTGAGCCGCATTCAGGTGATTTATCAGTTACTGTTAAAACCATCTGATTGAAAGAATTGATTGCCAAGGACTTATTTCTTGTTCTAGCAGAGCAGAGAAGAGAAAAAGAACCTTCTTTCCCGAAACATGGATTTGGCACTGCCTCAATGTCAGGTATTGACAGGGAGTTCCCTTAATTATATCCAGAAGATTGTATCCTCTTCAACTGTAGAAAACAGAGTTATTTAAAATTTTCTGGAGTTATATTTGCCTTCTCTGATATTTTGTTGTTGTTGCTTTTCTTCATTACTGCTTTAATCAATAATCTTTTCCAGTAACATTCCATCTGGTCTCGACGTGTCCTCAGTTACTTCAGGGTGAACCTACCGGTTGTTTACACATTGCAAGCCGTGTGTAAGTGACCGTGGTGTCACCAGCAGCGGAGTATCTTCAGGGAAGAAAAGGAGCAATGATTTGATTTAATACACTTCTAGGTTTTGCTCATTTATGGAAAGGGTGTATCAACAAGTTACTGAAGAGCAAGTGAGGCTGTGGATTTGAAGTGATCAGCTACTGTGAGGAACTACCTGTTGCATAAACTTGCCTCACGGGAAATGCAAGTCAATTACTCTTGCAATAAAAAGGGGCTGTAAGATATAAAGTGATAATGCACTTCTAGCTTTATGCTAAAATCTTCATATGAACCGGAATTCCGTGCACCGCTTAAGAGCGAAGGGTATGGGGAAATCTTGCCAGAGTTCACAGTCAAGGGGCAAGGCCAGCCTCTCAGAAGTGTCAGTTTCCCTTTACAGTGGGGGATGAGTTGGCTTTGAATTTGTGTTTGGATGCTAGGGTAATACAGAAATGTCAACTTCAGTGAGTGCTAGTGTTTTTCTTCCTTTCCACCCTTATTCTAGCATGAATGCTGCGTGTGCTTTCGTGGGAAAATTATCCCAGGGTGATACATGTGAGGAGATGGAGGCAGACTAGCTGCTTCTGTAAATGCTCGTAGAGCCTAACCATGCACTGGTGAGTTTTCTAAATTGCACAGAGCAATTCTTCTGATGCAAGAGCATCTCCCCCAAACCTTAATTTACTGCCCGATAAATCACGGTTTCCACCTGGTACAACTGGAACTAAAAAAATGAATAAACAGGTAACTAATCTGTCCCAGAAACAATACATCTCAAATGACTTGAAGCAATTATTAAAAGGCTTCTCCAGGTTTGCAAGTAAACTTCATTCTCAATAAATGATTATAGATTAAATTTGACAGGAACTTGCAGCAAGTGTATTCAAATCTGTTCAATTGAGCATGAAATATGCTTTGTAGAAATGCACAAAGAATTCCAGAAGTGCCCGTTTGGGCCTCAGCAAGCTGGGGCAGTTAATTATAAGTGGGGGAGTGTGGAATAAAAAGTTGCAGATTGCATTTTCTTCACTTCATTTCATTAGAAGCAACTGAGTTGAGCATTCCTTGATTTCAATTCTCTTGAATAGGAAGAATGTAGTTTTTTTTTTCTTCTACTATTTGTAATATACAATCCTCAAAAAAGAAACAAAAACCTAACGTCAACTTCCCAAACCAATTCTAAAAATTCCTAGAGCCTGGCTGGAGGGTCTAATGGCTGGAAATGTGTGTGTACTTTGGCCCCCTGCCCAGAAGAGTAAGTGCCCTCATGTGTGAAAATAATGTTAATGCTGGTTATGGGCTGAAATCCCAGTGGAAAGAACATCAGCTGCAACAAATTGTCCGGTTAAACAGACTGGAATACTGCCAGTTCTGGAGCTAGGACACCCTTCTGCTTGGTCTTCAGGGCTGAAGTTTATTGCAGGTACTGGCTACCTAACTCCAGTTGGGATGACGTACGTATTAAGAAACTGGTGTGCTTAAAATAAGTTCAAATAACTTGGTGCTGTCAAGCCAAGTGCATTTCCCAGGGTCTCCGCTCTAGTTGGAGCTGGGGAGCCACATTCATTGGCCAAAGAGCTTGGAGACTGGCTGGACCTAGCATGCCTGTTCAAAGGCATAGTCACCTCTAGATTTTAATCAAACTATTTGTTTTAATCCTTTTCCTACTGCAATATAAATACACAGACCAGAACACAATATGCTGCCTAGTTAGTGACCGTTACAACAGCTTAGGCCCACTGAGAACTGCAAACTCTTGGTTTAGATGATGAAAGTACAGATACTTCTTTGGTGCCGAAAATGTGAACAAGCTTCCGTTGAAAAGCAGTGAAAGCGCGATCCTTCAGTTTGTCCTGGATGTGAATCAGAAGGTATTGCAGCATTGGAAGTGTGCTGTGTTGTAGACTTGCGGAAATTTTTCTGAAGATCTTGCTTTCTTGTTTTCCATGCCAACTAAGATGCACGTTGCTCTCAAAAGATTACAGATCTAGCAGCATGTGTACCCAGCTCTGGGGAATAAATAAGAACTTGAGAGAAAACAGCCTCGGGGTGTACTCATAACTGCACCAATCATCCTGCCAGTTGAGCCATGAAATAGCTTTTGTTCTTGCTTCAGGGGAAATGTTTTCTGTTCCAGGCAAGGCCAGAGCTTCTTTGCAGGAGGGAAATAACAAAGTCTGCAGAACAAAATTGAATTTCTATTATTATAAAGCATGGAAGAGAATACCACGTTTATGATATCCTGTTGTGGTGTGCACAGTAAAGCTAAATACTCAGAATAGAAATTCAGCTTTTAGTAATGAGTTTCAATCCACATTGGAAGAAAACTATGTTTTTGGAAATTTTCCGAGTCAGGCATTCCAAAAACCAACAAACTGAAATGCTTCTGAATCAAAATATGCTCCCTTGGACAAACAGTTGCTGAACTTGATGTCTGCAAAATTTCTCATTTGCCCTGATGTTCGAGCAGAGTCTGCAATGTGGCAATGTATACAGGGGTAATAGCTTCCAACAAAAATTACTTTTATTTCACTAGCTGTTAAATAAATTATGGCTGAACTGTTTTTATCCGGGACCTCAACCTAGGATTCTTCTTCTTTTTCCCCCCTTTCTTCTTCTTTTCCCCCCTTTCTTCTTCTTTTCCCCCCTTTTCTTCTTCTTTTTCTCCCTTTTCTTCTTTTCTGTGTGTGCAAAGCATTCCGTTAATTGATCCACCCGTGTTATTCCCTGTTCTCTGTGGCAGTGGGACATCAGGAGAGGCACAGCTGCACGTGGACGTGCCAGACTCCATCACTACGTGGATAACTGAAGCCGTGGGTCTGTCTGAAGAGAAGGGGTTGGGCATTGCCAGCCAAACGGAGCTGAAGACATTTAAACCTTTCTTCATCGATTTCACCTTGCCCTACCACGTCATCCGGGGAGAACAGACCAAAATCCCCCTGACTGTCTACAATTACTTAGCTGTCTGTGTGGAGGTAACGCCCTCTTTAGTCCCGTTGCTATTTTCTGTTACTATTTTCTGTTTTATCATCAGAATCTCCTAAGTGAGCTACAAGTTATGGTAGATAAGATATAGGGGTAATGTAGTGGTAAGCTCAGCATGCTTTGAACAAGATAAAAATACTGCTTTTCTGTATGAGTAAGTGTCACTGCCTTACTTACTTTTAGCTTGAAACAACTGTGGTAGTCTGAAGTGTCTTGCAATACTTCAGAAATACAAATATTGAAAAATGTAGGGAAGTCAATTAGGAAACTAATGCTGAACTACAGAGAAAGTAGTTCCTTCATAATCAGAAAGCTGCTGAAAGTAGTTTACTTTGAAAGAAGGTTTTTTTCCCAAGAAATCCTGTCTCCCTAGATGTTTTCTTGTCAAATTCATTATCTGTCTAGCTCCAGTACTATCATTCTGAACTACCTGTAGAATTGCTGAGCTGAAAGCAGTGCTGTTAGCCAAATATATTACTAGAAAGTCTGAAGAATGCACAATTTGTGCATACTAGGATTTCATTAAGTATTTTGTGGTTTTCAGATTTTTTCACACGTATTGGTTGTTTCTGCAGCTGAAATTTGCATTAAACAGTATTCAAAAATTTTCGCAGGTCCACGTGAAGATTTCTGTTCCAAAAGGCATAAAGTTTGTTGGGCATCCTGGGAAACACCATCTAACAAGAAAGAAGTGCGTTGCCCCTGGGGAAGCTAAACCCACCTCTATCGTTTTGTCCTTCAGTGAGCTGGGACTGAGCAACATCACTGGTAGTATAGAAATAAAAATAGCTTGCTGCTTGAAGGAGTTTTACAAGTGTTTCTTTTTATTCCTCTTTCAGAAGAAAATTCCTGTGTTCTTAGTGCCCCAAAGTGGAATCATTCCTTCCACTTGCTGCCAACTTAGCTTTTCAACCTCATTTGATTCTTAAAAAGAGGTTCTATAGCTGTAACACACCGAGGAGTCTCTATGAACAAACTCCAGGAGGTTCCCTTGTCATCAGTTTTCCTCTTGTGTGAACCGTGGTCATGGAAGGGTTGGACCTGTTACATCTTCCTGAAGAGATCACTGGAAATTTTAAAATAAGAGAATAACAGCAAATTCTGTACATCTTCTAAGCAAATAATCACTTGTGCAACACTGGAAACTATGAAAGAGTTCCTGTGTTGCCCTGTGACTGTCCAAATATTGTCCAATTTTACATGTGACCGCTCACATATGGAATAAAGGTTATATGAGAGCTGTAATTACAAAGCACTTGACGTGTTGTTGATCAACTCTGTCTCATTAGTTTAGATCTTCACTTGAACTCCTGAAGGTCGCCTTATCTCAAATTTTTTTTTTTTTTTTTTCCCCTTCTGTTTCTTAGCAAAAGCTTTTGCTTATGGTGGAACCAACTGCTGCCAGGATGGGATGCAGACCTTAAAGAACGGCAAGCACTCAGAGGACAATTACATGGAGAAAAGGACCCCAGTGGGAGTGGATTATGTTCGCAGTAGTGTTATTATTGAGGTAAAAAAATATGAAGCTGTAGTAATTCAGGAAAATATATAAATGCTTGGGCAAATCGTGAAAGCTTTTGTGTAGTTAATCAAACACAAATAGATTTATAAGGATCTCAAGTTGCTTTATGGTATGTTTACATGACTGGAAATAATTTTAGTGGTACATGTACAAAAAGCCCATTTGGTTCTGAGTTCGTGTCGGTGAATCTGCAATACTGTTCAGAAAAAAAGGGATAGAAATTTTATCAGATAAGCTTGCTCTGTTAATCTAAGTAATATGCTATGATGTGAGATTCACTGGTAGTGGTTAGCATATCTCTAGCTAGCAATCCAATGTGATAACTTTTCAGTTTTTATTTCATAAAATACCGTATGGCAGCAGAATATTACTTAGGTCTTTTGTTACGGCTAATCCAAGCACTGTATTTTTACATATGGATTTCTGTCTTTGTATAGCCAGAGGGACTATCCAGAGAATACACCTATAGTGTGTTCTTCTGCCCAAACGGTGAGTTCATTAAGTTCATTATTTGAATCAGATATTAAGTTTGTTTGATTTAGTTATAAATAGAAACATATGGCTTCATCTCCTTTAAAAAAAAAAGAAATCATTCTTTCCATTTCTCTCTGATTGATGAGTTATGGTGTGTAGGAGGAACTTTTGAATAGAGTCTTTCTTACCTGGCTGGCTAATTATGAATTTGCTCTAGCTGCCCAAGTGATTTCTGGAAATGGCAATTAAATTCCTTTACTTTAGGAAACAGTTTAAGTATTCAGCACTGTGGACAGTAACTGTGACTGTACTGTATTTTCAGTTGATGTTTTCCAATTCAGTTCTGGAATCAGTGTGTCCTTTCTGCCTGAGATCTGGATAGCTCAGAGTTGGCTCCAGTAGCTAAACAGAGATGCTTTTGACCACTAGATTAGAACTGAAAAATCGCTTACAGTCTTCATAATAAATCCAGCTGAGCAGTTTGAATTGAGAGATCTTTTGTATTGGAAGGGGATCTATAAATAGAAGATGGGAAGATACATCCACGTATACTTTTATAGTCTATTTAAGAGAAGCTGGAAAAAAGAACACATACTTAGGAAAGGTTGGTCTGTTTAAATTTCAGTAGTTAGCTGTGGGTTATTTTTGAAGTATGTGAGCTAAGCTCTAATTCTTACAATGTTCCATTGTTTTTCTGACTAGAGAAAATACACATTTCTACACCTAACAAATACGAGTACCAGTACATGCAGAAACCTGCCCAGATGACACACTTTGACATTGCTGTGAAAGCACACAATGACGCTCACCTGGCCTTGTCCTCTGGTCCACATGACATGGCGGAGATGACCGAGATCGTTATTGGTGGACAACAAAATACTAAAACATGGATTTCCGTAAGCAAAATGGGTGAGCCAGTGGTCAGCAGGGACACAGCTGGTATCCTGTCCTGGGATGAATTTCGCAGCTTCTGGATCAGCTGGAAAAATGGAATTATCCAGGTAGTGAATTTATCTATATAATGGTCTGGAAGTCTCTTGCTTTCTTAAATAGAGTTTGAGCAGACATACAGCAGATCTTCGTTAGGCTTGTTGTGGAAGGCGAAACCTTCATTCCTGGTGCTTTTTCTAGATTATGTCTCGATCAGGCTGTTTTAATTAGAACACACCTGCTTGCCACTTATGTTCTCAGGACCTCGGTTTTCAATGGTTTTAGTGCTAAGTGTGGTGAAGGCCTTGGAGGTCAAGCCTCTGGGATTCTCATTAAATTTCCTTGGATTGCTTTGTGGGTGGGAAAGAAAAAGGTGCATCTACAGTGTTCTCTGATGCACCCATAAGTTATTGGGTCCCAGGACACATGGCAGACTCACTTCATACATGTGAGTTCTCAGAACTGCGTGGTTTTTTGTTCCTTTCAGGTTGGCCACGGTACTCAGGTGCTAAATGAGTCTATTATTGTGGAGTGGACAGTCCCCAAACAGCTTGAGGTGAAGTACATTGGCTTTTCCACAGGCTGGGGGTCAATGGGAGAGTTTAAAATTTGGAGAAAAGAAGAGACTGATGAAAATCACAATGAAGCATTTACTCTTGGAGTTCCTCACAACATAATTCCAGGATCAGAAAGAGCTACGGCTTCAATAATAGGTATCAATTATGAGGAGGTGTCACTAGGTACTAGTTATCAAATCTGAAGAGATACTCCAGCTGTTACTTGCTTCTGGCTAGTGTTTGAGTAATACAGACCAGATAAAATAGTCATAGGCAGTTTCAAAGGTGTATAATTCTGGGACAAAAATTGTATGGGGTTTTTTTGGTCGCTTGTTTGAACCCTACTTGAGTTGACAGTGAATTACAGTTGATACCATCTGTGGGCTTTGCAGAGGCACCGTCTGTTAGAATTCCTAGTATTCATTTCATAATCATCAGAATCACAATTTGTGCTGTGTGCTGAAGTAGTAAGCTAAATTGGGGAGTCATGGATAGTCAAACTCTGAAATGCGAGATTTTATTCCAGCAAGAGCTTGAAGGGCTAAGACTTAACATCTGAAGGGCTTCCAACTTATGGTGCAGTTTATTTAAGCTGACTATGTGTAGCTGGTAGAAATCCGTGTAGCCATGTGGGTTTTAATCCTAGGGCATCAAAAGGAAGTGAAGCATAATTTCTTGATACAGAATGTATTGCCTCTCTGTCAAACAGGAGATGTGATGGGTCCTACATTGAACAACTTGGACAATCTTTTGCGATTACCGTTTGGATGTGGAGAGCAGAACATGATCCATTTCGCTCCTAACGTTTTTGTCCTGAAATATCTGCAGAAAACCAAGCAACTCAGTCATGAGGTGGAGAGTGAAGCTACTGATTACCTTGTTCAAGGTAACTTGTTACACTTACAGTTCATAAGGAGAAAAGGTTTGTAAGATAGAAGAAAGTTTTACTAGTATCACTGTACTTTCTAATTAAGAGTATCCCAAGTGATGAGCATTCATCATTTCTTGTAGGATAATCTCACAGGTTAACAGATTTTGATGACAAGATGTTTTCCCTTCATATGTAGCCTGTGTTTCCCATCAATAACTCCTAGTTCACGCTTATTCATTTTTCCACACCCCCCACCCAATCTTAGGCAGCTTATTTCTATGATTAAACATTTCAGAAAGTCAAGGAAAATTAAATATAGTAAAATCTGTATGTTTAAGTTTTTTGCCTTAGTGATAAATGGTCTTTCCAGTCCTTTAGTCACTACATGGCTCTTCTCTAAACTTTCTCTTTTTTAACAGTATTTTCTTAGTAACAGTATACCCAAAATCAAAAGTTAGTATCCAGAATATTTAACCTAGAGCTATATAATGAAGACTTCTGTCTGTCTTTTCAATGTCCTGTCCTATCTCACTAAACAATTCTAAGCAATCTGTCTTTTATGCACTCTCTTTCTCGGCATTTGTTTGGGAAGAGCCACAGGAAAATGGTTTTATAACTAAATAGTGTTCTCAGGACAAGTAAGAATTCAGAGATCATTAAAAACAAGATTGACCGAAAGGGACGAAACCGCCTTGTGTATGAGTCAGACAATAGTCATCTCATGAAATCAAAGGTGACAGAATTAGGTGGCTCTCCTCTGAAAATATAAATATAAAATGTAATATGTAATGTATTTCATTATTCAGCAGCAAAAGCCCAGTGCTACTTCCTTTGCTTACAGTCGTTCCACATGTAATTTTTGTCCTTGCTGATAGCAGTAAGACAAAGGGAATTCTTTAATAGTCCGGGTCAGTGTTTCCTTTGCAATATCACTTGCTTTTGTTTCTTTTTATGAATCTGCAAACCTTCCAGGTTTTTGGCTCCAAACTCTGCCTGCTAATTAACCCTTACTGAAGAAATCCTCAAGAGTTTTAAACTTCTCTGTGTTTATTGGAGCCCTGCCAAGTATAAGGTTTAGATGGGAAAGTCTGTTTGCTCACTCTAGAAGGCTTTTGTGACTTACCAAGCCAGAAAACTTTTTCATCACTTAGTCATCCATCACGGAAAGTGCTGATACTCAACGGTTTCTGTATATTCCCTAATCTGTAGAGGTGACCTGAGCTAAATTAGTCAGTAATTTTTCTTCTTTCCCACAATGCAGTTTTACAAAAGCAGGTGAACAGGTGAAAACTGGAAAGGTGAACCTCTCCAGTAAGTCCAGACATCTAGAGGAGAGTTTAGAAGACTGAAGATTTCAGAAGAGCAGGCAAGGCATAAAGTCTTTGCCATTGTCAGCCTAGGAAGCAAAGCAGAAAAAGTGTAAGAGCAATGAAGCATAAGTCAACTCAAAATGAACATTGGAATAAAAGGACAGAGAAAATTATAATACTGATTTAAAAATACCAGTACTTAATCTGACCATCTAGCACACTGGAAATGAATGCTTAGGAGTGATTTAAGGAGGAAGTGCTCAGTAGTAAATTGTATCTGAGGCCTATGTAGAAGAAAAGTAATTTATTTTTAATGTAATACCTATTGTTTGGAGGAATCAAAAAATAGTACTGTTCCTTATGCTTTCTGCCACCTACTTGTATATATCCCACAACCCCCAGAGAAAGATGTTTTTACGACAAGAGCAGTATTAATCTCTAGGGCTTTGCTCCTCCTATTTTTCAAACCATTCTTTCTGCATTCCCTATGAGCATCAGAAAGCTGTAGGGCAAGAGGAAAAAGTGTAGGAGTCCTGGGCAGCCCTTACTCGGGCATTGTGGAGCTGACCGTATCTGCAGAGGTCAGCAAAGAAACTTCGCCTTCGGAAATGGAAAAGTAATCCGTTCCCATAAAAATGTTACGCAGTGTGGGATAAAACGTCTACTCACGGATGGGAGAATTAAGCAGGAACTACATGTCTTTGACACGAGCTTATTGCAGATTTGACATCTCTCTGTGTTAGAAGTACTCATTCTGAAGGGTTTGATCCCAGGGGGCCTTTAAGAGCTTTATCAAAGTGTGAATTCTGTATTCTGTCTCCCTGCTGTAGAGGCGTGGAGCGCTTTGTTAGGATGGGCAGTTCATGGTTATAAGACAAACAGGTTTGAGAAGCAAATTGTAACATTTCTACTAGCCAAAATGCAGGAGTTGTAATCTTACAGATGTTAGCCAGAATGAATTTCTGAATAAGCTACAGTTTACGTAGCTGGCTCTATCGCAGCAAAATCAGAGGTTGCCTCGGGCAGCAGAATCCCTTACGCTAGTGCCAGATGGTCTGAGTCTTCATTCCCTTTGCATACTTGTTTTTCTCTGTGTGAGGATTTTGGACTCTCCCAATTCTTTTGTGACTTCCAGGCTACCAGCGCCAGCTGACCTACAAGAGACAAGATGGTTCATACAGTGCTTTTGGAGAGAGGGATTCCTCGGGGAGTATGTGGTGAGTTGCTATTTAAAACAGAGTTAGAAAATTCAGTGTTTGCTAAATGGGAAAAGTACACAATTGGCAAGGAAAGAAGATTGATTTTCCAGCTTCCATCATGGTATCGCACACAGTGGAGAATAGAAATAGTACTTAATGACTATAGACTTACTGTTTCAGTGCTGCTGAGTGTTCGTACTACATAGTAGTGTATTATAGTTGTTTCAAGACTCAGGGGCAATCACATCTACTCATATGTCCAGGATTTACGCACAGAAGCTAAAGTTAAGGATCACATTTGGTCTACTGGAATTGGAGTAGCAATGTGTGGGGCATGGAAACACTTAATTCCACCTGAAGCATGTACAGAGAAACTTGCTGTCTTTAGAAATGGCAGAGGCTTCTACTAGGGTAGGAAAAAAACCACCAAAACCAACCTGAAAAACCCCAAAGAAGTCTTTCTCCCAAGTGCTTTATATCCCCTCATGGATGCAATGCAATGGTACAGATTTATGCCCTGAGAATTGAAGTGAGGACCTTTCAGAGTCAAACAATATGAGAGCCAGAAGTTATGAAACTGAGAAATCAGCTCATCTCACTAATGTCCCCCTTAGGAAACCGTGGCCTTTAAGGTTGCACATTACATCACATTAGCGTGTCAGTTGACTATAATGTCTCAGATGTAGTAGATTCTTGTCTTCATTCATTTGCTTATGCTGTCATTTGGCTTCTCCATCTGCTCTCTATTTTGCTTTAAACTGATTTTTCTTCATGAACTCATCGGAGGGCAAGTACCACTTTATGATGCTGCTGCTTCACTGTTTCTAAGATAGTAAACTTTTATCTCAGATCTGGCATCTCCCAGTCCCTAGATGTAAAATATGGTGACACAGAATTACTTAACACTTGAAAAATCCCCTGCCAGGCAGCATGCTTTCTACCCTCCCATTCCTCAGAGGCTTGTAAAATGAATGATTCAATCTCCCAAAGCTGTCCAGAATTCGCACTTGTTGCATGTCAGAGGTTTAGAATTCCAAAAACACTTCCGTTGCTTTCTTAAGTCTTAATTCTCTACAAAGTCTAATGCAGCCTCAGACTTTAGCAATGAGTCTGGATTTCTTTTTTTTTTTTTTTTTTAATATATATTAAGACAGTAACTCCTCTCTTTTATTTACAAATAATTCCATATTTTTAGGATATTGATTCTTAATTTTAAAGCTTTACTAATTTGGGTAGTAGATGAGCACCTCTAAAAGGGAATTGAATTTCAGAGTGTATCATAACTGAGACAAGAATAAACAAAAGTTATGCAAAATTTATACTTTTCAATTTAATTTGTTGACTTTTAATCCTGCTCTTATCCAAAAGTTTGGACAGTGTTCAGGTGCTCTTATGTACCATTAATTTTTTAACAATATTTAGTCTTTCCCCAATAAGATTTTTTTAATTTGTGCTTTCTAAGAATGTTGGTTTTCTTCTTACTGATACATTATTCTGGATTTATTTTCTCAGTAAAGATGATAAATTCATATTTACAGGCTAACAGCTTTTGTCCTCAAGTCCTTTGCACAATCTCGTGGGTTTATTTTCATTGACCCAAAAGAACTAACAACTGCCAAAGACTGGATCATCCAGCATCAGAAGGAAGACGGTTCTTTTCCCGCTATGGGGAGGATACTAAATAAGGACATTCAGGTACAAACTATAGAGGCTCAAAATCATGCAATAGATGCATTTCTGAAGTTACTATCAAAGCGTGAAGGGATACAACTTCCTTATGCCTACTATGAATATTGCAGTTGAAAGGCTAGGATAGTATAGGAAGAACTAGGAGAATTTCAATTAAAAAAAAAAAAGTCTGTCAAGTAATCTGTGTGCTGTGCCATGAGAATGGAAACCAAGCTGTCAAGTCTTGTGGAACACTTCGGAGTCATGTCTTGGAGTATGGAGTTCTGTGTGTTGATTGTATTTCAGGCTACTACTAGAGAAGGAAGCTACAATGTTGGGTTGGGTTCCTAAATGTCATACTCCTTATATGCAAAGAAAAATAAGTTATGTTGTGCCATGACTTCTCTTATCGTTAAAACATACTCTGACTTGCTTCAAGAGTCTTTTTCTCCAGCGTCCTTTTCTTTGGTTTCATCCGGTGCTTTGTGTTTGTTACCCTCCAGGGTGGAATCCACGGCAAGATCTCCCTGACAGCTTATGTGGTTGCATCTCTTCTGGAAACAGGTGTAACGTCTGAGGTAACATAAACTTCGTTAAAATAGCTCTTATGTTCTACATATTCTAAACATTCTCTCTGTTGTATCTTTGCGTGCATGCAATTTTCCTAGAATGGAGCTGCTCGGATAACATTATAGTGAAACATTCCCACTAACTAGAACTGGCAAAATGTCCACTTGCAGATGTGCTGAGCAGTTCTTCACTTGCTCTTCAGCAGCAAGGGAAGGAATGGTGGTGGGCAAGTAGGTCTGTACAGTAGAACTGGAAGGTTCAAACAGGAGGGGTAGCAGATGTTGCAGCATGTCGTGTTGATCTATACTCAGACAAAAGGACTGCCCATTCCACCAAAACACAGTGAGTTTATGGAGATTTTGAAACAGCCAGTGCACACAGCAATATCTATTCAAAAACTCTGTGATAATCTCAGTACTTCTGGTGGCATCCCTGTAGAGCTTGAAAAGTGAGACCATGCTGCCACTGCAAGCAGATATCCCTTACCCCTTCGTTTTTGTTGGAGTGGAAGGCCTTCAACCTTATTAAAAATAGAAAAAAAAAAAAAAAAAATCTTCCAGTGTTCATAGAGTAACTTTCTGCCTGCCTCCCTCTGAGCAGTGTGCCCCCTCTGAGAAGTGATGTGATGCTCTCTCTGGGCTGCTGTGTGTCAAGAAAGC
>WHYT01015469.1:340436-385234 GCA_009806455.1 Tetrax tetrax | reverse complement strand
AAAAAAAAAAAAAAAAAAAAAAAAAAAAAAAATCTTCCAGTGCTCATAGAGTAACTTTCTGCCTGCCTCCCTCTGAGCAGTGTGCCCCCTCTGAGAAGTGATGTGATGCTCTCTCTGGGCTGCTGTGTGTCAAGAAAGCCCGAGCATTTTTATTTGCTGGAAGTGCAGTTTCTGTGGATCTAATGGTTTTCCTAGAGGAGATTTGCAAGTGTTAGTGATGATCGTAGCTAGGAAATGAGGAAGGGGAAGGTTAGTGCCACAGGGAAATCAAAGGAAACCAAATTACATCAAGTCCAATTAAATTGTTTCTATAAATTATCAGAGCCACGTTCCTACATGGTGAGGTCATTGAGGGAGTTAATAAAAGATGTTTGTTGGCTGCAGGGACCCCTGGGAACCTTGGCCTTTATTATCCTCTGGCGTCTGCTAGACGCTCCAGAGTGTCAGGACCACAATCAAACATACAGTAGAGAGCTCACTTCTGCTCTGTTCATCTGCTGCCTTGCAGGGGCATGAGATTTCTTCAGCTTTAGCGGGGAATAAATATGTCTCGGTGTTAGTTTAGATCATTCCTGCTCTGCTATTTGCTCCTTTTTTTTTGAATTTGTGATGCGTGGCTTTTCTTAGGGAAAGGAAAGTGTTAGTGTCATTCTGCAGAGAGCAAATCGCATCTTTCCTACTTCTTTTTTTTTTAATGGCCACAAAGTAATGTGAAATAAAGTGATTCTAACTGCTGAGGTATAGAGGCTGGTAATATATCTGGGCTCTTTCCTCTAAATGTAGGAAGAAAGAACAGCAGTTGACAAAGCAAAAGACTTCTTAGAGTCCAACTTGTATTCAGCAGAAGACCCCTACACTACTGCCTTGATTGCGTACGCCCTGACGCTGCTGCACAGTCCCTCCGCTGCTGTGGCGCTGCGGAAGATGAACAGCATGGCTATTACACAAGGTACCGTGCTCCTGGGTCCAGTCCGGCGAGTTCCTGACCTGGCAATCCTCTACGGGAACAAGCAAGTAGCCCTTGCAACTTGAATAACATATCTGAGCTACTGGAGAGGAGAGAGGCTGTGAGGCGAGGTCTTCCTCACGGCACAATTGGACTTTGCAAGGCAAAAGTTTTCCTGATGCTCTGCAGAGGTCTGAGTACCTGAGTTCCACAGGCGCAGCTGGTGCTGAAGGAAGGCAAGGGTACCAGAGCTCTGCAGAGCCTTTCCTGGTTGGGAGAAGTTTTACAGAGTTTGCCTTGTAACACGTCCCGTTCCCTGACGGTGTATTTTAATCCAAAATCCAAGAATTACCTGATTATTGAGCTGTCTTTGTAATTGCAACGGGAGCCTCCTGCCCAGGGCACGCTCGTCTCCATGCAGGGACAGCACAGTTCAGGGCGTGCATCTGTTCTTTGAGTCAGTGCAGAAGTACAATACACAGAGGCTTAGCTGCTGTAATAACATACGTGTTCCGCTGTCCTGTTTTTCTAGATGGCTTTACACACTGGAGCTTGACAGGAACTCTTGTTACCGATGAGGACACCTTCATGGGATTTAATGATGGTCTCTCTCAATCAGGTACCTGCACTGCAAAGCCAGAGATGAGGGAATGGGCTGCAACAGCAGCTGTGTGTACTCTAGTAAATTGTTTATGTAATACACTTAAATTTCCCTCACTTTTTTCTTTCCCCCCCGCAATCTGATAGCTTTTTTGGAGGGACAGAAGGCTTTGGTACTCAAAGAAATCTTGTTTAGACAAGGTATTCTGCAAATGGCAGTCAGTCAGGGCAGGGTGCGGATGAAATGGGAGGCAGGTAATGTTATGCTGAAAGAGCTGATCAAGAGCAAATGAGAGCCGGAGCTGGATGTGGTCAAGACAGTACTGGCTTTTCAGCCCCAGCTCTCTCCCCCTTTTTCACTCCAATTTTATAAAAACAATGAGTAATAGAAGAGTGAAAGCCATATGAGATTCCATCAGGGAGGAATAATTTCAAATGGAAATCTGAGAGAAGTCAAATACATTTAATTGTAGAGCTGTTTCACTTTGTATTTTCAAATGGACCTAGAGATTGTATACAGCGTTTGCTGTCACTCACTGGCGTTTCAGCCTGTTTCCTAGGCTGTGCCTATCAAAGTGACAACAGTCCATTTCCACGTGACTTAAAGCCATTGAATCCTCTCGTATGACCTAGGTTCACCAGTGTTCAGGAAGGCTCCAACTGGGCATTGTATGAAAGTCTTTATGACAGGAATACACCGTGGGCAGCAGCAAAGTGGAACTGGAGTGCAAAGAAATGACTTATGGCATACACTCAAGCAGAAAGAAGATTATCTATTGTGTGAAGGAAGGAGCTTGTGTTGGAAGCAGAGATATCTCTGCAAGATGATGCGTCTTGGGTGCAGGCATCTTTGAACTTCATTTTTATCTTCCTGTGTTTGCCTCTACAGACTTCTAACTTTTTCTTTTTAATTTTTCAGTTAATGAATATTCATAGAACTATCTCTAGGCCTATCCAGATTTTCACTGCTAAATGGTATTTTTATTTTTTGTTGGTTTTTTTTTTTCCATTTGTCCCTCCCTCAGTTGTTTCTGCAGAAGTGGAAATGACATCTTATGCCCTTTTGACATACACGCTCCTGGGAGATGTGGCCTCTGCGCTCCCTGTAGTAAAATGGCTTTCACAGCAAAGGAACGCGCTTGGAGGATTCTCATCTACTCAGGTGGGCTGCCTCTGAAAAAGGTAGCGTCGATGCATGCATGATCAATTGTAGAAATCAACCAATTCAGGAAGAGTCAGTGCAGAGTTTCCATCCAGAGTCTAGACAGAAACTCTCTGCATCCTGGTAAGAAGAAAAAACTTTCCAGTGCTCTTTACTGTTTCCTTCTGGGACTGATAATTTGAAAGGAACCTTGCAGATGCCTTTGATAGCAAAAGTGAATAAAACCTGCTATTTCTTCTGCTATCTGAATTAATAAGGAAGATTCTGCTACCAGAAGCTGATGATTGTACAGCACAACGCTATGCTCCTGTGTTCTTCACTGTTCTGATCTCTCCCTCTTCGGATCCCTAGGACACGTGTGTAGCGCTGCAGGCTCTGGCTGAATACGCTATCCTTTCTTATGTTGGAGGAGTCAACCTTACCATTTCCTTGGCTTCTACTAATCTAGACTACCAGGAGACATTTGAGCTTAACAAGATGAACAAAAAAGTCCTGCAGACGGCAGTGGTAGGTGGTTTTGTGTTGATGTGGCCAAATTTTGGAGCGATCCACGTGAACCGAGTTCTGCATGACAACTCGGATAAGTTCAGGAATGGTAAAAGCACAAGTTAAACAATGAGATCTTGGGGTTTTGTGGCTGGGTTCTGATGTGAGGGAGGCAGCACTCAGTTAAAGGCATTTTCACTAATGCCTCGTGCTTTTTTGTGCTGCTGCTTGTTTCTGCCATTGCTAAGTGCAGGTGGCTGAAAAGAGTAAGCCTTCACTTCTGCAATCTCCTTCGTACCCGGAAAGACATCTTGTACAGACTAAAGCTAAGACTGATATTCATTTCCATTCTGAGTGCAGTGTCTTGTCTGTGTCTTAACTGTGGATTCTCCCCAGATCCCCAGTATTCCAACGGGGCTGTTTGTGAGCGCCAAAGGTGAAGGCTGCTGTCTGATGCAGGTAAAGTTGCCATGAAGCTGTAGAAAGTATGTGAGCCAAGTGATCTCTAATCTCGCAGCCTATTTGCTACTTTTTTCAATCCCAGTTTGCTATGAGGAAGGAGTTAGACTTTGAATTTCTCTCAAAGTAATTATATAACATAGTGTTGCTTTAATTCACCCTAGTACATCCCATTTAATTCTATGAATCTGCTCTGATACTGCTTAACAACTGTAGAACTGTGCTGCAAAGCCTCTGTTGCCTGTGTGCCTGCCATTACCTCTCTGAAGAAATCTGCTTTTTTGGGGAACATTTGTAGATGCTATGAAACTGCCCTGATTTTTGTTTTGTTTTGTTTCCCCCACCCCCACTTTCTGCTGCAGATCGACGTCACTTACAACGTACCTGATCCTATTGCCAAACCAGCTTTCCAGCTCCTGGTTAACCTGAAGGAGCCCAAGTCTGAGCAGCATCTTCAAGCTCCAAATCTCCTGCGGCCTGTCTCTCCAGATGAGAATCGCTCTGAAGCCTTGCACAGAGAGAGGGCACTGGTGGATGATGATGACCCAGCGTCAGATCAGGACCACCAGGAATACAAAGTCATACTGGAGACGTGTACAAGGTAGGAAATGCCAGCCGGCATTGTGTGCTGCCTGGTTCTCAGACACCACCGGGTTTGCTGATCAGCACATCTATACTGATACAGGAAAACCAGCAAATTCTTTCTTGTTACGCTGTCTGTATCACAAACAGTGTAAGACAGAACACATCGCGTGCAGAATTTCAACGATAATTGTGGTTGTCGGACAGAGTTATGGCATGGACATTCACAAGCACTGCTAATTTTAGTGCTGAGTGTATGTCAAAGGTAGAGAAACAAGAAGAAAATGTACAAAGACAGCAACACCTTGGATTTTTATTATAAATTTTCATTATTACCTCTCCAAAACCTGAAGAAGACAAGTTGAATGTCATTTGCTTGTATCAAGTGGAAAAGAAAAAGTTCTGGATCATTTTCTAGGTCTTCAGTAACAGACTTTCCTTAAAAGCCTAAAAGACCCAGGTAATTTTAACTGGCTAACTCATGTCTTAAACATGTTGATAGTTTTATAAAGATTATTGACTTGATTTTAATTGATTATCCTTCAGTTTTGGATACCAAAAACCTAACAGAAGATGCTTGTTGCCGTGGTATGAATTTGGAATCTATGGTAAAGGCAAAATATTTGCAGACATTTGTTAGTAAGCTCTCTAAAGCTCACTGCTTATCTCCTTATTCTGCATAAAGAAATTGAAAATAGTTTTTAAAGATGGCATGATACTAAAGCTCTGGAAGTTTTATTCCTAGCTCTCTTAGCACTTTGCAAAGACATTGGCAGTTCCACCTGATTTTACAGATTGGGAAACTTAAGATATTAAGAGAACACAACTTGCCTGGAGACAAACAGCAGCAATGCTAGTTTCTGACGTGTGTTCAGTCCACGCTGAAATTCAGTTTACCCTGTTGTGTGAACACGTCAGTACTGCTGCAGTTATCAGGGGTTGCTGATCTCTTTACAAAATGTTTTGGTTTTTAAGGAGGTTGTGGTAAAATTGTTCCAAAAGAGGGAAAGCCACAACCAAAGTAAATAAGGAGGACTTGCAGCATCTTACTGTATAATAGAAGACATCATTCCCAAGAAATTCATAATTAGTCTGCATATCTGTGACCGGGAGCGTGGCAGGTGGTGGGGCTGCAGCTTCACTAACTCAAACAGTAGCAGTCAAGCGAACAGCTCAGATGTAATTCATGGAAATGGAAAACTTTTGCTCCCCTCTCAGTTTCTGTCCCCTTCCTTCCTGCAGAGGCAAAGCCCATACAGTGACTACAGCCCTGAAAACAGTTGCAGTGACTCCAGGCAAAGATGAGATCTTGTTATCTCTGTCAACACGCGTGCCCCTTGCTCATGTGGCCGCGTTGTTGGCAGATGCATTGCCTCTGATTGCCACAGGCCTGTGAAATCCTGGGCTGGGATTTTAGCCTAGTTTAATTCTTCCTCCCTCCAGTAAGAACAGCCAGTGACAAGCAACTTAAACTCATCATCCAAAAGTTTGCTCTGGCTGTGTGTAACACAATTTCACTTTCTCGACCTCCTCTCCCAATGCCAAAGCGCTGCAGCTTGTGCTGGGAGGTAGGCTTACAAAGCTTGTCCGTTCCTCGAAGGTGCCTGTAACCAAGGAGGCCGCCCTGCGTCAACGCAACCTCTCTGTTGTTATTTCTGCAACTTCTGCCCTGGGAATTGCTGGAGCAAAGACAGAAATTTGAGAGGAAGCCCAGTCCAAGGAGATTGATTCCTTGGAAAGAAAACAAAAGCAAATGAAATCTTCCCTTTTCTCCCCTTCTTCCTGTAATGATGCTCTTTTAACTCCTTCATCATCTCAGTTAGGCGACGTGAACAGAGGAGTGCATCGAAGGATGGCAACTGAAATATTTTGAGCTGGGCGTGTTCTTCAGAATGCAATTGTTGAAGTGTTACCATGCTTAGTGAAGTCCTTGGGCCACTTTTGAGGAGTTAGGGAGAAAACAGTATGGGAAATAGAGGACTGATATAAGGGAAAGTAGGAAAAATGCGGGTACAGGGATTCTATAGGATTTCTTAGGGATTATGGTGCATGGAGTTAGATGGGGATTAACAAGGCTTGATGCCTCTGCGAGACTGTCAGGCGTGACCTGTCTGACACAGAGCCCACTGTCTGTCCACAGAACATCTCGTGCTACCGTGGGCGTGTCAGCTTGGCTGTGGCGTTGCACCCAGGCTGGCTCTGTGCGAAGCGTCAGCAAACGCGCCCGCCCTGGCTGGGGAGGTCTCCACGGAGAGGCTTCCAAGCAGCCCTGCAGCACCAGTTCAGATCTGGCCAATTTGATCCCGGAGTTGCGTGCTGTGTTTTCTCAGCGCTGGGCGTGAGCTAATAAGCCCTCCTGGGCCCAAGCTCAGTGTCTTTGTGGTGCAGCTAAACAACAAACAGGTAATCTGCCGAGGAGGGACAGTTCAGAGCTGACTGTATGTCAACACGGAAAAGGAGCGTTGTTCTGGAATTAGCAGGAGCTGCTTTGTTACCATGTCAACTCTTCTGCCGTGCTGCGCGAAACGGAAATCTTGTGCAATGGCCAAAATAGGATTTCTCTCCACCTCTTCTTGTGTTGTTTGGGTTTTGGTTTGTTTTGTTTTTAATGCACACTTCAGCAGTAACAACTCTGAATTTCAGTGGTTTTTTGGAGTCTTCATTGATATTTTCGAGGATAACATAGGCAGTGAATTCTTTGACACTAGTAACTAGGGAGTAAGCTTCCTGACTCGTTATGGAAGATGCTTTTCTCAGTATCAGTTAGACGCTGGAGCAAAATGCCCATTTGTGAAACCTCAGGATTCACTGACTCTGCGTAGTATCGGGAGGTAACGTTCCGCTTGTGCCCCGATCCGTTTACAGCCCTCCACTTAGGAAAGAACAGAAGTTTCTTCTACTCCAAGCAATTCTTTCCTTTTACCAAGTGCATTTTCTCGGTGATTAATTGAAAAATAAGGCAAGCAGCCCCACAGGGAGACTACATCTTTCCTTCTTGCTTTTCTGCCTCTATTTGCCTGAACATCTCCTGCATCTGACCTCTGTGAGTTGTGCTTAATTTTTGGTGAAAAAAAGCAGAAAAGAGGATTTTGTAAAACCAAGTAGACTGTGGCTTTCAACAAGCCCTTCAAAGAAGAGTAGATCCTTTAAATTTTTTTCCTTCTGAAGTTTATTTCAGTTATTCTCCATCCCTAGTTGTCCATGTACCATTTGTTATCTTGGATTCTAAGTTTGTTTTCCTTCTTTTTCTCTTTTTCTTCTCATGGGAAGATGGCTGCACTCCGGATCTTCTAACATGGCTGTCTTGGAAGTGCCGTTGTTCTCAGGGTTTCGTGCAGATATTGAGAGCCTAGAGCAGGTAAGATGTTGTAACGAGAGTGCCAGGCGTGATCTTGGGCCAGGATCTGGCTCGCTCATGGGCAGAGATTCCCTTTGGGGAGCAACAGGAAGCAAATGTCATTGGATGTTAGAGCATTGTCTAAAAAGATGCAATTAAAATTGAGGGAGCAGGAGATTTCACTTGTCAAAAAATATTTATCTGAAAAGAGTAAACAGATGTTCTGAGAAGATTAACAGATTTACCGAACGTGGCCAAATGAAGGCTTATTCCTGAGCACAGTGCACGGTAATTAAATGAGACCCATTTGGAAATGCTGAAGCGAAAATGTGCTCTAACAGGAGCTGTTTATGGCTTCTTGGTGTGCTGTGTTATCTCTGACATCTGGATTCCATTTCTTTGGAGGCTCTGTGTCTTGGAATTTTTTGCCTCTTCCCCCCCCCACCCCCCTTCTGGGAGAACATCATGTTTATTGCCAGCCAAGTGAGGTGGACAGAATGTGCCTCTTACCCAGCCAGCCCTCTAGGGGAGATGAACTGGAACCTTTACGTTCCTTGATGTTTTGGGGAAGCATTACAGTGTATTCACTGGTGGTTTTCATGCTGCAGAGTTTTTAAGGACTATGTAACTAAGGAGGTGTAAAATCCTTGAATCCTTGAGAACTGGTAAGAGCTAAAAAGTTTTTTGCTTCCAAAAGATCTCTTTCCTTAATAAGCTGATCATCATTATACTGGGAAGGGAAGGGATTTGGGGAAAGGATTTTAAAGTGAAGACCGGGCAGTTCTTTAGCATTTTACTTGTTTTGACTGATTTTATATTATAAACACCATTACGTTTTCTTGGAGAAAATGAGACCAATGCGTTCCTCTTGAGGGGCTTAAAATCCCCTCAAAAGCCACTGTCAGGGGGTCTCCAGGGCTGTCACTGGAGCCAGAGAAAATTCTGTATTGGTCCCTGAGAAGAGAACCACAGCCTTTCAGTACCAGGGGGCTGTGCTGGAATACTTTTGTACAGAGATGTGTGTGGATCAGATTTGAAATTATTCCTGTAAAAAGAAATATCACAGTCATTTTGTATCTGTTCTCAAACCACGTGTTGAGAATTCTGTTTTCAAACGCATGCATGTAAAACGGATCAGTTTTTCTTTGCCTGTTGACCTTTGAGTGGGATATTCTCTCACAAATGGGGCAACAAACTGAATATGGCCGTGCAGGTAAAGCAAGACCACCAGTGGAGGTCTCCAGTACCCCTGTGGTAAGAAAAGGAGGAAAAGTAGGTGAGAGTGCCTGGAGTGGGGTTTGCTACTATTTTGTCCCCTCTTGCTGAAGGTGCTAGAGTGACAATCATTTGTACTGCTCTCAAGTAAATTCTCTTTCACAGTAATGTACGTAAATAATGACAGAAAAAAATATGGATGGAAACTTGGCTTAGGAGCAGAGAACTCACAAAGGGACAGGAGGAGAACAACAGGATATCTTTATGGTGTGGAACCCATGGGATGTTTTATCAGCAGAGGAAAAGGAGGAGTGAAGGGAGGGAGAGTTGAAACAAAGAGTGCAAAGAGGTTTTCAGTACAGAAAAACAGCAGATTTGTTGGGTTAAGTAACAAGTCCCTGGATTTCTGAGTTTTCCTGAAACAAGTTAAGAAGAAATTACAGAAGTAGGAGTTCCCACTGTCAAGGCTGTGCTGAGTGAGTATCTCCTTTATCAGTTTCAGCAGGGGACAGAGTTAGAGTTTCTAGGCTGCGTGTCTTGCGAAGGTCCCCGAAGCTCATGTGTTACAAGGGACTGTGTAGGTCCTGTCATTTCGGTCCCCGAACTTTTTTTCCTTTTTGCCAAGGCAGCTGTGTTCTGGTACGAGGCTCCTTTACGTGACTGGGCCAGACAGGTGTCCCAGATAAGGAACTGTAAACCAAACACGCTTCTTTTGGGTTTAGTTACTCCTAAAAGGCTGCTGCCCGCAGCGATCTGCTCCTGTGCTGGTGGTTTGCTCCGGCCTGCGTTCGGGGTGTGTTGTACGTGGGCCGAGCAGAGGAGGCACCGACGCAGCTGTGAACGCACGGCTGCCGTTAGGAAATACGCGCTGCAAGGAGACCCCGATTCTGGTTCCCCAATGAACTAACCGTATAGTGTTCCAAAACACTTTTGTTTGCTCTTATTCTCTCTCACCTTCTGGATGGAAGCAGTCAGAGGGTAAAAGCAAGCTGCCCTGCGACTGCTCAGGAGCGGTTTTCTCCAAGCTGCAGGAGCTCTCAGCGCGTCAGGCTCTCTCTAGCGCTAAGCGGATGAAGTGGTTGCTTTGTGCTTTCCCTTGTGGCATCTTCCCACCTGTCTGAACGTTATGTTCCTGCCTCCACGGGTAGAGAAGCAACAGAGCCCCAGCGCAGCCCATCTGTTAGGGTCTCTGGGCACAGAGCAGCAGGTGATTTGGTTTCCTTTCTCCCCCTGTCCTAATGGGAAAAGGAGCTGATTCTCTTTCTTAACCGGAAAGGCTCGGCTCCTGCAGCACACAGCCGATCAGAATTCAGTTCTTGCAAATCTCAGAAGGATGTCAGATACTTCATGCCATGGTTACTTCTTCAGTGCTTGTCAGATACAAAAGACCTGGTTCAAAACTCCCTGTTTTGAGCGTTCTTTGAGTAAAAGACTACGTAGCTGGTGCCTGAATTTGAAGAGAGGATTCTGCACTGGGGATTCAGTGCTGGGCAGTCCACGTCCAGAACCAGAACAGAATTACTTCCCTTGGGCAGTAGGAGATTTTGCTGAATTGGGAAGGATATTGGATCTTCAAGGGGGAATGTTCGCCTTGAAGAGCTGAATTCCATCTTTCTTATTGCAGAAACCCTTTTCATCTGTAAAACTGAACTACAGGGATAAAGCTCAAGCATATATGTAGGTAGAGAGTGAAGATGCACAAGCCCTAGGATTTATTCATTGCTATCAAATGTGTATCCAAATCATGCTGACAAAAATGAAATTCTTCCACTGAAGACCTGGTACTAGTTTTATCTTGCATTTTGGACACTACCTTCCGCAGAGCCCTGTCGTTCCCACTGCTGCATTTTCTTGCTACCTTAGCCATTGCCCTCTCTTCCTGGTGAGGAGGGGCAGGGCCGTAAATCAGATTTGTTTGCTGTTTGCCCTCACAAGGGAGCAGTGTGCGCGGAGCGGACCCACGCGCGGCTCCGGGGCAGTGATGGTTAATGAATGCTCTGTTGCACGTTGAGGGCAGCCCCCCGGCTGTGCAGCCACAAATCCTTCTAATAATGCTGGGTGTCGACAAGGTCAGGAGGTCACCACAGGCTGGTATATATCAAGCTTCACCAGAAAAATGCAACTTTAGCTGAGCTGAGCATTTCCCGGTGGCGCCAGCCTCTCTGAGCCCTCATAAAAGGACTGTCTGCAGCCATCTACTGCTGAGTAATAACAGCCACCATCAGGCCCCTAAAATTATAAGGACAAATTAAATTGGCCCTTTCCATATTGTGTGGGACTTAAACACATGTTCCTTTGCTTGTTACAGTAATAGCAGGAAGCCGTGTGCAGGGTTTTACAGCTGGAAGCACTCTGCTGAAGAAATTCACGGTTAAAGCTGGTGGTAGCAAGTTTAGGCAAATTTCAGTAGAAATGCTTGTTGCTTCATGTCCTTCTTTCTAATACGTGATAGTAATAATAACACTTTGTTCTCCTTTCCACACAGTTTTTCATTCTAAGATCTCAAAATAACTTAGAAACCTTTTAAACAAACAAACAAACAAAAAAAAAAAGCCAAGGAAATACTATCGCTATGTCACAAACAGGATTGTCTGACAGGTTAAAGTGCCTGCTCTGGCTCTTGCTCTGCTCCCCACACTGGGATTAAAACACAAGCATCCTTTTTCCAGAGGCCATCGTCCTCCCAGTTTCTGGATTTACTGTTTCTCACATGATAGAAGTGCTCTGAACACGGTTTATCAAATCAGTCACGGCTGAGGGACTCATCGAGTCCGTACAGCATGACGGTCATTACAACACTGAGGTATTAGTGTGCCAAATATGGAAAATGGTGGGAGTACCTTTGGGAAATCTTAAAATAAAACGTGATAGGAATATATCAGCTGATAGCACTTAGGTTTTGGAGGTGATCCATTAGCGTTCTGTACCAGGGACGTAGTTACTGGGTTCTCTGGGGCGGTGCAGCAGTTCTGTAAATGAGAGCTCTTGCGCTTTCCTCTGAAGACTGGGATCAGGATGTACACACGGACCGCAGTCGGCAGGAGGAGGGGAGCTTAGAGGACTTTCACAAATGGCTGGGCAGTAATGAAGGGCAGTAGCACCTCAGAGGTGGGAAGTGCTCTTGGATTGTGTTCTGATACTCCTTAGATATGGAGAATGTCCGAATGAATACAAAGCATAAGAAGAGAGAGTCTGTGGGCTTGACTGGTACAATGCAAATCACAGATCCCACGGCCTCAGAGGGAGAGAAGATGAGCAGCAGAGGCCTGGCCTGACCCCGTTCGTCAAAAGGGAGGATGCCTAGCGCTCTTTCAAATGGCTGCTCTTCTCAAATGTAAGGATTAATCTTCCTGGCAGAAGAATGTTTTGGATTTTTCAGCTGGTGGGAGAAGGGGACCTTTAATGCCCAGCGCGATCCAAGAGCATAATTCCCTGGCAGCCTGAAGGAGTGTAAATAAGAGACTTTATCGGGTGTTTTGGGGTCTCTGAGGTCTTGCTTGAGCCTTGGTACTGCAAAAAATCCAGGAGCTGTTCAGTTAGATTATGGATGGTGTGTCAGGCGTAGATGAACGCACTGGGGACCAGGAAGAACACTCAGCATTGTGCACCTTGCACGCGTTCCTCATCAGGTCACCAAGTCTGGTGGCTTTTTCCCCTGTTGTATGACAGCAACTGCAATCCTCTTTGCATTTCCCCTCTCTCTTACTGAAACATCCTATTCCGGCAGAAGAAATCCCTCAGGTTTCGTGTCCGATCAGTTTTCTAAGCAGTCTAAAATCTTTCTTCTCTAATTTCAAACCATTTTCTATAAAATGAGATTAAAATAAACCTCTTATATTTTTTTTTTTCCCCCCACAGTTATTGATGAACAAGCAAATTGGATTAAAAAGATACGAAGTGGATGGAAGAAAAGTCCTTTTTTATTTTGATGAGGTAATGACTTTGTTTCCTGTAATTATGTTGCTTTTCAATGAAAGGCAAAAGACCAGTGGATTGGGCCTGGGCGTAATTCAGGTCTCGCAGCACATCCCTGCGAGGGTAAGGCGCGCTCGCTCTCAGCAGTAAATCGTCAGCTGGCTGCATTAGCAAGCAGGCTGATGGCAGAGTGGTGTTAGGTTAAGTCAGAGAATCCAGCTTGAGTTTCAGGTTGGACTTTCTGACAAGGTTGTATGGCAGGTACCTGCTTTAAAGGTGGGCAGAGTATCGTGTTTTAATTCATCCTGTTTGGCTTTTATCCGGTATCTTCGCCTCTGTCCCGAGTGTTGGAGATGCGTCCAGCACAGCCTGTTACCGTAGGGGCACACGCTGCATTTCTTTGTCTCTTCAATTAAAGTGCAGCTTTTGTAACAATGAGTCTTTTTCATCATTTCCTGCAGATTCCTAGCCAGTGCATGACCTGTGTCAAGTTTCAAGCTTTCAGAGAGCATATAGTTGGGAAAACAGCTCCTGTTCCTATCAAAGTGTATGATTACTACGAGCCAGGTACGTGCCTGCTTTCCCTTGATGTTTGCCAGCGTTAGAGCTCTAGGCATAAGGCTCAGTTGCGATTTCTCATTCTTGCTGGCCTGCAGCTTTTGAAGCAACTCGTTTCTACAACGTGAGTGAAAACAGTCCCTTGGCGCGGGAGCTCTGTGATGGGCCAACGTGCAATGAGGTGGAGAGCTCCGCCAGCCAGTGGGTTGGTAAGTTGCACCAAAGCCAAGCAGTTTTTTTAGAAAGTGGAGCCCACGGGTATACTGTCTAGGAGTTCAGAATACAAAATTGTATTTAGAAAAATGCTCTATTTCATGATGTGTATTAGTAGAAGTTTTCCAGAGGTTTGTGGGGAGCAGTATTAAACTTACGACAGCCGAACAGACCTACGTAGGCTGCTCTCCAGTCACCAAAGTGACTGCTATTTGCTTCAGAGGCAAGATATAATGTATACTTCCGGAAAAAATCTGCACAAGGTGAGATATGTTAACAAAAAAAAGGTAAAAACTTTTAAATGCAATTTGGTTTTCTCTTTCTAAAATATCTTACTATAGAGATCCACTATTCACTGAAGGAAGATGGAACAATTTCATGCATCAGGGAGATGAATAACTTCCTAGAAACTCTATGTTCCTTTCTGTCTTCTGTGTCATACAAAATAGTTGCATTATCCTATATCTGGAATCTCTGCAGTATGGCTCTTTCAGAAGGACAGCTTTATTTGCAGCGCTTTTTATTCTACCAAGTTTGTAAATTCCTATGGGAAGTCTTACAGAATCCAACATGAAAACTTACATCAGAGAAACAGAAGAAAATTGCCACCCCGCCTTCCCCTTCCCCGTGTTACACAAAAATATTGCTTTGGATGGTTTTGTTTAATTTTCAGGCTTTGTTCACTCTGGACCGTGCAATAACGTTTTTGGCTGCCTGGAGGATGAGTATTTTGAGCAGTGTATGTGTTCGCGAGACTGCGGCTACGATGGGGAGCCTGTGTGCG
This sequence comes from Tetrax tetrax, assembly GCA_009806455.1. Taxonomy (NCBI): domain Eukaryota; kingdom Metazoa; phylum Chordata; class Aves; order Otidiformes; family Otididae; genus Tetrax; species Tetrax tetrax. Next base: position 370,977 of record WHYT01015469.1, on the reverse strand, counting down.
GCTCGGATGGACAGATCTACCCCAACCATTGCCAGATGGAAGTAGCGTCGTGCAGGAATAATACAAGGATAGAACAGATGCCCATGTCTCAATGTTCTGCCTGTAGGTTTCATTAAATTCCTTTTTCTGTTACAATCTAGTTGCAGAACACTACGAATCCTCATCTAAGCAAATTATAATTACATAGCTGCGGTAGGGAAAAGAGGAGAATGCAAAACTCCAGTGTATTACTTTGCTACTCATACTGTTGTAAATATTAAAGTATAAGATTAAATTATAAGAGCAACTGCCTTCCTGCTTACCTAAGAGTAACTGATTTTCTGTTCTCATGTTTTACCAGTCAGAATGAACTTCAAAGAAAATTAGTGATAGTGTTTTATCCAAAGTGAATAATCCTAGATAAAAATGACATCTCTGAAATGTAACGTTCTTTGGAGATTCCGCGTGGGCTTTCAGGATGTGCAGTGTAGCAGCTCTGTGAACTAAGTGTGCCACCTCTGGAAATGCAAACATTTTCTAGAGATTAATTAACAAATTGTATGGCCCATGCATTTATTTTTCTTTTTATTTACAGCCAAGAATTTGCCAGAAGAAAGGGAGACACACTCCCACACAGCTGAGCAGCCCAGTGTTCAGCAAACTCCAGCAGGTACTATTGCACCTCCGCGTTTAGTCCTGGGCCTTGTTCTTTAGCAAGGTTGAAGCTTATCCTATCACCGCGTGAAAGTATAGATGGCTCTGAAGCACATTTAAGTAAAGGTGCTGAATTTCCTTCTGTTTTAGAAAAGACAGAACAGAAATCAGAAAAAAGGAAGAGGTCAGGGAAACTGAGGATGATAGCTATTCAACAGCAGACTAGCTCTTCTAGTCTTTTTCCTTTCTGGAAATCTTGCGGGACACCCGCTCTGGGCAGTGCGTGTGCAGGATGTAGGTCATTGTTCACAAGAGCGGGCGAGTGACCCTCCTGTTTTCTCAGCCTGGCTGTGTTGGAACGACACACGCTCGGTGATCAATATTAAGCTGGAAAGATCACATTGAAAACCAGGCTGATGTAACGTGTTTCGAGAAACAACTGAACAGGACCTGACAACAGACCGAACTATTGCAAGAACTGGAATCCAGGTGGATTAACTTTGTCTGTAGCAGTTCTGTGCAAAAATTGAGCTGGCAGTCTTGATTCTCTCCGAGCTGCTGTTTGGAATAAAGGGCCTTAGTGAGCAAAAATGTAAAGGTCAGTAGATGGAGTAGCAAGGAATTTGGCTGCTCATTTTATTTGGTGCTTATATTCATACACTTTTTTTCCAAGACTCATGTCGAACTTGCTCATGGTTCACAATAAATCTCACCAAGAAGCAGTGGAGGGTCAATAGAATAGTTTGTTTCATGCTGTTTCTAGTAAATAAACTGGACTAGATTTTTCCTGGCTGCTTTCCACTCATTAATTTTCTCCTGGCCTCCAACTCTCCTAACAAATCGGTAAAGCAAGTTAATTCTTCACAAGAAGACACTGTGCCTTCTCGTGTCCTCCTTGTGGGCCAGGGTTCAGACCAGCCTGTGTCCAACAGGAGAGCGCCGTCCTGTTCTTTGTCCTTCCTCTGCTCTGCAGAAGTTGACGGACACTTTTCCTATTCCGGTGTAAAATGATGCGGAGTGTTTCATGATGGCTGTTTCTGTAGGTCAGACAGCGCTTAATGTCTCTCCTTTTCCCTCCCTTTGTTTCTGGACTGAGTGAATATATTTACTAACAGACTGCTGTCTGTTGGAGGAACTGCGATGAATGCTCGTTGCCTTTTGTTCTGGGAAAATGTACTCGGCACGGGAACTCCGTTTGCAGTGTGCCCCCTCTAAGGCAGCGTTCCCAAACTGCTCGGTGGGGCGCTGGCGGTGTGCGAGGCCGTACCAAGTGTTTTGCTGCTGGTCTCCAATAATGGACTGCAATTACATTCTTTTTTAATAAAAATTTGATAGTAAAAATACGGTTACGTGGGGAAGAAAATTTTGGAGCTTGACAATAGTCCAAAAGCCAAAAATTTTCAGAACAGTTTTTCTGAACTGATCTGCATTAAAGTATCTGTCTGAGAAAAACCACCCTCTGGTTTCTGCTCGGAACAGACCAAAGCAATGTTGGCTCAGCAGGTGATCGGTAGGAGCAAAAGGGGAAATTGTGATTATTTTGTGTGTGTGCATGTGGCATTCTGATACTGATGTTAGATTAACAAACCGAAATGCCGTAAGGATATGTTTGTGAAAGTGCAAGCATTTGGAGCTGGCGTTGTTCTAGGATCTGAGCGTGTGCCGGCTGAGTCTCCTGGAAGCAACTGAACTGGCGGAGCAGCCATGGCAGAGTGAGCATTCGGAGCTAAAACTGACTAAATCCTGCACCAGGAAAAGCGCCCAGCATGTGATTTTCATTAATCCTCCGGGCTCCTCTCAGGTCAACCACACGGTACAGGAATCAAAGTTTAACAAATGAAGGAATCCCTCCTTGTGCCCGGGTCTCATTTGGAGTCGCTGCTTTGTTAGCATTGAAGCATGTGATTGGTTTAAGTCTGCTCAGGTGCTCGGGGTTTCTAGTGAAAGTTTTGATGAGCCATGTCTAAATCCATGATTTCCTAAAAGGATGCAAAACTCCAGGAGCCAAATCAAGCTTAGGGCAGGTTGATGAAACTGCCTCAGTGTGTTAATCTTCAGGAAATACCATTTTCCTGGAGAACCTCGTGGTATTTGTGTTGTCTGAAACCCTTCTGTGTTTGCCGTATGACTTGTGCGGGCTCCGCTTGGCTCGGTTGCTGCTTGCATTGTTAGCTCTTGTCCCTGTCGCCCCAGCAAGGGAAACAATGAGAGCCAGCTTCCCTCCAGCAAGGAGCGGGGGGCTTGGTCATGCGTTCGGGCTCGCTCTGCCCAGCAGACTGGCAGCGTAGTTCCACACACACCAGTGAGCTTGCTAGGATAAAGAGCAGCTTTTAGTTACGCTGTTCAAGGTAAGCAATTGTATATTGGTGGTCCGGAAGAGTCAGGATGTGGCACTTCTTGCAGCACCTAGCTGCTGTGTAAGCATTTTAATGTGCCTTGCAAAAGTCTGCAGCAAATGTTGCAGCGAGGCAGAGCGGCTGAGGTTTGATCCCAAAACTGTAGCCTTTTTTTGTACAGATGGGGAGATCTGCTTCACATCTTTAGAAATATTCTCTTGATGGAGAGGGAAGTGTGCAGGGTGACAGGACTCAGCTGAAGCAACTCGTGTCTGAATCCTCTTCCTCAGCTGTTTTTTCTCACAGGTAAATTACTGAGAATTAGAGGGATGGAACAGGATTTTAATGAGTAGCATGGACCCACCTCTCCCTCTAAGCATTGAAGATCTGCTAGTGTGCTTTCATGTCCTGTTCCAATTGTGTTTGTTTGGACTGAAAGCTGCTGGAGCAGGATTTTGGTTACTAACTGGAGTATCGGTATCCTGAGTGCCTCTCTGGCTGTGACTTTCCTAACATCATTGTCACACTAGGCTACAAAAACGTGCGTTTTCAGAGCCTTAGGGACCCTCGGGAGCTCTGATACCATCTCTCTGATGAAGTGGTGCTTTGATTGCTTCCATAGATCACTAACGCTCTTCTGAAATTGCCTGAATCTTCTCTGCCAAAAGTGCTGAGTGTATAGCCACTGATGTTGGAAGACAGTGCGTTGATCTGACAGTAACGTTGTGATTCGACGCGGATTTGGTGGACGAGCAATGTCCAAGTGAGGGGCAGCAGTGCTCGGTGGTGTCAGCGCTGCTGTGCAGCCCACCCAGCCCTGTGCTGCCTGGCCCCCAGCCTTCTCCCCACAGCTGGAGCTACGCTGCTTGTGCAGTTCTGCTCTAGCAGTTAGAAGAACCAGTAGCTGGAAGGAAATTCAAAGTGGAATTATGATACTTTTATTTGGTGGTGGTGTTATTTTTTTTTAAAAAAAAAGTATATGCCATCACCCATCACTAGCTAGTTCCTAACAGGAACATCGGAGTGAACTCTGCTTCCAGGTGGAGTCATCTTGCAACACTCCCTGGCAGGAGCATTATTCACAGGACCGCTGTTTTAGGATTGATGAACTGGCAGTGGGCCATTTTTCCTTTCACCCCATCGGTGTTCAGCAAACATTGGCTTCGGCACAAACATTTGAGATGGGGGAGTGGTTTGTATGCAACAGGAAATGTCGGCCTTTCATCTTTGCTTTGACTCCAGCGCTGCATTCCTGGGAAGAGTGAGGTCTGTGATGTTAATTCTGTCCCTGGTGGACAGCAATCATCCATTCATAGAACGAGCTCATGATCTGGCAGGTTCTCACACGGACGAGGCCAAGAAGTGAGCATAGAGACTGACTCTGCTTTCAAGCAAGTGTTCCCTTGCCCAGGGCTGGGCCTATTGCTGGGAGGATATGGGAGGCAGCAGGGAAGAACCTTCAGATATTTTATTTCTAGAGAACAAACACTTTCAAAGGCCTTGAGTGTCCTTCTTAAATAAAGCCAACTTTGCAGCAGGGGGGAATGAGGACTTTCCCTCCCTTACAACAGCTGTGTTTCAGCGATCGCTTTGGTTGGGATTAGAGCCGTGTATACAGAGAGCAAAGAGGACAGATGGACAGCTGAGCTGGCTCGAGGAACAGTTTGGGAAACGAGGACCTGTTGGTATTCCTCGGAGTTTTATCTTGCAGTCCGGGCAGCGAGCGGCCACCCGGTGTAGAGAGGCACAGCCTGTTTGGAGCGGGGTGTGTACGGGTGAGTGACTGGGGTGAGTGCAAGGAGGTGAAGTGTCTCCGCCTGTGACGTGCACGTTCCTGTCTTCAGCGATGGGAGTTTCCCAGTGGTGTGTGCCTGCGCTGAAGCAGATGTATTTCAGCTACTGCTAGTTCAGACTGAGGGAGAAGGGAACGGCTCTGCTGTAAACTCCTGGCCTGTTGTGCCAAAATCTTCATTCTTGTTGGGCTGAAAAGACATCTAGCTGCTTACACCGATCTTTTTCATGACCTGTACCAAGTAAACTACTCCATCTCAGTCTGTCCTCTAGCTTTGTAACTTACTTTTATAAAGCGATGCCTAAAAGAGCCCGCGCGTTGCACATCTTCATGTGGATTGGTGTCTCCTTAACAGAGGTACTTGGCTTGGACCTACTCAAAGGATAGAGAAGCAGAGTAACCCATCTGTGACATCTGGCATTCCCAAAGAACCTTTTAAATTTATCTTACTATGTACAGGTCTCAGGGTGAACTGGTTCTTAACTCAAGCACCTCAGTTAATTAGATAATTTAAAATGAGATTTTAAGACTTTTTTTTTTTCAAATTACATGGTCCTTTTTTTTTCTTTTCCTATGATTTCTTTCATTTTTTTTCCAGTGCCCAGATCTCAAACTGGGGAATTGAAAATTCTGGCTTACAGCAGCTTTTCTCCTTGCATGTGAATCTAAGCATGCACGTGCAAGTCCATCGACGTGTGTAGCCTCCGTTACTCACATAAGGCACTCATTTAGCCCCTGATTTGCCTCCTCAATTAAAATTCCTTCCCTCTTATGTCATTCCCCTTCTCTGTGATGCAATGTGTGGTGCCAACATGCAGTTTCTTTTGTCTGAACCACAACCTGAGACGAAGGTTTCCTTTCCAGCAGAGGAAGGCCCTCCGTTACAGACAGATCTGTCGTACTACTCCTACGAGTATGACCCAGACCCCTACGTGTCGGAAGCTGATGTTTTTGAGATTGTGGCAGAACTGACAACGGCAAGCACGTTAAAAGAAGCGGACAAGGTTCAGGAAGCAGTGACCACAGTAGAATGGTGAGCCGGAGAGCGGGGGATCATAAATCTGGTTTGAGAGCCAAAATGTAACACACTGACTCATGGATTGGGGCAAATGTGTTCAGTTCCTTAACAGGGGCATTCTTACAGCTGGCTTGCTCACCTCTTCAGCAAGGAATTGCCAGGAACAAGCTCTTGCTAGGGCAGCACATAAAAGGCTTTGTGACCTGAATGTCTCCATCCCTAGCAGAATAAAAAGTGACCTTTTAAACTTTTCTCTGCCCAGCCCCAGAGATGTTTCACAGAGATATGTAATGGGAAAGTGACTTTTCTTCATTATGTCCTCTTTTCAACAGAAATCTATAATTTAAGTGAAGAGAAGAGGCTCAGAATCAACTCCTGTATGAGTTTGTTCCTACAGACGACCTGCTGCAGAACAGAAACCGAACGATGACTACTTCCTGATGCACTCAGAACTGTAGGCTTTGCTGCCCCGTGGGGGGGGATCGCGAAGGGGGACACTCAGCGTTATTTTTCTGTCAGTTTTCCTGCCTTTTGTGCATCCTCTTTGGTGTACTTCCAAGGATGGGAGACCAATATGCTGTGCCCTCTAGGTGAGAAAAATAGAGGCTGGAATTCAAACCTATAGAGCATTTCAAAGTGTTTTCTCTACTCCAAGGATACTGCAAATGCCATTTCCTAGCTACATTTAGAAGCTAAGTCCAGGCCTTGTGCTTAGCTGAACTGCTGTTTGAGGAAAGATGGCTGAGACGTTTGCTCTCAAATTATAATAATAAAAATCAGTGTGTTTTGCTAATTATGACATAGCAAGAGGCTGATCATCTTCCCCAGCCCATAAGTCTACTACACCCACGATAACGTCCCACAGCAGAAAACCTTCCCTAGAGGCTCCGTGTTCAGGGAAGTTGTTGGGAGGTGCGTTTTACAGGAGTAAACTGAAATCCCCTGTCAGGGCTGAAAGGCTTGACTGTCACGCAGGGTTCGGGTGGGGAGCTGCCGGCCGTAGCGGTGCCCAGGATTCGGTGGGTGAGCCCTCTTCGTGTTGCACTATGTGCTGATGAGGGCTGCGTGCAGCCTTCTCAGCCCCTTTCCTCCTGGTAACCCTGGCATGAAAATAAAGCTGACCTGAGGCGCAGTCCTTTTAAACGCTTGCCTGACTTCACCAGTCCCTTTTATTCTGCTCCCAGTAGGGTCCCCGTACAATAATTGTTCTGGGTATGGTAATCTGTGCATGGGCCCAGGGTCTGCTGGCCAGTACAAATCACTGGTGTCACAGAGGCTGGACTCCCTTAGACTGACCTGCCCCAAGCAATGTGGTAAAACTAAAAACAAAAGCTTTGTGTTTCCAAAAGTGCAGGAGCCAAGATTTTTTGGTTTCCCTTCCTGCCTGGAGCAGCATTGTTCTCTTTGGAGGAGTTACATGCAATTGCCTGTTGCAAAATAGTGTTAATATTTTATCTTCCCACTTCTATTGTTACCAGGACCCAGAGCGGGGTGTAAACTCCTTTTGAGGGAGTTTATTGGTGAATGGAAACAGGAAAAAGCCCAGCTCCATTCATTTTTAGGGCTTGTTTACACAGGAACCATGACAAGAATATATCCCAGTATAGACATTCCATTCCAGAATAAAGGCAATTTTATTCCAGAAAAATGTCCACATGGGGACAAAACAGGAGATATCCCAGAAGCAGGGCATGTGTAGTTTCCAGTCCGTTTTGTCTGGGGCCAGATATTTGCAGAATGCAGTTGACATGATGAAGGTCTGGGGCTTGAAGTTCCCAGAAATTTCAGAAGTGCTTTGCTGGCGAGCGTCCAAGCCTTCCTTCATGGCTGCTCCGAGCTCTCCTCGCGGGATCTCCGCGTGGCTCCTACCCCTGCGTACCCGCTGCTCCTCAGCAGAGGTTTCTGCCACGTCTCTTCAGTGTGCGTGAACAGACCGTGTCCTCGCTGTGTCCGCACGGCACAGCGAAGGCACTGGCAGCAGCATTCCTGCCTGGCAGGTAAATAACTGCCTCTCAACTAAATTCCATCTCCTGTAAGCAACTGGCCTGGCTATTGTGTACACAGTCAATATTTATCCCCTGGATGAATAACAGACCTAGTGTGAGCTGCAACAAGAGCGCTGGGTTTTTGTTTTGGTTTTTTTTTTTTTCTTTTCTAAATATCAAAGCTGCACAATACAAACCCTGCTGTTTGCTGGTTCCAGCCTCGGCTGTTTAATGCTTTGAGTCTGGGAGAACGAGACATTAGCCACCCTGACCGTGGCTGTGTGACTAGCTTCCCACAGAAGGTGGGGACCTATGGTCTGGATTCTTCGGTCTCCTGTCCGTTGTTCCTTTCTGGCTGTAGTTTCCTTGTCGCATCCAGTGTATGCTTCTAGATACTTGGAATACTTTCTGCTGCTTGGTCCTCTCGCAGATCCTCGGGCGGTCAGACAGCATCACCACTGGGGACAAGGAGATGAAGGTAGGGAGTTTCAGCCAAGTATTAAACCTGACTTTGTTCACTTTTCTCAGGCTCTGGCACATGTAATGTTCTAATTCAAGGTGCACACAGCTCCCCATTGCTGCCAGCTAAAGAATTCCTCCTGGTGGTGCCAGTCCATCCATCATGGCCTTGTTCGGTGGAGTCTGTGTGCCAGTGCTCTCACCTGTTAGCGGCAGAGGAGTCTTGCTTCTATTTACAACCAGAATAAAAGCCAGAGAGAGCTGGACCCTCAGAAGGCAAAGGCAGAGCAGCCAGAGGCAGACCAGGACAGTGCGTGAGGCGATGTGCCGTGGTTTCTGGAGCCTGGCTTCACCCCGAGTGCTTCTGCACAGCTTTGCACCTCCAGGGAAACCACTGGTTCGTCTGCTCTTGGCAGCCTCCATCTGCCCCTGGTCTTGCCACACCAAGCGGGCTCCTTTCTGTAGCTAAAAAAGTCATTTTATTTAAGGAATTGAATAAAGGAACCTGCAATTGTAGTTGTGGTTGCATTTTCTCCTGTCACCGGAGTGAAAGAGCAGGTCTCTGCCCTCTTCTCCACCCCAGCTGATGGTCTCTCTGTCCATAGCTTTCCCCTGTCCCAGATTTGTTGTTCTTATTTCTTGTAATCATCATTAATCCTTATCTAGGAAAAAAAAATCTAGATTATTTTTCCTCCATTCTTCAAAATCCTGCTTGGAGTAGAGAAACTCCAGGACTGGGTCCGTGAGAACCACAGGACACAGCGTAGCCTGGCCAGACTCTGTTACTCACAGGCTTTGGCCAGTTCTGACGCTGAAGCTTATCAGTCCCCCTCCTGTCCCTGCGGACACAGGGACACCTCAGCACTGAGACCTCCCGTTCGTGAAGCCCAGCCAGTCATAGTTTGGAGAGAAGGGTTTGTTTGTTTTTTTTTTTAATTTCTTTTTTATTATTTTTATTTTTCACCAAGGAAGAGACCAGCTCGGAGGTGGAAAGCCCGCAAGGACAGCAGACGTGCTGCTGCTGCTTTGGGCTTTGAGTTGTTTGTGGCTAAGAGACATTTGCCCCCTCTGTCAGGGAGAGGCTTCTCCTTTCCCATCTCTGATGATCCCTCATTGCAAAGACAGAAAAGTGCCCCTGGGTTCGTAAGAGACAGATTCCTGCTCACACCAAGTTATGTTACTGAATAGCTGCAGCAGTGCTAGCGATCAGTGATTTTTGCTTGCAATCCTTTCAGTGAAATTAATATTTATATATTTGTAACTGTACATTATGCAGAGTAATCATTACCATGGTATTTATTTTAAAGCAATAGTTCCCTTGTTCCTTCTCATCCAAGGTTTTGGTCTTCCCTCTTTCCCTCCTTCTTAATCAGCCTCAGCAGAAAACAAATACCAGCACACTGTCCAGCGTGCTTGAAGAACATCGTTGAAACCACAGCGCTTGCCTTGCTGTCGTTGACTGTTGACGTATAACGCGCAATAACCCGGTTTTCTTTGCTGTGAATAGATGATCTATTTAGAAAAAACGCAGCTCAGTTTGGATTTTGGGGTTGGGTTTTGGGATTTTTCTTAGTACTTGCTGTTTCTAACGGAGTGGCAATAACTCTGGCTACACCGGCTCTCCTTGTTCAGTCGCTGGCGCATTCTCTGCGCGCGCAGCGCTGCAGCGGAGCAGACACGCTCTAGCTTTTCACCTGCCTTTCGCCCCCGCGCATACGTGTACATACAAATAGTTCTATGACCAGTTTTGTTTTGTTCACACAGATCTTAGCAAGTCTGAGTCCAGAAAAGGGTTTGGTTTAGATTCTGATAAATATTTTATTAAAAACTGATTTTAAGACAACCTTGTCTGTCTCTTCTTATTTGCGTTGTAGGCTGTAAGTTTGTTCACTCGCGGGCTATGGTGAGGACAGAAGTCACGTCTGTGCCAGTAAAACTGACAAATTCAGGAATTCTATGGACATTTATCCCTTGTTTTTTACCTTGCTGCTTACTCGGATGTGCCCCAGTTGTGTCTGAGAGATGAGCTGGCTGCATTTTGTCGAATTTGCAGGAACAAGCTCGGTCACCTGTTTCACAAGAGACAGCTCTGGATTGTGTGTGACGCTACACGAAAGAAGCGTGGAGTTCTAGAGTGAGGTTTTTCTCAATTCCGTCTTTAATATTTCCCTTCAAGAGACATACGGGTTTTTAAAATCCGTTAATACAAATTATGGATGCCAAGGGTCATTTGCAAAAACAGGGATAAGTGAATGAGACTTTTACACCTGTTACCAACAACGGGCTGACCTTACCATGGTGTTGCTTACTGATCAAACCAAGAATGCATTTGCTAAAAAAGCCAGCGCTCTGCTTTCTCTGGGCAGAACGTTTTAGTTCAGGAGAGTACCTTTCACATAGGCACCCCCTAGTACCTTTGAAATGGTAGAAATTTTGCAAGTTTCTCTTCTTTTTTGGTTTTAGGTGAAGGGAATATGTGTTCAAGGACAGCAAGCAAGTCAGTAGCAGAGAAAGAAATAGAACACACGTAGGAATCGGTCTGCAGGATGCATTAGGGAAAGCAGACCCGGGTGTATTGGCAAGAGCATCCCTGGCAACGCGTGAGCAGAGGAGAAGCTGCATGCAGTGTCCCAGTAACAGGTCTGTAGTTGTTCAGCACTCCACATCTTGTCTGGACACCACGTGTCTCCAGGAATCCTGTGGTCCAGGTTCACTCAGTTTCAGCTGTGCAGACAGGAGGAAGAACTTCTCCCCTGGAAATGCTGCTCACTGCTCTGGAGGAAACTTTTGGGATCCCCGTGTTGTCCTTCTCTTGTCCGCACTGTGTGTTGTGAGTGCCTTGGGAGCTGGGACGGAGGCTTACACCAGTGAATCTTTGGAACTTTTTTGAGGGAGTGTTTCCTTGGAGGTTTTTAGGGATGTGGTGGTCTGTTTTCTGTGACTGAAGAATCTCCTTCTCACCTTTTCCCGGAAGTCTTCGGAAACGTAGTAGTAGACAAAGGGATCAGCGCAGCTGTTGAAGGTGCTGACGGCCAGGCTCACCATGTAGCTGATGTACAGGCTGCCGTACAGCTTGGAGTTGTAGCTGGAGTAATGAACGAGGAGCAGAACGTTGCTGGGAGTGTAGAAGGCCACAAGCGTGAAGAGCACGAGAGCTGTGAGCTTCATAGAGTAGGAGTACCGCTTCCCGCTGTGCAGGAGGGCTCGCAATACCGAGCAGTAGCTGAACAGCATCACCACCAGAGGAGCGAGGAAAGCGCAGGCGATGAGGCAGATGAAGTAGTAGAAGTAATACCCGTCGTCCTCGTGCCTAGGGAGAACGTCGTGGCAGAGCGTGACATCTGCTCCGTACAGGGGATACGACTGCTGCTGCAGAGTCAGGGGCAGGGTGAGGACAGCAGCGCAGAGCCAGATGGCAGTGCAGGTGCAGGCAGCAAAGGCGGGGGTGCGGAAAGAACGTGAAAAGAAAGGATGCACCACAGCCAGGTACCGGTCCACGCTGATGCACGTGAGCAGCAGCACTGAGCAGTACATGTTCCCGTAGAAGAAAGCTGTGGTGAGCCGACACAGGCCTTCGCCAAAGAACCAGTTGTTCCCCAGGAAATAGTAGAAAATCTTGAAGGGCAGCACCAATATGAGCAGCAGGTCTGCCGCAGCCAAGTTCATCAGAAAGACAGTGGAGGTCAGCTTCTCGGCCTTGGTGGCCAGGACCCAGAGGGCCAGCCCGTTGGACGGCAGCCCCACCAGGAAAACGAAGGTGTAGAGGCAGGGGATGAGCCGCACGGTGACCAGGCTGCCCAGCTGGGAGCGCGTGGCCTCGTGGATCAGCAGGTACGTGACGTTGTTTATGGTTGCCTTTTCCCCGGGGATGGCTCGGGGACACGGTGTGATCTCCGGCGTCGTTACCTGCTCGCTGGTGCTGTTCTGAGAGTAATCTGTCGGATAAACACAGTCTGTTACTCGCTGTTTGTGCCATTACCCTCGGACTTTGCAGAGCCGGCTGCGTACGTAGCGCTTACCCCAAAGGCTACAGGTTTGTGTTCGTGTTGGGGTGCCCGGCAGCGGCAGCGGTCTGTAAAATGCTGCTGTGCGACGGGCAGGAAAAGCTGGCCAACAGAATTACGCGTGCAGGAGAAACCAGCAGCAAGCTTACTGAGAACGTGCGGGGTTCCCTGTTGCGGGGTTTCCCGCAGCTCACAGATGGTTGCTCTGTTACACGACTGTCAGCAGGCCCGCGGAACCAGAGAGCAATTCCTCTGCCCGGCTTCCAAAAGCATCCCAAGATCTGCGGCCACCCCAGGGTAAAGTCACTGCTGTGGGAGTCCAACTTTTAGCTAAAGATTTTGGTTCCAAGTCCTCTCTGGTTTACTTCTCCTCTAATTTTCCTTTCTCTTTCTAGTTTCTTCCACCCCAGATTCTTTCTCTTCTGTGTCACCTTCTATCACCTCCTGCTCCCACTAGCATACGCACAAAGCTCGGAGCGTGCTCCCATGTGACAGCTTTAAAAAACCGCATTTTCAGGGATCTCATAGAGGCACCAAGTATCCGGTACTTTAAAGAAGCAGCGATTTTTCACCCGAAGACGCACACTCACCGTCGTAGTCTGGAGAGGCCAGGCAGAGTCCCCAGAAGGCCCAGCACAGCACCATCCCGTGTGCCAGCCGCCTCTTCCCGAAGGTCTCCATGCCGGCGAGCATCCAGTAGCGCAGTGCTGCTCGGAGCTGCGTGGGAACGGCCGCGTTAGTGACCCTGCTTACGCGTTTCCTTCTGTTAGTCCTTAACTGACGGAAGCAGCCGGCTGATCCCGCGAAGGATGAGGCGCAGGGGGGCTGTCACGACACACGAGTGTGCGTTGCCCAAGCAGAGACTTAGCTCCAGGGTCGGACACGGGGCTGGGAGGGGCACGCATAGCCAGATCCAGAGCGTACTGGGGCCGTGCTTGACCGTCACAGCTAGACGATGGCTCGAGTGACTCATTTGGGCCTCCTTCCGGCTCCAGAATATTCCTGGAAATAACAAATGTGGTCAGATCTGATGCAGCCTGAATTTGGTTTAGAGCGTAAACTGAACTTCTGACCTGCCGTGTCACGCATCCTTCCACCCAAGGAGACCCAAGTGGCTCTGTGTGAGATTCGAGGTCTTTCCCCACACCCTGCTCCAAAATGCTTTCTGGGAGTGCAGATTGAGAAATCATCCCCTCAGAAACATAAATGAATTGCAGGAAAGCTGCAGATGCAGAGAAACCTCCTCAGCTCCCAGGGCGTACGCGGGGCTCTGGCAGCTGTTAAGGGTCTTTAGTGTCCCCAGATCAGGCTGGGCCTTTCAGAGTTCTCTTGTTTCTTTATTTCTGCTCCTGCTCCCTGGCTAAACGGGGGACAAAGCTCCCGCCCTTCCTTCTGGATGTCACTGCAGAGGTTGATCAGACGTCCCGTGGGTCAGAGCCGTTTGCATTTGAAAGAATCAGCGTGAGCGCCAGCCTGGAGTGGTGTAACACAGGGACGATAAGTGAGGAGATCTCGCGGAGACGCTGCGCTTCCGCTGATAAACCACCAGGAACAGGGAGCGCAGCTCCATCCAGCAGGAAAGGGGCCTGACACGGGTACGGGGGAAGTCTCTGCTGTTGGGTAGATAATGGTGAATTTCAGTCACTCTTGCCCAAGAGGAGCTGTGTTTTTCCAAAGATGTGTGGTCTCCACCCAGGAAACCCCTAGGAGGGCTGAGCACTCTGTGCTAGCCAACAGCTTGGACGGGCGGCACGCTGCTGCCGCGTACCTTGCTGGTTGTACGGAAAAGACGACACAACTAACGTTGTAAGAGGGCCTGGCAGATGTTACCCGAACCTTTGAGATCCTTTGCTGCGTTGTCCCTCCCTTCTTTAACTCCTGGAGAGTGTTACCCCCTGCCATGCTCTGCCTCGCACGGCACTGCTGGGAAAGTCCCGAATCCTCTCCCGTCGCCCGTGCGAGCGCCTCAGCCCGACCCTCCCAGTGCTCACCAGGCGGGTAGGCCGGTGGGGCAGGAGGTCATAGCTTGAGAGGCTGCTGGGTTTTAGGCTTTTGCTCTCCGGTCCCCTGCCTGCTCTGCAAAGGAGGAAAGACAGAAGCTGGAATCCAGGCAGTAGGAACTGTAAATTTGGTTTGGCAACCTGAGCAGCAGTTCATTTCTTTCTCCTCAGCTTATGAATGGCCTCTTCTGTGAAGGTTGCAAATCTGAGCCTGGCTGCTGTTTGATGAGATTCTTCTATTCCAAGGAGAAAATGATCCTATTTCCTTTGCTTTCACCATATTCCCACATCTTTGTGCCGAGCGTGTCGAGAGGTGGAGTTCCACTGGCAGGGACAGGGAAGATGCAATGTTACATGTTTTGCTTTTGTGATTCTCTCAGGATTTATGAACCATTACAGAATGACTCATGTGGCCACATATTTTCCGTGCCTCAGCCAGGATCCTTTCCATGCTCTGTATGCAAAAAATTAGACATAATCAGGTTCAGATAGTGTGCGAATTGCAGCCCTGCTTCCTATGGCCAGGTCTCTGGAGTGGAGCAGAGAGAGGTTACTCATTGCTGTATCCTTTATTTTTCAGATGCTGTGTGATCTTTAGTGACTGCTTTAGATGCAGAACAGCTTGCTTGAAAATGCGAATGCCAGAGGTTTGTCACGGCTTGTTAACATCTCTTTAAGTCGTGTGATCCCTGCCCTGTGGGGGAACAATTTGGTTTTAAAGTAATTCATTGTGCAATAGATCATCTCCTGGGAGAAGGCGCTCTTTTATTCCGTGGCTCTGAACCCAAAAGATGTAATGCTGGAGAACAGGCTAGGGCTTTTAAAGCTCAGAGGGAGGGTGCAAACACCACCTGGCCTGTCCCATACGTCTTCAAGGCTCAAGAGCAAGCTGTGGTAGGCAAACAGCGCGGCTTGCTCTTTCTGCTCTGTTCCAGCGGCTCCAGAGCCCTTCGACTGCAAGCCAGCCGGTGTGAAGGCTGAAATCTTACTGCAGCTGCTACCTGCCCTAGGCTGAGCTTGCGCTTGCGATGCAGACACGAGCGGCGGCTGACCGCGGAGGCAGCAGCTCTGCCTTAGCGCCAGCAGCACGAAGCGTTTCCACCAGTGTCAGCACAACCTCACATTTTCCATGGACGCAGCGCTGGCCCTGCCTTTCCCGGCCGCTGGCTCTGTGAGCATCTGAGCCTTCGCAGAACCACAGGGCACCGGAAACTTCCACCGACTGCTGAAACAGAAACAACGGTCCCTTGAACTGGGTCCCCCCACCCCAGCTTTGTCGCCGCGGGCTCTGGCGCGTACAAGATGACTTCATGCCTTGGGCACTCTGCCTGACTTTGCCATCACACCAGCTCCCCTTCCTCTCACTTCCTCACCACCACCCCGAGACTCCAGCTCCAGGGGCTCTCCCTGCCTCTCCTCTCTTCCGCCTGTCCCGCACTTCTCCTGTTCTCCTGGGACTCCACCCAGCCTTTTCCCTTGGTTCTGCCACACCTTTTGTGCTCACATTCTCCTCACCGCTCGTAAGCCTCGTGCTGGTTAATACTTCTGAGGAGACAGGGTTTTTTCAGAACTGCTCTTCTGCTTGCTTGCAGTTTTCACTTCAGAGTGTAGGCAGTCCGCGCGAAGCTGTTTTTCAGGAATATTTGAAGTTTATTAGCATCACTACAACTCACCAGCTGTTCTGGGATAGCTACTTTTGCTCCTTTCTCAGCAAGGTAACGACACCGGGGTAGGGGCTCCCTCGCCCGACACAGAAGACATCACCCCTTTTCAGCACGGGGTCTCAGGTGATTCTTTTTGGATTCACCCTTCAGCACAGGTATGGTTTAGAATTCCCAGACTTTAATTTGTCTTTAATTTTGCTGAGTGGAAGGTAGAGTATACCCCAAGCTTCGTTCACATTGAGTTACTTAGTTCTAATCCAGAGGAAAGGCTAAAGCAGGAAGAAAAGCTCAGCTCCTGTTTACACACACAGTTCTTGACTACCTCTCACTGCTCGCAGCCTCCTCTTCCTCTCTGTGTGTCACCGTGATATGGAAACTTTAAAAAAAAAAGAAGTCCTGAAATACTAAATATTGAATTCAGGTACTCCCTTTAGCAATTCTTAGTTTAATTTAGAAAACCATTCATTCTTATTCCATCCTGCAAACCTGACAGATGTTTTGAAGCTATCTTTCTTTGTCATTGCCAAAGCTGTCCACTTGCTGAGCTCTCCAACGGCTCTTGGGTGGTGTCAGATCTGGCTGTCCCTCCCCTGCAGCACCGGGAACGTCCTCTTTGTGAGCCGTCCAAGCTCTCTGCGAGAAGGCTCGTGTAGAGTGGACCGTGTCCTTTGAGACGCCACTACCAAATTATCCCCTGCAGTTTATGCATCAGAGGATCGTTACGGGGAGAACAACAGCTCCTTTCCCTGTGAGCAAGGAACACGCCGCACAGGCAGCAGAGCGGCCTTTTGTTATGGCAACGGAAGTGTTGAGCATGATGTCAAGGGAACTCCTATCAGATCTGGGTCACATCACTACAGCTTAATTTGCAAAATCCACACATTCAGTTGTGCGGAGTTCACAGGGAGCACAGTTAAACATGTTATTACCCAGGAATTTGGGGAGGGTGAGGGAAAGGCGGGTGGAGGGTTATTTTCATGGTTGCAGTTGTATTGTCTTAACCTGTAGCAGATGTGCTTCTAGATTTCGGAACTGGAATCAGTCACTTTTTTTTTTTTTTGACCATTGTATTTAGCGTGCGAATATGTGGGGGCCAGGCCTGGACCACATTTTTGCGCCACACCTCTCACGGCAAAGGCGCTGCTAGCAGTAAAGCAACGCGCAGGAAGGCAGGCTCTGCAGGCCCTGCAGCGTTTTGGTTTGAAACCCATCTCTGCGTGGAGCAACGATGCCACCCCATGGGCTCCGTGCTCTCACCCAGGCGTGGGCCTCTGCTGCAAGAGAGGGCTGAAGTACAGAGCCACAGCTCCTGCGCGCGCTCTTCCTGCTCACGGGAAAGTTATTTCCCTTTTCTGGGAAAGGGAAATAACACACCTTAGCTGGTGTGCTAGCTTACCTCCGCTTCCGTGCTCCGACTTCTCCGTGTGGGTGAGGTGAAGCGGAAGTGAGCCAGCACACACCTGAATCGTCCGGCAACTGCCTGAAGCGACGCTCATCCAACTTCTCAACTGCACTTTTCTACCATTTAAAATTCAGTTTCAGGTGGAAGACAATCAATCTGGGGCTGGTCAGGAAGTTTAAATTAATGTAAAACAAACTTAAAACGGTGAGAGCCACAGGCTTTTAAAATCAATATTTTATTTTACTTGAATGTGCAAATAAATATAAAAAAAAAAACTACATTCAAAGAGCTGGCAAAGCAATTACAAGCCCAAAAGCAAAGATCCTTCAAAAAAACGGAAGAACAAACTCTTGAATCGAGGTGGCGCTAGCAGATACACAGCGGTCGAGCCTGAACTCCCAGCCGTCAGCAAGCCCCTCTCCAACCTGCGCTGCCCGCTTATTCCATTCACGGCATTTCCTACGATCCTTTCTGAGACAATAGCACTGTAAAGGGCAAAAGCCTTGCTTAATCTGTTCAGATTATAAATTAAGGTTTACAAAATAAGGATGCTTTAAAATACCTGAAGTACACTTAAAAATGGGGAGATGGAGCAGGACGGTGCACGGGCGCCTGACGCTCCACACCTTGGGACGCTTGGGATCAAATGCATTTTAAGCCACAAGTTGAAGCCTATTTTCTAATAAACGTTTCTCTGTATCATAAAACCATAAAATTTGGCACAGATGTCATCTCCACTGGGAGACAGCAGAGAGGTGACCAGGACTGAGGCGTATTTCGTCACGCTGTCTGGGAGCAAAAGGGGGATGCGGTGCTTTGCACGGTGCCTCCGCCCAGCCCTCCCACCGCCACGGGGTCGGTGTCTTTTATCGCTTTACTGCAACAAGAGCAGGGGAGGAACCTTCAGATCATTTCAGTAACCAAAATGTAAGAGAGACCCAGAGAAGGAGAACATGAGTTCTTGATGAAAAGTCCTCCGCTGGCAGTGGTTGTGCAAGTGCCCATGAATGCCAGACTGGCCTCCCTCCTTCCCTCCTACGGATTATTTTGCAAAAAAAAAGACAAAGAGTCAGTACAGTTTTCTATTAAACATACCCCAAAGGCCAATTTTTGTACTGTCAAGTGAGACAATTGCAAAACCAAATGTTGTACAGTGGAAATAACCCAGGACCAATCCTAAGGCTGCTACTTAGGTCTGGCAGAAATTACAACCTAAAAATCAAAGCCACAGAAAAATATCGGGGTGGAGCAGTTATTCCCCCAAAAGCCAGGAAAAAGTTGGAAGCAGACCTGAAAGGAGGCTGGAGCTGCCTCAAGATGTTATGTTTGTAATACACTCCACGGACAGCGTGCTTGCCCTTGGCCCCTCAAAAACAAGAGCGAAGTCACAGCGGGGCTGCAGGACAGACACAACTCAATTTTCTTGATTTTTCAATAGATTGAGTGGGACAATTGATGTAGCATTCTGTACGGTTCGGGGTAGGCTTTTGTTAGGTTTCGTTTCAAAAAGGCTTAGACAGGAGTACAGACAGTTCAGGGGAAAAGCTCGTCTCCGATGGCTGTGGCTGCATCTAACAGTGCCCGTTACAGATTTCCATGTGTCGCTGCAAGAGGAGCCTCTGTGCCGAGCCAGCAGAAACAGCAAATATCCAGGACAAATCGCAGCTCCAGCGCAAACGCTGTGCTGCAGGAGCTCCATCTGCTGCTGTTATTTCAGTGGGACAACGCCGCAGAACCACCAAGTCCAGGCATGCGGAATGAAAGCGAAGCGCTCGAGAACGCAGTCTCCAGAGGCTGCCAATAAACATGCAAAATAAAAAAAAAAAAAAAAGAAAAGAAAAGAAAAAGGCCAGACCTCACAATGGATATTTCTCCCACACACGTGGGATGCGGGACGCGGTGCACGTCTGCAGCGGGGCAGCTGGTGGGCCAGGCTGTCTTGCGCCGCAGATCGGGCTCTTGCCTAGCAACGCAGCGCAGAGTCTCTTTCCCTCAGTTTATGCTCCAAAACACTTCGCTGATGAGTGAGAGTAGAGCGTTTGGTACGCCGTTCACTCTTCTCTCCGTTTTGGCATGTTTCTCACCAGAGCACCAGTAGCAAACACTGCACTCGTTGCCTGATTAGCACACATGGATAACGAAGCAGCCCGTAGCGGGGCTAGCAATCTGCGCCAGGTGCTCTCGGCCCCCTGGTGCTTGGAGGTTACACCAAAGAGTTCTGCAGGCTCCAAGGCGGCATAAACGCAGAAAGAGGGGGGACGTTAAACCCCTCAGAGGGGAAGCAGCTGCCGGCGTCTGCTCAAACACCAGCCCAGCTCCACTTCTCCACAAAGCCCCTCCTGGTAGCTCGCCCGCAGCCTCACCCCCTCGCTCGGCCTTCCGGTACTGGCTGGTCAGCAGTGGCCTAAAGCTAGGAAACGACTAAAACGTGTGTGGCGATGCCGAGAGCCCTCTTCCCATAAAGCTTTTAGAAGTCTCTTTGTGATGGCTGGAGGATTACACTGCAAGGAGACAAGTCTATGCCATATGGAAAATACATCATAATCCAAAGTAAAATGCTGTTTGGATAAATATCATTAATACATACATTGCATTCCCACCACTATTCTCAGAGTAAATGTATTTCATCAGCAACGCTCCTACTTGTCTGGATCCCAGAAACAAGTCTCTTCTCACGGTGAAGCTGGACGGCGACTGTACTGAACTCGGTATCTGTTCACTGGGACCCCGTGGACGTTCACCGTCTCACAAGTGGTTTTACAGGGCACCATCTCCTCGTCTTCGTCTCCCATTAGCCAGTCTTGAACTCCATCGACCGCCTCCATGGTCACGTTCTCTTCTAGCCACCTGTTGTGCCACTCCTCAAACTGCTGGTGGTGCTTCAGCAGCACCATGGGCTGCACCTGAAAGCAGGACAGTAAAGATCACGGAGAGGTTTCTGGGGAAGAAGCCAAAACCTTTGTCCCTTTGTGTGTCTGAGACGTGCGTGCTTTAAAACACAACACAAACAGTAACACACGAAACTGCACGCCTGCATTTAAAGATCTCTATTTTTCAATGTTAGCCACTCCCCCTTAAAATTTGCACGGTAAAGAAAAGGCTGCTAAACTAAACCAAAGTACAGAGCATTTACCAGCTCTCCTCCGTGTTTCATCCAACACAGAGCAGTAACTTCTGGGTGTAGTTTGCGGGAACTCGGCCACGAGACTTATTGGGCCCTGCGTTTTGGCCCGTGCTGCCGCTCGAGCGACAGGGAGAGTCACAGGAGACGTACCTGCTTGGCTCGGCAGAGCGCTCCCCGCCTGTACATGTAATCCTCCGAGTTCATGATGAACATCATTTTGTGGGTGTTGAGCTTGAACCGGCAGTCCACGTTGCAGGCACTTTCCACCCCAATCAGCCTCTTCCAGGAGCTCTTCACTTCGCTACGCAGAGCTCTCACTTGCTTACATTGCCACTTGCGAAACTTTTTCAGGTTTCTAGAACAAAACCAGGATTACAAAGCGGGCGTCACACTTGGTTATCCATGCTCTTCAGCTAGCAGAGCTGACAGCACAAGTATGAAATGTATATTTCCACGTTTAGCTTTCAGACTTTCTCCAGGATCTTCCTCTCTACACTCTGACAAGTATTTAGTGGAATGGAAACAAATTAGACATCAAATTCTTCCCAGAAGGGACTGCTGAGCCAGTCCCACTCCTCTCTAAACACGGTTTCATGAACAAACCTCAACGCATCATAAATTTTTATTTCAGCATTCTTAAGTAGTGCACTGGGCTACAGCAGCCCTTCAGACTCAAAGCAGAGCACGTTTCCCCGGAGCTGCTGGTGTGGCACATCACCGCAAGTCGCTGCCACGCAGAGAGGAAGCGGGACCAGCTGCTGAGGGGTGACTCAGGAGAGGGAACGTGCTCACCTTTGCAGAAAGACCGGTTTCAGTAAGAAGCCATCATTCTGGTTGTTTGGAGCTCCTTCTACCCCGACGTACTGCTCCATGTAGTTAGCCAGGTGCTACACAAGAGACAGAAACTGCAAGTCAGATCTTGCTCTCATCAGAACCAACACCACTGCAAAGCACTAGTTTATTTCCAAGCTGTGTTTGTGAAGCCGCTGGTATCTCACTCCACCCCAAGCTGATTTACGTTGAAGCTCTTTTGCTAACATACCCATTTCTGTCAATGACCTACATGTAATTTTCCCACCTCCCAGGTAAACTTCTCCTAGCAAAGTCTCACAGTTTGAAACAAGAAAGAGGGAAAGCATTCTTAGACATCTGCTTTGCCTGTGCTACAGCAGACTGCAGGGTCACTGCAATATTACCTGGACTTCCACAGGATCTTCTGTCTGGGTTTCTTCCGTATCCAGCAGCTCAATAGTCATGATCACCTGTCCTTTCCGCTGAAGAAACATTACCTGTAGTAAAGTTACAGGCACAAGACGTAGGCCACATGGGTTTGCAATAAAATGCTGTATATTCACAGCAAGTCATTCAGACAACAAATAGGAGCTAGAGAGGAGTACGCAGTGCGGCTTTTCAGTGTGCCAGTACGCTACTTTCCTACCTACGCTCTGGTTTTGGTACCTTCTCTTTGTATCGCTCGCTCTCACCACTGTGGCCTCGGAGCTTCCAATCCCATTTCTCCCAGGTAAAGTGCCACAGTCACTTTATGAAGTTCCCTGGCAGCAAGTTCTTACCTTGAAACAGTTCTCATCTGCCATGCAGCGTTCAGCCTTCCACTGATAGCTGGTCTCCTTCGCTGCCCGGACACACCTAGACGATAAGTTACCTCCAGCAGCACCTCGCTTCCTTTCATTCAAGTAGAGCTCAACGACCTTCAAGCAGATGTCATCGCTCACTAGATGGTGAAGCTTCCATTAAAAAAGGGGGAAGTCAGTCAGCAAGTCTGAGCCAAGAGTTAACTCTACTGTGTTACGAAAGGAGCACAAAACTCAGCACGGCAAAGATTTAACTCCAGAGACCTCACACATTTCAGTCTTTTTCATTACTGTGCAATAAAAGGAACGGAGAAGAGTGAGGGGCTGATGTGCCTTAACTGTAACAACTACAATCAGAAGACAGATCTGAGCAAAAAGGACTGCATGTTTTTTTTTTTTGCCTTAGATGTATTTTGGCAATGGCAGGATTTTGAAAAGATGGGAACTCAAAAAATGCTGGAAAAGGCCAGGAAGAGTAAATCCTTTAAAAGCAGTCCCTGTACTGAAGCAGAACTATCTCACTGAACTTCCGTTAGCGTGTTTCCCCTACGTGTATGTTTTCTATGGATTTGTTTGAAGTTTAGGGAGTTCCTTGCATTACCTGTGAGAAACCTATCCGTCTAGAGAAGGGGGATGTGCAGCCCCCCAAACACACAGCACAGCCATCCAGTTAGTTACCTGGCGGACAATATTCTGCACCAGTTTGTCCATAGTAAAGCCAATATAGGCATGGATAGTGAACATCTCCCTCAGGGTGTCCTCGTACTGAGTTGGGTCAATATTCCCATCCAGCAGACTCCTCACCATATCCAAGAACGCGGGGTAGTACTCCTCCAGCTCCACCTCACCTGGGGAGGGGAAAAATGCACGTAAGAGGCAGAGCGAAGTCAAGAACTACGAGGGACAGCGCTGCTCAAGAGCCGTGACGTTCAGAACCAAGAACACGCTTACAGACAGACAGTTCTCTCGAAGGAGGGCTGGCAGACTGTATCAGTTTTATCTTACGCACTTCCATGACTACCTCATGTAGTTAACTATTTCGTTTTACATCCAAGTAACAGATTAACATGACACACCTCAGAACATCTGACAGCAGTGGGATCACATGAAGTCTCTATGAACTACACAGGAGAGCCCTCGGAAGATAAATGACAAACTAGCTATCCTATTAAATTAGCTGTCTCCACAAATCACAAAAATGGCAGAGTTTGTACCTCTACATTCCTTACAGACTTGCCTGCTGGTCCCAGTTACTCAGATATACACAACTGAGCACGAGTATCAGAGCGTTAACAACAGACTATGTCCCGGTTATTCTTACTTGGTTGCTTCAGTCTTAGTTCCATGGCTGGATCATTGTTTTTTTCTTTTCTTCCCTCACAAAGGAGTTTCTCTCTCTCTTTTTCAGTCCGATATTCTAGAAGCTGCTTCTGAGCTTGACGATAAATCTTTAGGAGCCTCGAGCACAGAGTCTGATGAAGGCGGAGGAAGAAATACCAATTATTATTGACAAAGAATAGACTGTAAACATCATCCAGAGTGTTGTGGGGCTCAGCAGCTGTAACATCACAGAAGGTTGCTTTTGCCTCCACAGGACTGCTTGGAGGCCCAGGCACGTGTTTTTTGCGTAGCTCAGGAGTATCCAGGTTCTGCCCCTGATGGTTTTCTCTGTCCTCATCTGTTGATTCTTCAGAAATACTGTGCTCGGGGGGCTGAGAGAAAAACAGCTCGGGTATGAAGTGGTGCACTATCTGCCGAATGGTTGCTTGATCCTCCTTTTGGATGGTAGGCTGCCTTTTTACAAAATAGCTGATAAGAGACGCTGCGTCTTCCAAAATCTGCTTATCTTCATAAATAAAGATAAGATGAGGCTCGTTTGTGGATGAACTTCTTCCCTCTGAATGCTGCTCCTGATGCTGTAATCAAGAGACAAATAGATAAAGATCCTTCCAATCCATGCTCAAGAGCCATTCCTGCCAGAAGAAATAAGCCAGTATTAACGCTGTGCTCGGGACGGTCATTTTCGGCCGAGAACTCTTCAGAGCACTACCACTTCAACAAGGTCCCAGGCGCGATGCGAACATCTAGGTCGTACTATAAATGAAGAACACACAGGATGGATGACTCACTAGCATACGCACCTCATCATAGACACTCTCGATTTCATTCAGCAAGCTCTTGGAGCGCAAAGCTTTGGTGTCATTTTGTTTGAAGTTGACGGCCTGGTGGTCAAGGGACTTCAAGTAGGCTTTCTCATACTGCTCCCGCCAAATTTTGTTGAAACCCTGCTGGGCTTCCCGCCATTCTTCCTCTTTTGCTTTCAATCTGCATAAAAGTATAATCTATTTCAGCTCAAAAAGGCAACCACGGAAATACACACAAAGTGGAATCACAGAAGTACTTTTAATGTAGCCAACTGTGACACACCAAAGAATTTTCAGTGGTCCTGGAAGTAATAAATAAATAAATAAAGCACCACCACTGAAGACGAGCTATCCTTTGAAACCACATCTACAGAAAACAGTTGGTTAAAAATGCTTTAAACATTCTTTATCAGTTTCTTAAAGAACCCAGGTGAACACAGAAAGGGAATTACCTCTTAAGAACAACAGGAACTGCAGTAACTGGGTTTTTCTTAAGACTTTCAATGATCTCTGGTGCTTTATCACCGTAGATGCGGTAGATGGCCCTGCGCTGGATCACTTCTGATGTTCCTCCCAGGCAATCATCCAGTCGAAATTTCTCCTGATCCTCTTGAGTCAGTCGTGACAGTTTTTTCTGCACGCTCTCCAGCACACGTATCGTGGCTAAATTGGTCTCCAAGACCACATCCAACTGTTAAGCGTTCACAAAAGACACAGTGTAAGAACAGGCATAGCACGAAAATGGAGCCCAGCAGCGCTCGGGTTTGTGGCATGCATTCCATCCCCACTGGGTGGAGCTAAGAAGCATCAGCAAGGTTTCTTACTGGAAAATACACCTCCGCCCGTTGTCCCAAAGGTAACATGCTTTTTAGAACTGCACTCATACCTAGAAAGAACTATTAGACTCTAGGAAAGTAGAAAACGTCAAACTCTAGCTCAAACTAACAAACAGTAATACAACTTTTGGTAGCTGGCCACCAATTAGTTCAGTCAAAATCCTCAGAGCTAGAAGGTTTGCTTTCGGAGGAGGCAGAGAGGCAGAAAAGCAGCTCAGTGGCAGAACTACCTCAAACCGCTCATCTTCACAGCGGTGCAACTGCTCCTCGTACGGAGTCTTCTTGGAGCTGACAAAAGTGGAGTCTTCAGACCAGGATGGAAATGAAACCCAGGTATCATTTAACACCTGCAACAGCGCAAAGACACGACATTGAAGAGAGCCTTAGGAGCCCAGAGCTGTTCTCACGGGGTCTGACACTTCTGGTTTATTTCTGCACAGTTCTTCCCTGAGTTTCTGTTGGAAGTTTCAGACCTAGTTCACAAGTCCCTGCCATGACTGCTCCTCAGAAGATTAGAGGTCTGTGTGGAACTGTGCCAAGGCCCTGCTCAAAAAGCTCAAAAGCACCTTCACTATCATCTCACAAACCACAGAGATCACTCTGCGTAATCAGCAACTGCAAGTAAAGGAGGTAAGAGTTGCCAGCAACAGCGAGCAGGGGGAGCACCTATGCTGCAAGGTCTGCTCTCGCTGAGAACAGTGCCTAAGACACTGGCTCACAGGGCCCTTTCAGGAGAAAAACTGGTTCTAAAGGCCATGTTAGTCCACTGCTGAAAAATTAATTTCAGGCTATTTAATATTATTTTCTTTCTATCAGAATAAATCTGTGTATGCACACAGACTCAAAAGACATTAAAGTGAAAGACGCGATTTGAAATGGGCTTAGACAAAATGAGTAAAATGCACGTGGATTCCCTTATTTCAGTTGGGTGAATAACCGGTGTGAGATTAACGCTGACTGATCAGCATTCAAGAGGGGAGTCCACACGCAGAAGCCGTAGCACTAACGACCCCACTTAAATTACGTAAGTGCAGGACGTGTTCAGAGATCGAACAGGCTGATCCCAAAGTACCTCCTTGCAAATGGCCGTTCTTCCACTGCACTTGGGCTGCTGATAGGTTTTTGGGAGAGCCCGGTAACTTGATCCTATGCGTTTGCAGGAAGCATAATCAATTTCCCGGCTCATTCCATCCCCAGATCGGTCGCTCAGTGGAGAAGCAAATGAAAGCTCTTTCACGCCAAGAAAGGACTTGAACTGTGCAAAGAGTTCTGGAAATTTCCTTCAAAAACACAAGTAAGCGTATTTTGTTACTTCACTCTGACTATTTTAGGGTAGCTAATGCGTGTCATAAAAGTGAGGGAGAAAATCTAAACAAACTTAGCACTACAGTAATAAATCTTTCACCAACGTTTTACCTCTGTTATCATTCTGTCTGAATTGCTTTATGTTCTTTTTGACTTAAAGCAGGAAAAGAATCTCCCTTCACAACTTCACAAATATTCTCCTTAACTGAGGAGTCGCTTTGCCACGTGACTCTCCTTCTGTTGGAAGCCAAACAGACAGGAGGCTCACATCAGAGCTAGAGCTATTTATGTG
Organism: Tetrax tetrax; assembly: GCA_009806455.1. NCBI lineage: Eukaryota > Metazoa > Chordata > Aves > Otidiformes > Otididae > Tetrax > Tetrax tetrax. The sequence continues at coordinate 344,391 of WHYT01015469.1, read as the reverse complement.
TGAACAGAGATCACCTTCCAAAATTCATGAGATTCTCTGCTCTCAATTATTTAGTATAACATCAGGTGGTCTGCTGCTTGCGAGGCTTTAAACTGGATGCGACACAGGAAAATGTCCTCTTCAAAACTCTCTTTACGAGCTGTGCAGATATGTTAAAAGATTAAGATTTTATTACTCATCTTTTTGGACTAGCCTTCAATTTCTTGCCTGCTACCTAAGAGATATTTTTGACGTTAAATTCAAAACTTCAGTAACGAAGTTCACAATGTCTAGCAAAAAGTAACAGAGTAAGACCTAAAAAATATGACACAGCGGAGGTGACAGTCAGTAACTTACCCCAAAAACGGTGTAACTAGCTGGAGCAACTCAGAGCCAGAGACCAACTCCTGGTTGAAGAGAGCAATGCAACGAAGAAAATTTTCATAGACTTCTTGACTCTTTAGCACCCTGCGCACCTAAAGCACAGTTTAGAGAGAAATTATCAGATCACTTAAACACCACTTTTATTTAATTCATATTCTAAGTAGTCTGAACCATGGGTACAGTGACAAACCTCTGTTTACACTGCAACGTAAAAAAATGCCAAGTGTAGGAAAAAATCTAGTAACTACAGATGGTACCATGAGGAAACATCGTTGAAAAATAGAGAAAAACATGTCTGAAAGAGACATGTATTCAGGAAAAGGTTAATTATCAATTTGTATTCATCTTCCAAATGCATCTATTTTCTCTTCTCTTGGTCTTTCTCTACCACTTGAAAAGTCAGGCAATTGCTCAGCGCTGACAGATTGTATAGCAGACCAACCAATTAATAACCACAAAAAAAGGATGAAAATAAGTCCACAGAATGTGAGAACAGGGCAAATACTGACCTTGTCAAAGAAGGAAAACTCTTGCAGTGTTCCATATTTTCCCACTGTCGCTACCGACAGATCTTTGGTACCTCGCAGTTTCATTTTCTTCTGCGAAAAGAACAAGAGTTCCCCTCAAAACGGTGTGACTGAAATGCTACCCAGTTCCGCTCTGCTGACACGCAACAGCGCCCTGCAAAGGCTGAGACTCCGTACTTCCCAAACAGATCTAGCATTGCTAGAGTTTTATCTCTCCTACCCAACACCTACACACCTCAAAGACGCTACTCATTCCAACTTTATCTAAGCAATTATCTAAACACAATGAGTAATACCAGGCTATTCTAAGTTTTTACTTGCTAAAAGATACCTTTGCTGGGCCAGAAACAGGACGCAACAACAGTGGTCTGGATCGCTTTTTACTGTGCTCCAGATTCTTCTCATGCTCAGTTTTCTGGACGCTGTTCACTTCACACGGTCCATTCCCTGTGAACTGAAGTAAATTAATAATGATTCCAATGTTCTCTTCCCGACTGGCGCCAATAAAGAATCCGATATAGCTGAACAGCACAGCGAGCACGTAGTTAAGTCATCTGTTCTGCAAAACTGCGAACAACGAAGAGGAGCAAAGTTCATCTACTGGCTGTAGGTTTTTCCATCATGTTTTGCATTCCTAAAGCTATTCTACACACAAACAGCCAGCATTCAATATCCTGCCTTGTTCTAAGCACACACGTACCAAAGACCTTTTGGCCTCTGGGAGGAACTGTCCAAACTCAGAAAGCAGATCCTCCTGCCCTCTGAACAGATTTGCTACTTCGGTGAACACTTCTTCCTCCGACATGCCTCGAAAGGGTCGGCCTTTAGTGTTCAGCTGTTCTTTCTGAAAAAGATTCACACAGATGTTAAACAGAGTCAAAACCATTCTTCGCTCTGCAAGAAAACTCACGCTACACAAACCTGAAGTAACGATCAGATAGCCCCAGGTTCTCGCAGGGCATCCTTTCACACAGAGTATCGCTCAGTATCAGGTTAGTAAAGACAGATCTAGATACAACTCCTTTACACCTCGAACCCGGGAGAATTCTGCAATTTTCACACTTTTGTCACTTCATGTGAATATCTCTGAGGAAATTGTTGGACTACGGCTAGTGCTTGGGAACTGATAAGCCCGTTCAATAGGCAGACATTTCACGTGACAGCAGCCACTCCAACAGCTACGCTGCAAACCCACAATCCCGTATACGGAGGACTTTTTACCTGGTAAGTATGAAGAATTTCTAAAAACGATCTGTAAATCTCTGGATGGTCAAGGAAGCGTGTTTTGATCTTATTCACATAACTGATAGCATTATTGAACTCTACAGAATCAGACTCCAAAGGAATTTGGGATTTATCTTCTTTGTATGGAAGCTGTTGCCTGAACTCCTCGGAGCAGTCACTGTGGTTGTGTGAATTCTCCTGGGAGTAATGCAACAACAGCCCGCTGCCAGGGAGAGCGCTGGGAACCGGCTCAGAGGGCACCTAGTGGCGTAAGACACCAAAGACAGTGGCTCGTACAGAAACACAGACACAAGTTCAACAATCTAGCATCAGGATTTTCAAGCTGTTTAGCTAAAAATACTACCCCATGAAGAAGAAAGAAAAAAAGATTTAATAAGCCAGTAAATTTCCCTACCTAGTTTACTAGCATCATCCGTTACAAACCCCCGTAGGTCGTATCTGGCTATGAACCCTGTGACTCACTACCCCGACTGTCACTGCAGAGAGGGTGTACCAAACAACACGCACTGCGGTTTCCATCGCCGCTGTTTTATTTCAGAGGAACTGTCACTTTTAAGAAGTATATTAAAATGTAAGGCTCATAGACTGAAAACCATCTAAAAACTTTAGCAACATGCAATACAAATAAATCCACGCAGCCTAAACTGTGCAAGAGACGTGTGCAGTGACAGAATTTATGTAACAAAATTTATTTAGCGAATATGAGCTCTGTAACCTACCTGACTATTCAAAGGTGACTGTACACTTAATTTCCCGTTCTTTGGGATTTCTATCCTGTAGCCCAGAGGGAGGAAAGCATTGAATCCTACAATGAGGTCAGGATGCTCATGGAAAAGCTGTGAAACACGTCGAATTACTCCAGGTGTGTCGATGCTAAAATGAGAAGAGTTTGTTACTTGTGTCCAAATCAGAAATACAAGTCTAGCAAATTGCAGAGGTACGTGAAGCCGTAGCCTGGCTTCTTAGAGATACTATTTTTTAACAAGTTTGGCAACCTCAGACCTAGAAATCAGCCCCCGCAGAGGTAATGACTACCACCCACTGCAGCCTCATGCTGGGAGCGTTGTCCGCAGAGAGGAGATACGAGCGTGCAGGTTACCCAAAATGGGCTGGCAGGTCACAGCGAGGCTCTGCAGTCACGCTGCTTCGCATATTTTCCAGATCCAGTTTCAGAGTGGCAAGTAAAACAGGTTTGCCTTCTCCGGTGGATTTTGTCTCTGGAAAAGGACAGGATGGACAGAGACCCCCCCATCTAATGATGGCAGGAATGGGGGACAGGCCAGCAGGGCGGCCTGTGTGTCTGTGGAGGTGGAAAGATGGTGTGAAGGCTGGGGCACCCCGGAACGGCAGAGAGACCACCGCACAGGCGGAGCAGCTCCCTGGAGCAGCCCTGGGGCACGGGGCCTGGCCTTTACCTCTGGCTCTTGAACTCTTTCATGATCTCCAGGAAGCCGTTGTAGGTGGCGGGATCGCTGCCGAAGCGGATCTTCACCTGGTCCAGGTAGGAAAGCGCATCCTCTACCTGCAGAGCGAGAACGCGGGTGAGGCCCAGAAAGGGGGAACAGGCCGGAGGGCCCCCCACCGCCCCAGAATGGAGGCAAGGACACCCCTGGCACTGCGGGGGGTGGGAACGGGCCCCGGGGGGAGCCCCACAGCACCGGGGACAGGGGAGCAGCCCGGGAGGGGCACACGGTACCAGATGAGGAGGCCTTGAGGAAGGCAGGCCCGCCGTCCTGGGGAGGGTGGGCCTCGCGGTGCTGGGGGAAGATGGCAGAGCACGGAGCGGGGCGCGGTACCGGGGAGAGGGGCACAGGACCCGC
>WHYT01015469.1:287277-321571 GCA_009806455.1 Tetrax tetrax | reverse complement strand
CCCAAACCCCCCCCCCCCCCCCCCCCCCCAGCTCTGGCTTTTCTTAGATCTTCCTGTTTTTATTCCCAGTTGCAAGATGACAACCACAAACCTTGTTGCTGGGGATGGCACCATGCCGCTTAACTGAAAACCCGGTGCTGCATCCCCACGCCTGCCGTTTCACCGCAGTGACCCCAGCCCTTGGATGATGACACTTTTAAGAATAAAATCAGTGATAAGGAGAGCTTGGAACTAGTCTAAAAGGCAGCATTCACTAAACAGAACACGAACAAACTGACAGACTCCTCCCTGAGCCTCGCGAGGCATTCCACGTTCTTCCTCACGCGCTGGGCGCAAGCTGCTCTCCCAGACCAGCGGTTTGGCCGAAAGGGACCCACAAAGGATCACCGATATCTCCAGCTGGTGTGCTTTTACCAGTCCTTAAAGTAGTTTTAATCAGCTGGTGTGAAATCTATTTCTTCAGCCTTTCTATCTTAATTTAAGAACACAGGAGGTGTTCCTTCCTGCCTCCAGTGTTCGTGTTCAGGCTGTCCTTTAGCACACCAGAACCACTGCTTCCAGCACCAACCGGCACGGAGCCGCGGGCTTAGGACCGTACTTGGAAGCATCCAATTCTCCATATAAAGATGCAAAGTTTTTAAAAAAGCCAGTTTCAGGTCCATGAATTAGGTGCACTGGCAATTACAAATAAACAGTAATAAATACTTATTTACACTCACACACCCTTCTTGAATCCCACAGGATTACGAACAAACCAGAACCATGCCTCTTCCCTAGATAAATACGCCCAGGTCTGAGGTGGGACACACTATTAACAACGTGCAGCAGCGCCACACGACAGTTTCAAATAATAACAGAACCCACAGGGAGCACTTCACAGCTTCAAAGCTCTGGCAAACACAGACTTAGCTAAGAAAGGGACAGTGTTCTATCCATTAAGAATCAGCGGGAACTCAGGTGAGAGAAATGGAGTCTGGCTAGGACACCACAGTCAGTGTCCTCATTGCATGTAAAACGTCACGTTAGCTGGAGATATGGCTGATGTGGGAGCTCGGAAAAATTAGATCAGGTTCATATGAGATCACTGAATTTCCTTGAGCGTGAAATCCAATTTCCACATTGATTGTGTCTAAACACTTTGTTGTTTTGGTAGACATCAAAAAAAGTCAATGAAAACTCGAAGGAACTTAGGAGTTGCGGGAGCACAAACCATTCATAAATAAACACAGTGAAAGATTTTACATCAATTGAAAACGATGCATCATAATTGCTGACAGCTTGGGAACTGGCAATCACTTATCATCCTGGCACAAACTTACAAATCCCTGAAAACCTGATCAGAATAGAGAGACAGAGCCCAAGAAGCAAGCAGCAGCACAGAGAGCACAAATGAAATTCAGGGACCCGCCTGGCAGTGTCCTGGCTTCCACCTCTCCCCTGGAGTCTGAGGTGGAGGATAAAGGAGGTCACAGGTAGCTTTGAGACTCAGCTCTGGAAGAATTTTCTTGGCCTATTTACTGTGCCGTTGCTTTTTTATTCAGCTTTTTTTGCTTTCCGTTTCCTTGTGCCTTCATTTAGCTCCTCTTTTGACTTTGCAGGAGCAGGCGGAGGGTGGGAGACCTCTTGGGAGGCCGCATGCAGATCCTCATGGTGGCTCGTCTGTCCACTGGAAAAACAGCCAAAGAAAACTGGGCAGAGGAAGCTTTCCACTGGAGCAAAAGGTGAGGCGTGAGAGTGAGTTGCCGTCATGAAAACCTGCCGTGGAACAGCGAATACTTAAAGATCACACACACAGACGATGAAATACGAACCAGGAAGGAGCACTCCCGTTACCCCAGTCCCTATTCTGCGTGGCTCAGGGCTGTATCACACAGACCTTCTCCCACACTGCCTATACGATGGAGAACTTAGCCTACAATTTCCCGAGCAGATCTGTCCTCGCATGCACGGCTTCAGCAGTGGCTTAGGAAGGCAAACCCCCCCCCCCAGTTTAAGTCTGTACTCTTTCTCTGGTTCTGTAGAATTGTTAGCAGCAAACCCGCCGTAAACTTACCTTGCAAACTATCATGAACATGGTGAAAAAGAAGATGAGGTTGGCTTCAGAGACAGGGAGCCAGCGAGTTTGTTGCAGAGTGAAGAGGACTGTGCCATACAGACTAGCCTTTGTAGGGCTAGAAGAGAAATAAAGAAGTTTTTTAGAAGGTTTGCATAATTTGCATCCAGTCTTGAATGGTTCTTTAAATTCCATTTTTGGTCTGACAGAGAATTGACAGGCTACCTACTTACAAGGACATATGAAGAATTTCGTTTGTTTCAGGCTTCCAGACCCCACGCAGCAGTTGCTCCAAGTTGGACATCAAGGCAACACCAGAACCTGTGAAACAGCAAAAGTGAACAGCTGGAACTGCCGCAGCAGAGAGCTCTGCTGTCGTCTCCAGCTCCCCGAGGGATAAGGATAGCCTAAGGGAAGAAAAGGTCCATGACATTCTTCCCAAATTTAAAAGTTAGCCTAAAACAGCAGAGCAGGGCAAACGCTTCCTAGACTTTTCTGTAAAGTGCTTCCTGATGCATGGAAAGGGGGTTTGCCTCTGTTCCGTTTACTGAGACTCAAACGCTCGATCCAAACAAAAGCTAAAGGAAATGACTGGGCTGTTCCAACACCGGTAGAACCCATCTGAAAAGGCACAGGCTAGGCCAGAGACAGCAGAACACAGGAGAAAGAATAAAGAATTCCTGAGTAATACACCCCTATTTCATAGCGACTCCAGCTCTCCGTTAAAGTTAGACGATGACTCAACTGACAGCCGTTCTGCGCGTGTGAATAAATACCTGTGTTCCAGGGAGCTTGACTGACTGCAGCCAGCTGACCCCCTCACTAACCAGCCTGCTGCTCAGCGCTGGGCGACGTGGTCACCGTAAATTTCCCTGACAGATCCTCCCGTCCCTCCCTGCTGCATTAAGAGTATCTCACGTTTCACCTTTGACCCATCCAGTAGCCACCATAATGAACCAGCCGTGGTGGTAACGGTGGTGAGCGTGGTGGACGCCGGCTGCAATTTTGCGAACTCTGACCACCTCCTTCATTGCCACAAAGATGAGCTTCATGGGCAGAAAGCTAACGCACTTGTAGAAGAGGTTCATGGGACAGAAGAATATCAAATACCTGGAACAAAACCACAAAGAGTTTACGAACATCCTGATGCGGGACGCGCAGAGAGCACCGATTCGGAACACTGCTGTGTGAGTCCGAGTTATGCCAGGGAGAAGGGAACGCTGGCTCGGTCAGGCAAAAGCACGTACAACCGATACGCACCGAGGAACTTAAACGTGGAGCAACTGTGGTTCATTTGTGCACGTTTCACTAACACGATGAAAAAAACGCCCCCAAACCTTCGGTGGGTGCCCCTCCTCTCCCCTCCGTGGTATCAGCGCAGCGCGTGCTGCTTTTGCAGTCTGGCCACAGTCCAGCTGTGGCAGCTATGAATAGAAATGCCCGGCGACTCGACCGGACCCGACACGTATAATCAGAGAAACTGGAAACGAGATCTAGGAACACAAAAGACTCAAAGACCACCTCATCCCACCTCTTCTTTCCCCAGAAAATCCCAGCAAGATAATACCTGCGTGTCACACAAACGGAATACCTCCCATCACACTGGATGGTTTCGTGCCCAGCGAGCGATGTCTCGTGCTTAATAAATGAGGTGAAGTGCAAAACACTCACCAAACTGCTGTGGCCAGGATGACACTGGAGTTATTGCTGAAGTAATCAATAGGTGATTCTCCAAGTAACAGATCAGCAAGTATGTAACTTCCAAAGCAGTGAAGCATGGCACAAAGCCAGGAGGCAAAGGGGCTCTTACGAGACATCTCCACGGCTCCTGCGAAGCAAATTCTCAATGAGAAGATGGGTTCAGCAAATAATTGAAGACCCTCTAAGAAACAGGCTTGCAGTGCACGTTCTCTGACAAAGTAAGTCAAAGAAAAGAGCTTGTAAAACAAAATACAGAAATGTGTGTTCTGTGAAGCCTGGACAAGTACCAGATATTGCCAAGAAATGATGTGTGTTCTCAGCTCCGTAAGGTTTCACTGAGTCAGTAGAAGTTTAGGAATTGGCTAAGAGTTTATCTCCTGCATTAGCTGCTACTTAGTGCAAACAGAAAGAACATTTTTTTCCCTTGAAATCAATGTCTTTTTACAGTCTAAAAGTAAAATGCATACTAGTACCATTCTCTCCATTGCTTCAACCTAGGTTCCCTCTAGAATTCATGAACAATCTGCTCAGCTCTTTCATTCATAAGATAACCTGTAAAAATAGAACAGCAATTCTTAATCTTTATTAGAAAGAGGAGGATTTGAGGATTCTTGCCTGCTCCTGTACTAATTTGGAAACGCCCTTTGAAAATACAACTAGATATTAAAACAGTTTGGTAATACATTACGGTCTCCTCCCACGGCTTTTAATTGCCTTTTTTTAATTCCTCCAGCCATTTCCATCCACCTCTGTCCTTCTTGAAGGAAGTCTCTCGAGAACACCCATTCTGTAAGACTGTTCCATCACATTAAACTGCTCCAGAGTGCTTTGAGCAGTGTTTCAGACACCAAACTCTGTTCAGTAAGCCAGTAACAGGCAGTCAAAAAAGAGAATGCCAAAACGTTATGTCAACAGTGGCCCTCCCTAAATAGCAGTAGGTGAATCAGCAGAACTTAAAACTGCGGCTGCCAGGCTCTTCCATCCTCAGAGACATTTGAACCAGCTGAAAACAGTGGAAGCGAGACAGCTGCAACAGCCGTGACACGAAGCTGGTTCCATAGGAACCCGAAGTTTAGCTTGAGGCTTAAATTTAGTAATGCTTGTTTTTCCTTGGCTCCATGAAGCCACGCTGTCTCCAAGGAGGAAACAGGACATTGCTGTCCCGACAGTGATCTTCAGCGTACGAGCTGTGGGATGAAGCAGCGTAGGAATCTAGCGAAAACTACACCCCAGCTTTATCCCGTCCAAGTGGATTACTGGGCTTACATATTTTTAAAAGCTATTTTCATAGCCTGCTAACTGTTCTGTTCAGGACTTAATGCTGGAAGACAGCTGGAAGACACTTAATGCTGTAAGTGACTTCTGTTTACATGGAGTTTAAATAGAACAGTGTGTAGATTGTACAGCACGGAGATCTGACAACTGGGGGATTTCAAAATCATACCAAAGCCTGGGTTTTTTTTTTTCTCCTCAGTCATCAGGCAGTTACACTGAAACCACTTAAAACAGAGCACAAAGAGTGCACACGCTGTCAAAAATACATAGAGAAGGTGGCATTCGGAAAAGACCAAGGCACGGTCAGACTGCAACAGTGCAGCAAGTCAAAGCTACCGTGCAGGTCTGTAGGTCTTGACAAGATAAGCCCAGGAGAACAAACAAAGCAAGGTCAGTTCGGGTGCCTGAGAACAGATTATGGCGTGGTGTGCAAAGTGGGAAAAAACCACGGTTTTACTTACAGCCTTTTTATATACAAATAGGAGGAGAGTTATTGCCACAAAAATAGAAAAGGGGAATGGGACAGAAATGTAACGCCTTAGCTGTCCTGTCCTGGGATGGCAGCAAAGTGACTGACCTTAAATACTTCAGTGTGGCTGGAATCCGATCTTAAATAAAATGCAAGATTATTTTTCTAAACCAGAGTGACTAGTTCTTGGTTATTTTCTGTTTTATATTCAGACACACGTGTCAGAACGCTGAAAAAGCAACGCAGCGGGGCTCTGAGCCCCGAGTCCCTAACGCAGGCACCGCGGCTGCTGAAAGACGGGAGTCGGGGCAGGCGGGATTACCTGTCCACGCAGAAAAAAAAATGTCAGGTTTACGCCTCAGAAAACACGACAGGAGCCTGGCTGCTCCCCCCCCACAGCCCCGCACCATTCACCGCGGTCTCCCCGGCGCGGCCCGCCCCCGGCCCTGACTGACGGGGCGACTGCCCGGCTTCCCCCGCCTCGGCCAGGCCCGGGGCCGCGCTCACCTGGCTCGTACTTGAGGTAGAGGACGGAGACGATGAAGTAAGCCGCGTCGAAGAGCGGGAAGACGGGCAGGGCGGCGAAGGCGGCCGCCAGCTCCCCGAGCTGCAGGGCCCCCGCCAGCTCCATGGCGCCCGCCGCGGCAGCGGGCACGGCCGCCCGCCCGCTCGCCCCCCGGCCCACCCCCGGCCCCGCCTCTGGAGGGGCCGTCCCGGGGCGCGGCTTCGCGGCCAGCGGGGCTGCGGGACGGTGCGTGGGCGCGGAGCCCGCCCCGTTCCCGCTGCCGCCTCCCACCCCCGGGGAGCGCCCGCCTGTTCCGCTTCCGCCGCCGCCGCCGCCGCCGCCGCCGCCGCCGCCGCCGCCGCCGCCGCCATGATCGGGGACCTGCTGCTGTGCGGGTAGGGGCCGGGGCGGCGGGGGCGGCCCGCTCGGTCCCGGCCGGGCCTGACCTGACGCTGTCTGTCTGTCTGTCTGTCTGTCTGTCTGTCTGTCTGTCTGTCTGTCTGTCTGTCTGTCTGTCTGTCTCTCCCTCCCTTAGGACGCTGCTGATGAACGCCGGCGCCGTGCTCAACTTCAGGCTGTGAGCGGGCGGGGAGAGAGGGAGGAGCAGGGTTTGGGGTTTTGGGAGCGGGTGGCGGGGGGGGGTGGTGCTCCCCGTGCCTGACGCGGACCCCTTCCACCCCTCGGTGTCCCGCAGGAGGAAGAGAGACACGGAGGGATTCGGCGAGGAGGCCAGGGAACCCACGACCGGTAAACGGAGGGGAGCGGGGCTGTAAATATTGACGAGCGGGCGCCCGCCGAAGGGAGTTCTCGGTTAAAGCATTTCCAAGGCACCGAAGTACACGTTTAAGCCCGTTTCGTCTGGGTGTGAATTACTCCGTGGCTGGAATAACTGGTTTACTAAACTGCAAGCTAAAATTTGCCTCCCTGATGTTTATGTACAGGCATGACAATCCGAACTGTCGATCCCCAGTTGGTGATTTGAGAAGAAATACAAAAATGCGCATTTATTTCTGCTTTTTTTTTAATGTAGGTGCCTCTGCCACTTGAGGTACTGCTCTGCTCACAACCGGATTCCCACTTTGGTGTCTCTGCTTGCTGGTTAACAGCGGTGGGAAGGCTGGAAGCCACCACAGAGGGCTGTCCTTCCCTTCTTAACAGTGTGACCCCTTTTCATCGTTTGTTGTTTGTTCTCCCACGTGCCCTTCGTAGGGATGCGCTGAGCATAGTATGGATCATTTGCCTAAAACTTTCAGGTTTTTGTTCTCTGATCTTTTGGGGCTTTTTGCTGTGTCAGAGTTGCTTGTGTTTTTCAGGCAGTGTTGAAAATGTGACTCGTCGGTGTATTAGGTATTTTTTACGTCAAAAATTTCTTCTCTTGATTTTTAGGTGACAATATCAGAGAGTTTTTGCTGAGTCTCAGATATTTTCGAATCTTCATTGCCTTGTGGAATGTATTCATGATGTTCTGCATGATTGTGTAAGTAACAGTGTGCAGCATCCTGTGATTTCTCTACAGAAAGTCACGTATGTTGGTATTTTTCTTGCCTGTGTATTTATTTTCAGATCTCTTTTCTCTCCCACTCTATGGTTCCATAATTCCTTTTCATTTCACTTTTTGAAGATTGAAATAGAGACGTTGGCTGACCTTGCAGGTTTTTGCTAACGGGGGCAGCTGTAGAAAACCTTCTCCACCAGCACATGTCATTTAGCTGTAGATACAGCGTTCCTTGCTGTGGGTTGCTGAGATAAAACATCATTTGAGTCAGGATTTCCCCGTAACTTTTGGGACGTTCGTCATTGTCGGGGGGGAAAAAACCACCCCAGGTAATAGAATGGAATCAGCTGTGAGAACAGTCTCTGGAGACGAGCAGGTTTTGGTTCCGATCGGCAGGCGAGCGGGCTGCTTTCCTTTCACACTGCGGTGGCGGAACGGGCTGACGTGGGGGGAGCAGAACTGGTGGCCAGATGCGCAGGGGCGGTGCGCGCTCGAGGGGCGTTGGCTGCTCACAGCCGTACCCACTTATCATCTGCTTTCTTCCTCTTGCATCCACCAGGTTGTTTGGATCTTGAAAGTCATCCACAAACACGCCTGTTAACTTGGAAGAGACTTTTGGCTGGAAACATCCCTTTTCTATAAAGTAACAGATGATAATGCTTTCAGAATACAGCCCGGGGCCGGTGCCCTCTGCTTCGGTACAAGCTCCCGACGCGCTCGAGGGACAGGACGCGTTCACCCCCCTCAGCCCATCGTGCAACGATTCGGTGCATGCTGGTTCGCCCGCTGCCGGGGGGGTGGAGCCTTTAGGCCCCTGAGCCTACATTTTGGAGTGAAATTATTTCAACTTTCCTGAAATAAAGAGAAATTTCAATGGTTTTGCTAGGCTCAGAGCGCGGTGCCCAGTGCGCAGGGTAGAACTGGAGCGTGACTGAAGACCACGGTCTTAAAACTCTGCGTTGTGCATCACTCCCAGCTTGTGTCTGCTAACGTCACCGTTGTGTGGGGTACTTGGAAGTCACGCGTCTTGGTTCATTTTTATAAAGTCAGCAAATATTGGTGTGACTTCTCACTATTCCGTCTAGTTTAGCTGGAGGAATATAAAAGGATGATTAAGAAAAATGAGGTTCTCACCTTCTCACTATTTTTTCCAACAAAATGCTTTTTAAATTAAAACTTCAAAGGTTAGATTTTTTTCTGAGCAATACATAAGGGATTTTGAGTAAGAAAAAAATACAAAAATAATTCTGTAAGCCAATCCTAAGGAATAGGCTTGGAATAATCTTGGATTTGGTTGAATAAAGTTGTTCTATTTAAGGGTAAAATACAGATTTGATGCTGTGTTAATTCTGTTACAGGAGAAATTGATTCAGTATTGGTGTGTTTTTTGAGAAATTTTATCTAGTCTTGTAATCGTGTCTGGGTTCTTGTGTTATTTTTATTTACGTTAAGTTATAACAACTGACCACCAACTCTTCCCCAGCATCACCGAGATAATTTAAGAGAGCATGCAGAGCTGGCAGTCTTTTAAATCAAACTGTAAACGCTTCGTGGAGCTTCCTCAGCTTCAGTTTCTTTAACTGTTGAGAAGGAGAGAGAGGCCTCACTGAAAGGGCTCTGAGGCTCGGGGTTTAGGGAATACCTCGGATTTCATCTGGATGTAGTTTATTGGAGTTGCCCTCTCTTGCATTAACTGAAGTTTTCACGTTCAAGAAACGTGAAGGGGGAAGGGTAGCTTGAGGGAAGATGCCCTGCTCTAACGAACATAATTAAAAAAAAAAAAAAAAAAAGAAAAAGAAAAAAAAATAGTATGGAGGAAGGAATCTTTCAAGTGTAGATCCAACTGTCCAGAAACACTTCCAATCCTAGGTTAAATTTAAACATATTCCTTGAATAGTGAATACAAGAAATCAAAGATGATCAACTCTACTGGTAAAGGAATATGGATGATTTTATTGCTCTAAAAAGATTTTGGGATTGTCTCCTCAAGATTTCAGCTGTTTAAAAGAACAGAAGTTATAATTTAGCTCCTGAGCAGGTGCTTTAAAAATTCCTGGTTCCTCCTGAGCTGCTCTGAAAGGCTTTGGGACGTTTAAATGCAGGGCTGATCGCTTCCTCAGCGTGGTGCAGGGCCTCTCGCTCCAAGTTCGTTGCTGCACAGCTGCCTTTGTACCAACTCCATCTTTGCATTATAAGCTTCTGAAAACCTGACCTGCTTTTTATTTGTGGTTTCTCCTGTATGAAGACAACAGAAGCGAGGAGGTAAATACGTCTTCGTAAGGAGCTATTTGTTCAGTTCTGTGGTTAACTCTTTCCAGGTAACGGCTGGAAGCTTGTTGCCCTACCCATTACTCTGAAAATAACGAAAATACGAAGTTCCTCTGCAAAAACTGTCACTCTTCGCTTTTTCTTGACAATAAGAGGACCGCTGTTACCTTCCCCCCAGCCTGCCATGAGGTCCCTACGGCTCCGTTAGGTCTATTCCCGGTGTTTATTCACGCGAACCCCCCCTCCCCACGAGGCTCGGTGCCACCAGGCCCCCGCGGAAGCGCTGCCCGCTCGGCCGGTTCGCACCGCCGGCTGCGGCACGGGGAGGGGGCGGCGCTCGGCGGGGCCGCAGGGCTCGCTCCGCTCCTCTCCTCTCCTCTCCGCGCCGGGCCGGGCCGGGCCGGGCCCCCGCGGCGAGCGAGCGGCCGCCTCCCCGCTCCCACCGCCGCCGCCGCCGCCGCCATGCTCCGCCGCGCACGTCCCGCAAAGCGCGCAGGCGCGCCCCGCCGCCAAGCCCCGTGCGCATGCGCGCCGCCTGCCCGCCGGTGCGTGCGGCGCAGCGTCAGGGGCGCGCCGTCGGGCGTGTCCCAGGGTGCCCTGCGCGGGGCTGGCTCCTGCCCCCCAGTTGAGTTTGGCCCCGAGCGGAACGATCGGGCCCGGCCCGGTCGAGCCGTCGCGGTTCCCCGTCCGCCCCTCCGGCCGCGCCGCGCCTCGCCTCGCCTCGCCTCGCCGCCCCCGCCTCGCGGGGAGCGAACATGCGACTCCCGCTCCCCGAGGAGGCCGCCGCCGGCGAGTGAGGAACCGTCGCCCCGGCCCGGCCTGGCCCCGCCGCCCGCCCGCCCCGGCCGCAGCCGCAGCCGCCCCGCTTCGCCCAGGCAATGACAGCGGCTCCGGCCCCCTCCCCGCAGCAGATCAGGGACCGGCTGCTGCAGGCCATCGACCCGCAGAGCAACGTGAGTACGGCCCGCCGGGCCCTGCGGCTCCCGTGCCGGCAGCGCGGGGACTCCAGCCGCGGGCCGCCGCCGCGGCCCCTCGCAGCCGCCCGCCCGCCCGGGGCTCCCGCGCCGCTGTCTGAGGGGACACCGGGGCCGCCGCCGCCTCGCCTGCCGCCGGCTCCGCGGCCGCGGCCGGACTCCTCCCCGGGCACCGGAAGCCCCCGCTGCGGGCGGTAGCGGGGAGCTTCCCCCCCGCCTTGCCCGCCTGGGGTCCCGCAGACGGCGGCGCCTCGCCGCCCCGCTCCCCCGAACCGGCACCGCGGGGCCGCCTCGGCAGCGGCACCGGAGGCCTCCTCCCCGCTTCCTCCCAGGGGGCCGCGGCCGTCCCCCGCCGCACCGCGCCCCACGGGGCCCGGCCGGCGCTGCCCGGCCATGCGGTGTGCGGCCCGGCGGCCTCCCGACGCGAGGCCGCGGCTCGGGTGCGGCCTGCAGGGGGCTCTGGGCCGGGCTCCACCGGCACCTTCCGGGGCGCCCACCTGTTCCTGGGGCCCTGCCGCCGCCTCCAGCCGGGGCCCTGGGCTGTCCCGGGTTCTGGAAACACCGGGAGGGCTTCGGTGGTGGTTTCAGGGCTCTGGAGCCGCTCCAGCACCGAGCAGCCTCGGTCCTTGCTGTTATCCTTTCCTACAGCGCGCTAATGAGCTTATCTGCTCCTTCTGGGATGTCGTGCACGCACAGAAGTCAGCGTATATTTTACCTATAAGTGGCCTTGCCGCTTAAGCGGTGGTTATCCAAAGTATCATGTACTCTTCTTAAGGTTTTTTTTGGCACTTAAAAGTAGTTCTCCGCTTAGGCATTTATTACCGTGAGAGGACCGCAGAGCCCGCAATCTGTCTGATTTTTGAATCTTAGATCAACAGTTGCCACAGCAGGACGCAAAGGTGGGTTTGTCTTGGCCATCTGCGGTTTGTGGGGGCAGCTACGGGGGCGTGAGGCTGAACGCACGCGCGTGTGTTATTCCAGGAGGCTGGGTATGCAGAATGGAATTTTGTTTCTATTAAAGTCATACCTGCTTCTGCCTGAACAAGTGGGTTTTTTGTAATAGACCTGTATTGAAGTGTTAAAGTAGCTAATAAAGTTATTGCCATTTAGAAACATTCTGGAGTGGCCTGTGTGTGACGTGAAGACTGAAGAAAAATGGCCCTGACCTTGTAGCTTCTGTAGTGATCCCCCGTGGTGCGCGTTTGTCGCGAGCTGCAATGTTACACGTTCGAGTAACAGTAATGAATTATGATGGTAATTGTGGGCCTTTAAATGTCAAAGTTGTTTGAGTTTGCAGTACTTTACCGTGGCTCTTGCTGAAATGCCAGTTAGTGCACTCCATGAATTTTGTTTGCTCTGAGTTCTCTTCTTGTGGCCTCAGATTTTTCCCTTGACGTTAAAGCGAGTGCCGTGAATAAAGGTCTAACAGATCTATGGTTTCTCTTAACTTCCAGACTGCTGGCAGCACCGCTTACCCTGCTCCTGGTGTTACTTTCTAAAGCACTGTGGCTGTGTGGAATTAAGCAACCAGGAGCTGTGTTTTGTGGTGGATGCTTTTCCCTCTTCTCCACGCGTTAACGTTACGTTATGCTGCAAGGGTGCTTGCAGTTTGGTTCTGACGGGGGGACCAGAAATAACCAGGCAGCTGTCTGCAAGGGGAGGCTGGAGCATCGGCCAGCAGCTCTGCTGAGCTTCCAGCTGGTCCGCAGCCCCGTAAGCTGAGGAGTAATGTATGTTAAATTGTCATTCTACATACTTGATACTTATCCAGGGCAATAATTGGTGGCAGAAAAATCAGCCCATTGTTTAGAAATGCCTGTAGGCAGGGGGCTGTCTTCCATTTTAACCTTTTCTTCGAAGGAGAGCAGAGGTGGTGTAGTTGAGGTTCGCTGTGCGGGCTTAGCTCAGGCTTTTTTCTCCAGAGCACACGGAATACGCGACAAACGTTTGGTCGAACTGCCTGTCATGCCATTTCCACAAAGGGAAGAAAAAGTTAAATTGTGAACATGCTTTAAAGCAGATTCTGGATTTAATTGCGCTTGAGCACCAGCGTAAAAGTGTAAGGAACTGTTCTGATCTTTTCCTGCAGGAAGAGGTGGATGCAGCTTCGAGCTGCTGCGCTTGCGACTACTCATGGAAAACTCTGCCCACTTTCTTCTGGCTTTTAGAGTCTTCTCCTAAAAGAAGTGGTTGCGTTCAAACTTAGAGTATTCATTATTGTGCCTGACTTCCTTGTTTACCAAGAAAGTCAAGCTTTGAGGCCTGGATTTCATTCAGGCTTTTCAATATAATTGTCGGTGTGCGTATGTGCATGTTTCTGGAGAGGAGAGAGGGTGAAAACTGCACTGACGTTGTCAGGTGTGCGACGAGCAGTCTGGTTCTGAGAGGCTGTAGGGGAGGACGTGGTTCCTTGTAGTGCTTTACTGTGGGGCGCTGTGAATGTAACTTTACTGGTACGTCCTCTTGTACAAGCTGTTTCTCCACTGCGGATGTTCGTTCCAGTGTAGCTGTAAAGGTCTTTGTGGCACATACAGATCTTGGTTAACTCTGAGGTCCTGCCTTAAATTAAAAAAAAAAATATATATATATATTTCCCTACCTGTGTTGAGTTGAACTAGTCAAAATAATCTTTCCCCCAAGCTTTCAGAACCTGCTTGCTTTGAGAAATCGTCTTACGTGCCGGTTGTTCATCTTGAACTGCTACATGAAGCTGTGCTGACTCGGGAGCAGTGTTTGAGTTGCACACGTGCATTGAAGACGATAACGTGATCAGAGGCTGGAGCCCCTCTGCTGTGAGGCCAGGCTGGGAGAGCTGGGGCTGTTCAGCCTGGAGAAGAGGAGGCTCCGGGGAGAGCTGAGAGCGGCTCCCAGTGCCCAAAGGGGGCTGCAGGAAAGGTGGGAGAGACTCTTCAGCAGGGCCTGGGGTGACAGGACGAGGGGTGATGGGTTTAAAATAGAGGGAGGGAGATTTAGATCAGATATTAGGAAAACTTTTTTTTTTTTACAGTGGGGGTGGTGGCACGCTGGCCCAGGTTGCCCAGAGGTGGTGGATGCCCCATCCCTGGAAACATTCCAGGCCAGGTTGGCCGGGGCTCTGAGCAACCTGATCCGGTTGGAGATGTCCCTGCTCCTGGCAGGGGGTTGGGCTGGGTGGGCTTTGGAGGTCCCTTCCCACCCAAACCATTCTGTGGTTCTGTGATTTAGCACTTGAGACTATAGATGTTTATAACTTAGTTTGGCGCAGTTCAGAATTTACACGGGTAACCTCTATTCTAAAGGAGACCTATAAGAAGTAAGCTATTTTTAAAAAATTACATCATCTTGGAAGCCACCCGGGATGTCTGGTATTCTGTCTTCATTTATTCAGCCTTTTCCCCTTGAAAAAACATATGGGCAAACTACTTCTGCTGCACGACTTAGACACTTATTATCCACATCAGTTTCCTTCCAAAGCTTGTGTGCTGGTGAGAACGTACCACGACTCCCGTTGGAGGACAGCGTGAGTTTAGTGGGGTCACCCACAACGATGGGTGGACCCGTGATTTTTCTCGCGGGAAAAATCCTCTTCCTGGAAGAGCAGCGTGGAAGCAGTAACTGGAGAAGAGTGTCCGAAACCTTATCGTAGCGGTGTGAGGTCTTAGAGGGGAGACTTTCCTTTTTGCTGGTAAAAGCAATGCTTTTCCCTTTGGGCTCAGCGCGCAGAGAAACACCTCTCCCACCAAGCAGAACACCTTTGCCTTGTTAAATCGTGCTCCGTGCTCTTCAGGGAATTTATTACCTGATGGCAGGAATAATGAGAGCGGTTCGTTTTTGCTCTGTGGGAAAGCCTGTCGTTTCCAACTGGCTGGTAGAATTGTGCTTGCAATTAAATGGTTCCTCATCCTGAATATGTAGCAATACTTTCCTGATTTAAAATATTAGACAGTAATTTAATTATTTGCCGTTAATACCTCTCTGTGATGCAAACCCGGCCGTGGTTTGAGATGCTGGCTGTGTGGTGGGAGCTGATTGTGAATCAGGCTGCCATTCGTGCGGTATCTCCGTTGGGCCTGGTGCTCAGATCTTCAGGAGAGGTCTGTGATCTGAGTTATTAAGAATAAATTGGCCTGGGTGTTGTAATACGTTAAGCAGTGCCTTGGCCCGGGGTGCTGCATGAGCTGGATAGTTAAAGATGCTTCCGTGACTGTTCTCTCTATCGACTGCTTTACCAAAGTCCTAGAAACACAGGTCTCCATCGTCAGGGAGAACTACACTTTCTAGAACTGAGTTTAAAAAGGAGGGAGAAGGCGCCAGGCACTGCTGTGACAATAGAAATAGTGGGAGTGGAGGAAGACTCCGGGAGAGCCTTGGCGAGTTCTGTGGAGGCAGGGAAGTGTTCCGTGTGGGCGAAAGTAGACTGGGCATGGCTTTTGCTTTAGCTTTATCCTTTTCCGTGAGGCCTTAATGAGCTTATCAGTTTTGAGGAAGCTGCAGCGTGCAAAGAGGCTCGAACCTGTCGTACCTCCCGCCGTTTCTAGTTCCTTGTTGCAGCCCATCTCGTTTCAGGTGTAGCACATTCGGTGTGTTTCGGGTGTGCGGTGAAACGTGAGCGGTTGTGGCGTTTCCTGATGCGTAGGGTCTGAAGTGTCGTTACCGGGTCGGCCCTGGGTTCAGGGTGCTGGTATGGGTTAGCTCTTGGCCTTGCCTTGCAGCTTTCCTGCCCGCCTCTTTCCAAAATGGCTTTTTTCTTGGTGGAGCTGTGTTCCAGCAGCGCCTGTGACGCGTACGCAGGTGGAGGTGCTGAGTTTACGCAGTCTGAGTTCACACTTGTCTGGTGAGTTGCCCATACAGTCCTGGGCACTCTGTCGTTGGCAGTAATACTGTTCCTTTTGCAGAGGAGTTAAAAACTTTTCTTTTGCACAGTGCCCCTTGCAGTGGTGGGACCATTGTACGCTTAGAGGCTGCTGAG
Source organism: Tetrax tetrax (assembly GCA_009806455.1). NCBI lineage: Eukaryota > Metazoa > Chordata > Aves > Otidiformes > Otididae > Tetrax > Tetrax tetrax. The sequence goes on along the minus strand of WHYT01015469.1, from coordinate 305,883 downwards.
GCAAAATCCGAGCAAACAAAAGTGGCAGGGAGTTTGGGTGGAGGGGTCAGCGCGGGGGCAATGCCAAATCGCCATTCTATTGTGAATTCCTTGGAACTCCACAGGTTGCAGTGATGATGGCAGGAGTCATTTGCTCTGAAGCTGTAATTGGAGTGTTTGTTTCGGCTGGAGTGACAATTTTAATAACACCCACTTCTTATTCCTGCTCTACACACCCATTCGGTGTGTGCCAGGGCAGCTGTTTGCGGGATCATGTGGTGAACCGAACTGAGGAACTGATCAAGGTTTTAAAAAGAAAAGGTAATATATATATTTTTTTTTCCTCAGGTAGCTTCTGATGTAGCTCAATTACCTGGTAAAACTTGTGGTGCATTACAAATAATACTGGCACAAGCGTGGCAGCAGAGCTGGGTGGTCAGGTGTTTAAATAAGTGGGGAAGCTGCGCAGTGCAGCGCCGTTTGCTTCCTCGTGCTTCCCCGCTGCCTTAGCAGGAAGGAGGTGTGTGCTCCCCGTAGAAGCTAACCACGCGTGCCTGTGTTTTTGGAGAGGAGAGGGGATGCCTTATGGTCAGGTTTCACTTGTAGAGGTTTTATTGGCACTGTTGCTTGTGCGTGCTTTGCAGATGTCTGGAATCATCTCCTGTTTAGTTGTGATGCAGTAATGCAAGTGCTTGGCACGTGTTCCTGGGATAAATGCTGGGAACCTTCTTTATGGATAGCCAGGAGGATGCTCTTGAGTGGTAACTGATGAGTGAGCTTTGCAACTCAAGAGTAAACCACTTTATACTAAAGGCTGTGTGGCTTGTGCTCCAAATCATCAAAAACTGGATTGATGTGGGTTAAACCTGCACGTTTACACCAGCTGAAACTGGCAGTGGAGCGCACCTGGCAGGGGGGCTGCCGGGATCCCCTCTGCTTCCCTGCCTCCCGCTGCGCATCCCTGCTCCCTCCCTGTGTGGGGCAGCCGGGGAACTCACTCGGCCAAACCCCACCTGCAAGGGGGCTCCTCCGGGGCCGCGTTCCCTGCCCAGGCCGCTCGTGGGCTCGGGGAGGGGGCAGTTTTGGCACAGAGCAGCAGCTGGGGGAGCGTGTGTGGTGGGTAGTGGCAGCCCCGGGCTGTACAGGCACCCTCCAGCCAGACACCCTTCAGTTTGTCAGGTTGTTTCATTAGAGGAGATCGGGCTTTTCAAATACAGGTGGTGAAATCTTGCAGCACACGCGTTAGCCAGGGCCCTTGGTGAGAAACGAACACTTTGATTGCTCACGGGCTGGAGGGAGGGGGTGGTGTGAGGGAAACAACTCATCTGACACGCGTTTCTTGATGAAGCAGTTAACTGAATGGAAGAACCAGCATTTTGTAGGTAAAATAAACATCAGGAATAATATCTGACAGTCACCACGAACCACGAGGTTTATCAGACAGCTGATGTAAGACGTGCATCCTTCCAGGAGAACCAGACTTCCCAGGCAGCGAAGAACCCCACAAGCAGTCTCCCAGGTTGCTGTGACGCGGGGCAGCCGTGTTCTGCGGCCGCTGGTGCAGCCAGGCCCCGGCGCGACGCCATTGCAGTGCGTGTTTGCAGTTAACCCAGCAGAGCAGGGAGCTGAGGCAGCTGAGCACGGCGCCCTGCGACGGCCGGAGCTGGTGCGGGGCGGGCGCGGGGTGCAGCTGGATGGGCTCCTGCTGCCCGGGCACCGCAGCCTGGCGCTGGCGTGGCTGGGAGGGAAAACATTTGCTGTCGAAAGCTCCCAAGTGAGGGGAGACACAATCTGTGTCTTAGGAAATATGAAGACCTGCAGCTCAGCCTATGTTTCAGAAGTCTGGACCTAGGATAGAAGCTCCAGTTTGTCACTGGTGAGTGAGCCGAGTGCAGGAGTGTGTAAGGTGTGGGTTTTTGGTATGGCCGTGTGACACAACAGCACTGTCATCCTGGCACCTTTGGCTCCTGATCAAAGTGCTTTCAGAGCAGCTGAAGCTCTTTCTCTCAGCGTCCTGTGAGGGGAGAGCCTTTTCCAGTTTCTTCAAGGAACTGCTACAGTTGACAAGTAGAGTTTTCTTTTTTTCAGGAACCACAAAAGTTTCAGGACAGGGAAAGAAGGAATCGATTCTGCCTGCTGTGGAAACTTGATGCTAATAAAGAAGAACTCCTTTTAAGGCATAGTTACCCCAAGATGTTAGATGTGGTGTTAAAATTAATGGCAGTATAAAACCCCTCCACGTCTGTTTTGGGTGATAACACTTTCTACTATCTCGTCTCGCCCATTTTGTGCTTGGTGATAACTTCAAATAAACTTTCTTCGGTCTGTGTAGCGTACGGTATGACGTGGCCCCGCTGACACACTTGGTCTTTACTTACCTTTACCTTAAACATTCCTTTATTCAGTTGAATATAAAACTATGTTTGTTTAGTCAGTATTCTAACAGCAGAATTATTCTTTCTGCAGGTAATTCCTGCTTTCAGTGTTTGGAACAATATTTAAGAGCTAGCAAATTGCTTTAATTTGAGGTGCAATCTGCTAAACTTAACAGCGTGTCAGTGTTTTCTGGGGCATGGCTTTCACAGGGCAGTGGTGCATGCTTAAGTGTGATTGTTTGTATCAAAGTAGACAATTTTCAGCGTGCCCAAACAGTCGGTGGTAGAAATTTCTATTGAGGAGTCACTGGAAGTAAAACATAATTAGTTCTGGTTTCCTGAACAAAGTGGTTTTCTAACGTAGCAGCTGGGGAGGAGGAAATCTGCGTCCTGCCTGTCGGTAGTGCCAGCAGCGTACTCAACGGGTGTATTTTGAAACCTTGTGCTGTAAGGGTGACTGTGCAGAGGTGGGAGCCCTGTCCGAGAGCGACGGCCGGCGCTCCGTGGAGCTGCTTTCTCACGTTCAGTCTTAATGCAGAATCAGCCTGCAGAGCATCGTGATCGTACTGCAGGTCAAAACTGATTTATTTTTTCAAAGAGCATAGACCTTCTGAAGGTAGAGGAGCATGAGCTTTTCCCAAGGTGGTGCTGCACGTTCGTAACTTCTCTTCAGTGAACAAACTTCCAGCCAGCACTGAGGTTCTGTAGCTCGAGCTGTCGCTGAAGCGGAGCTCTTGAGCTGGCAGCGTGGTCAGCACGCAACCCTGCTTGTGCCGCGTAGGTGAACGGCACGGGAAGGAATGTGGAACTTTTATGTCTGTATATAAGTTATCATCCCAAAAGTTCCAGGAAAACGTATCCCTCGGTGTTTTAGCTTATCCTTGGAGAAATCGCAGTTGATTCTTGAATAGAGTTGAGCACAGGGAGATGGAAGAGAAGATGCAAGAGGTGATGTCTCCAATGTGCTTGCGGAGGCGCAGTGCCAGCAGGTTGTGTGCCTGCGGGACACTGGCGAAGGATCTGCCGGCGCCATGGGAACGCGGTCTGCGTTCCCACGCGTGTAAGAGCGTCAGTCTGTCGGAATACGAACTCTTGCTTTTAGACTTTGTGTGCAATTTTCTTCACAGGACTTTTTAAGACAGGCTGCCAAGGGGCTTAAGTGTCAGTGGAGCTTTCTTAAGTGGAAATGATAAAGTTTTTGTTACTAGATTAGAAATAACTAGTGCCAGACAGCAGCTTTTTGAGTGCGTCCAGCTGGCTCTGACCTTAGCTTCCGTTATCCTTTAAGGATCGGCTGAGAAGCCTCCCTAGCATTTTGAAAGAAGTTGGCCTGCTGCATTTAAAAATGCATCAATATGATGACAGATGTTCTTATTTTTTAAGAAAAGAGTGAAAAGTTTATAATGTGGTGATGTCAGTAGGGGTTTTCTGTATTACGTTCAGGTACCAGCTGCTCTGTGTTAACAGCTCTGGTGGATACTCCACGTAATGTAATACTGAAGAACTTCAGAAGGCTCTTGACGCTTTGAAGCCGTTCTTCTCATCAAGTCCTTAAATGTGTGTTGCATAATTTTAGATCTCCACTAGTTTTCTGGGTTGCATTAAGATGAAGCAGGTGATTGCAGACGATTCTGTCCAGGCGATGCCTCTAAGGGTCACTCTCATCATCTGGTTTGGTGTCTGGCTCGGCTGTTACCGTAACGCGGGCAGGTAACGACCGCGAGTTCGGGTGGAGAGCTGCCGTGCGGGGCGCGTCGGCCCTGCCAGCGCCCCACTGCTGTGCGCTAACTCTCAGCTTGGCTTCTCACTTCCCCAAGTAACTGCGGGCTTCTGGCTGCACGAGTGGATCTGGCTTACCGTAGAGAGCGTCGAGATCACGGTCGGTCAGAGAGGGCACGTCCTAAGGCTGAGGTTTCCGTGTACTCTCTGTTATTCTGCCTGAATGCTCAGCCAGCTCTGTGTTTCTCTCGTGTTGAAGTAGGACCCGTTGTTCCTGTGACTTTGATTGCAGGGCAGCCTCGTTTGATGGCTCTCTAAATTTCTAAGCAATGGTTTTGGACTTCAGTTCATGGCTTATAATAAACAGTAACTACCAAGATTCATCTGTGAAAGTTTCTGTACAGGTGGAAGAGGATGAGAAATGGAACTGTGTGGTGTTCAGATGTCCTTAGGACCAGCGTAGTGACTGGGCTTTGTATTTGTTGTGCTGAAACAATCGGTAGCGATCGCTGCCCCTGGAGAGGGACGCCTTGCGCTGTTTGGTACTCTTTGGGTGTGCAGCTCAACGCTTGGCAGGTCTTGTTCTGACAGACACGCGCCGTTGTTCCACTAAACGTTAAACACGTCTGGAGCTGGCCCTGCGATCGGCAGTATTTGTACCAGAGGGCAGTGGGTGTGTGGGGCTGGGTCAAAGCGAAGCGTTTCCGCGGGTATTGTTTTACTGTGCTTTGTTCGGGCAGGACCGTGCTGTTTTAGCAATGTGCTCGGATGCTGGCACATAGGTAAGCGTGAGGTGGCTGAAATGGGGAGGGGAGGTGACTACAGAGCCCGAGCGGTGATGAGCCGCCTGCGAAGGCTGGGGCAGCCTTGGGCGTTTTTTCTGGGATCGTGTTCACTTGGGATAGTGAGCCTGCCCTGTGTGGTGGGGCAGTGAATTTTGGAGTGTTGAGTTTTGTCCTTTATAATAAAACCGGCTTTGTGTAACTACCTGTGTGTATCTCTGAGAGGACAGAAGTTAGAATGGCTGTTTGCGTCGGCTCTCGCCTGGGACTAGGCAGAAAGGAGACGGGGTGTTGCAGTGTGTTCCTGCTGCTTCTGTTCGGTGTGTGATCCCAGCTGTGAATCACAGGGCTGCGTGTCCGGAGGGGACCGTCACCTTCACTGAAGTGCTATCACCTGTAGGAAACAACTCCTTCCAGACTTGTCTCATCTTTCTTGAACCTCTGCAGCGGCTATGGAAACTGTTTGAGAGCTTATTTGAGGGCACTGGTAGCTCTGGTTGTTCCTAATATGTAATCCGTGTCTTGTTGCAAGTCAGGCCAGGAAGCATGAAGCCAGTTGATCACCGTTTTCTTTATTATGACTAATAATTCCTAGGAAGGCTTATTTCAATCTTTGTGTGTCTCCTCCCTGTTTTTTTCAATGCTGTGTAAACTGAGTACTTAAATTTTCTCTTATTAACTGTGTTTTCAAAACTTCTTATCACTGCTCTCCTCTGAGCTCCTCTTTGTATGTGTTCTTGAGCTGTGGCGCCTTGAGATGAGCGTGTGATTCCTGTACCATTCTGTATCAGTACGGTGTTGCGTGAAAAACAAGACTAAAGCTATCTTGCTTGCAGAATGCCGTGGTGGATCCCACTGAGACCGAGTTCTGCCCCGCTGAGACAGTGACTGCCTGGCTTTGTGGCCCGCAGTACCCACTCCTCTTCTTACACCGTTCCCTTCTCTTGAGTTTGTGCCACACCTCTTTCCAGTTTAATAGCATTTCATGTAACTAACCTTCACTTCAACTGCTGGGCTTTTTAAATCAGGCTAATATTTAATTTATTTTTTCCCCCAAAAAGGTTTTGCCTGACTTCATGTTCTGTTTCGTTCTGGTTATTTTGTGGGAGGTGGAATAAGTGTGGGGTGTCGTGTTGTAGTGAGCCTTCTGTTTCGTGTCCCACTGAGAGGCGGGCACTGCGGGTACAATTCTCATGATAATATACAAAATGTCAGGTGAATGTTGATGTTGACAGACAATTATTCCTCTCTGTAGTAACAAGAATGTCTTCCAATTGTTGGCTAATAAATATGAATGGAGAAAAGTTATTCTGCTGATTGTTTTCTATTTGCCTTAAAGATATCTTCCCTTAGAGCGGGAGGACTTCCCTCGGTGTGCCCCTGCTGTTCAGGGAACCGGTTGTGTTCCGGCTCCGAGATCTGTATTTTACTGCCTCTTACATCTTACCTTCTGAATGGCTCTGCTGATGGATACTCCTTTCATGGGGTGGTTTCCCCTGCTTGCAAAAGCGAGATACGTTCTCCTGCTACCTCAAGGCCAGACTTGAGGGCTTCTGCCAGGTGAGACGTCTCCTTCGGAGCGGGCTGTGTAGAGAAGAGCTGGAGCACCGCTGGCACTTCCCAGCGGCTGTGGGGTTGTCTGGAGGCTGTTTGTAACTGCCAGGGCAAACCGTTTTCTGCTGGCAAACTCCTCTTGCTCTCTTGGCTGGTTTGGTCTCTCTACACCTGACTGGTGTGCCTACGTACCGCCCAGAGGTACAGAGGGATAAACTGTGGCCTCGCTCCAGTGAAATATGTCCGGTCTGCTGTTTTCTTCGCACTGCGGTAATCTCTTGGAATCTGACCTTAACTCGTGTTTGGTGATCCTGGCTTTGTAAAGCATATATGGGAAGGTATCTGGGTGATGTTACTTTACCATTAAATAAAGCTGAAGTACAAATAAAATATATGCAGAGTGTTTTGACTCTTTAAATAGACCTGGAGATTTTAAATCCAGAGGTAAGGATAAGTGCTTGCTGTGCCGAGGCACTTCGGACTGTTCTGGCTGGTCAAGGGGTGTTTTTTCTACCTGTTGTTTTGCAGCACCAATTTCTGATCAGTTTTCAAAGCATGGACTCCAAATGAATTTCTCTGTCATAAAAGATGGCTCTCAGTGGATGACTTTCAACCCAAATCATTGATTCCTTCATGTTTAAAGATCCACTTTACTAAAGACTATTAGAAAACTCGCCTCCACCTTTAAGAATATATTTTGTGTACTGGTGAATGTTTGAACTCCACTTAGCAAACTGACTTTCAAACATTTTCAATAATTATGAACAGAACGGTGCACGGTCCTCTCTTTGGTGTGTCATTTCTGTGAGCAGTGTCTCTGTACCCTGTCTTTAGACAACATCACGGCAGATTGAGGGTAGGGGGAACTGTTAACAGCTCAGTTGCAGGGGAACCGAACTGAACACCAGCAGGTCGTCACCTGAATTCTAACTTTGTGTGTTTGGTCTGTATCTTTGAAAAAATGATGCTGTAGTTTACTGTTCGTGGTCTGTATTGCTAGTGTCTGGTGTCTGATGGATCCTACATGAAGTGCTAAATAAGCACTGTTCTGCTGTATTTCTATTGCTGCCTTTAAATAAAGCCTACTATGAATAGCAACTCTTCTCTTCTTACTCCTTATTCCATGCTTCCGATGATCACGCAGTGAAGTAGCTTTTGTACAAATGCAGTGCTGGGGGCAAGATCCAGTACTGACCAGAGATCCCAGTCCGGGGTAGGAACTGGTGCTTGCATGCAGGTACGTGCCACACTGCTGTGGAGAAAATAAATATTGGAAGACAAATGGCATCACCTGTAGGGTAGGTGCTGGACCTCCTTGTGAATCACTTCTGCTTTCCTGGCCGTTTCAGCAATACTGACCTGGAACTTGGGATTTTCTTGAATTTCTGCACTACCTAAGGATATGTACGGCCCATAGATGCCATATATGACAACATGACACTTTTTATAACTAGCCAGTAAAATGCTGCTGTCCCTGGGAGCAGAGGGAAGACAATTTAAAAAAAAAAAAAAATGCTACAAATGCTCCTGTGAACTTGTGTATATAATTGCCAGCAGAACACCAGCTTGGCACCAGAGATCTGGATTTGTATCTGTAGGAAACGTAGGAAGACCTGTTCCATCTTCCACGGTGGGTCTGCTTCTCTGCTTGCTTTTGTAAAATTGCTTTGATACTACAGGAGGGAAAACGTTACAGAAGTACTTTCTTTGAAACTGTCGAAGTATTGAGTGTTTGTAGCGCGTTCTGAGGAAATCAGTTGAAGTCTGGTGACACACACGTTCTCTCAAAGCCGGTGTCTTCTGCTGTATCTGGCTAGTCCGTTGCGAGTCAGATTGTTATAACCTGGGTTTCAGCAGGGTAATGGTGTTACGCTTGTCTTTGGAAAAGGTTTGGTGATTAGGGACTCTGGGCACACTAGGCCTAGTGTAAATACCCTTCAGAAACTTCTAAAGACGCTAATGTGACCCGGGTGGATGATGATGGTGCTGTGTCAAAAGAGACCTTTTAGTGCTGCTCTGTGAAGCTCGTGCAAGCGATTGAAGAGAGCCTTTGCAGCTAGAATGCAGTAGGGCAGAAACCTCTGTTAGCAGTTTCGCTGCAATGTTTTTGTAACTGTGCACCACGCTCTCAGGTTTTCACGTTACGGGGAACATCTACTCCTTCTCCTGTAACTGAGTCTCTCACAACATCATCCTTGCTAACTCAGGCCTGGTGTGTCATCTATCGTGCTCTGTAGATGAGGGAAGAGGACCAAAGCGTAACGTCTGAGTGTGCCAGGCCAACACAGGTTGGTAGTCCGAGCGCTTCTGCACCCCCAGCGCGTGGAACGGGCGATGGCAGCTCGTGTGTGGGTGCTGGCTTTGCTGCTGCTCTCACATCCGCCTGGGAAGGCGGCGCTGGAGGTGGAGGTGGCAGGGAACAGCTATACATTAAACGTTCCCAACCCAAACACCCTTTCTGTCATTTTAAACTCCAGTGTAACACTTAACTCTGAAGTTAGTTACTGAATTGTGCTTGATTCATAAAAGTTAAAATATGATTAAGATGCAGTTTAAAAAAAGGCAATTAAGCTACTTGATTTTTTCCAGAGCGTTCAGAAACCCATGCTTTTGTCTGAGGCCGTAGTAAAACCATTCAGTGCTTAACTTGGAAACGATCTCGGATACCAGTAGTAAGCTCCAGAGTACGGCTGAATGACTTGAGGAGACTTGCGTGGAATAAATAAGATTTGTTTTCTGTGACTGTCATTGGGGTTGGCTGGAAAGGATTACCCTAGATGACTCAAAGCAGATGTTCTCCAGTAAACGTTTGAGTGAATTAGTCTGTGTGCCAGTCAATCTTCACGACGTGGGAATAGCATGGGATAATTTGAAATGCCACATAAATTATTGTTAGCTGTTTTCCGCAGTCTCCTAAGTGCGAGGTCCTGGGGTTCCTTCACAGAAGTTCTTGTTTTGCGGGGGGTGGTAACGGGTTGCAGTGTAAGTAGACAAAGGCAAATAGAAACTAAAACGATGTGTAAGTTCCTGAGACGCTGACTTATGCAATTGTACTCTCAACTCGTGTCTGAGGAGAGCGAGGTTGCCAACTCCCTTCTCCTCCCGCTCTGCTCTACGTTACTTTCCCGATCTGCTGTGTAGCCAAGAAGCATTTTGAATTGCAGCTTGCATTAATAAGTTGTGAGTTTGGGTGCTGCCCAAAGCAGGGTGACGTCCTGGTAAGTTTGGTAACTTCACTCGTGTCAGTTATGTGACGATACATTCATTTTGTTAAGCCAGTAGCAGATGGTTTAAGGTAAAGGTCCCGGTGTGCTGCTGTTACTGAAATACGTGTCTTCACGTTGACTAGGTGATACCTGAGGTGTTCTGGGGAGATCATCTTGTTCTCATCATAGTGTTTAACTATACTGCAAGAAATTTCATAGTCTGTTATTTTGAAATAAGCAAATATTATTTTTATTATAAACTTCTCTTTATGGCAGTTTGGATGATGTGTTCCAAGAAAACTACACAAAACTACTGGGGAAGGGTGTTGAAGCTGTTGAACGTGCCTGAACATTTATTATTATATATATATTTATTTTTTTTTAAGAACCACACTTTCCTGCAGGTCAAAAAGAAGGAAAAACTGAGAGGAGCTGCTTGCAGTTGATCTCGAGCGTGAGCCTTCGTGCTCCTTGCAGCGGCTGCTTCAGCGCGACAGCGTGTTTTCAATTGGTTACAAATGTGCGAAGAATCCAAAATGAGCGGTTTGTGTTTTACCAGCAGTTGAGTGATCAGCACGGACTCGGGGGTGTAAGGCTGCTTTCACTGTCTTAATTGGCACCATGTGTCCCTTGAAGGAGGGACCGAAGCGGGAGTCTGTCAGTCTGGGTGCAGAGCCGGTCCCCAGGAGGTGATTTAGGAGTTGGGGGCATCCATGCACGCGTTTCTGGGCGTTCTGAGACAAAGGCAAAGCTGTTACTGGAAATCCCCTGACCCATTTCATCCTTCGTGGGTGTGTGTATACACCAGCGTATCGCTTTCCCCAGCTTGACCTTTTGATAGGCTAATGATCCTTTTTGTGCCATCAGTTTGTCATTTGGAAAATGAATATTTGGGGATTACCAGTAACTACACAAATAACTGTACCAATTAGCGGTGTGTGCAATACGCCCTGGTAATTCATAGTCTAAAACATGTGTTGGGAAGGAGAGTATCATGTTTTGCATGATAAAAATGTTTGTCTGGAAACTCCCAGAACTGAACATTAGCTATTCCAAGTGCTCTGGTTCTAGAAACTGAAAAAACCCAAACCCTGGCGTTCTGTATTACGTAAACTGTGGTGCTAAACCATCCTTCCTAGGCACTGAGGGCAGGGCACGGGTCTAAACATGGAAGAAAGTGCGCTGAAGGGAAATAGTATGACCTAAAGTATGTGAAAATACGTGCTGTTGCTGCTCTAAAGCTTACATGGAGTTGTAGCAGACCTGACGGGACGGGAGGGCTTTACGTACCGGCAGAGATGGGAAGAAAAGACCGTGACAAGTCAGTTTGTCTTTGGTCTGAAGGTGGTTTTACAACCTGTAAGAGTTAAAATCGTTCAAAGCCTCTACAGACTTTTCAAATAAGTTTGATAACAGTGAATCTAAAAGTCAGGCAAAGTGTTTAACTACTGACAGCTGTATCCAAGTATCTCCAGCATTAAGCAGTCCTGGTGTGCCAGCAAAAACATTGTCTACGCACAAGATTTTCTGAAAGCCAGAGGTTTCACCTCCAGATTCTCCTGCTGTATCTTAACGGAAGGGTAGAACTGACCTGAAAAAGCTAATTCTTACAACCTCGCAGTCTTTTTAAAATGAAGAATCTTGCAGCAGAGTGCGTGGCTGGGAAGGTAGGACTGCCTAATTATGCTCCTGATAGGACTTCAGGGCAACGTGGGATCCCTGCAGAGGTTCTTGCTGCGAGGTTTTTCTCAGATGCTGTTCACGTCCAGTGGAGTCACAAATTAATTTAAGCAATAAACGAGACTGCGATTCAAGGTTTCCTTTGCTTATCTTTTAACTCTATCTACAGAGGTGAATTAGAAATTCCAGGGTTGAGTGCTTTTTAAGATCAGGTACTGGAAATAGGAATCTTTGTGTGGTCTGAGGTTTCTGATAGAAATTATTAAAATCACACTTGAGCTTAACGTCTGCAGATTGTGGCAGCTGCCTTTGTGTGGAGCGTACTCATGCATACGGCAGTGTTGCGGTGAAGCCCATCAGAAAATGTGCTGCATGCTTTGTTGATGTAATGTGAATTTCTGCAGTCGCTCCTCGCCGTCTGACGTATCAGGAAACGCAGCGCTGAGCGAGGGGGGAGTTCTGAAGGCGGCTGTGGGCCTGGTCCGGCGGGCGCTGGGCGATGGTCTGAGGACACCTGCTGGGCACCACGCTTCTTCAGCTCTGCTCCTCAACTTGGAGTTCAGACTTGTAGGCTCTTGGCGTGCAGCTCCGGGAAGCATCAGGATTTTGAACAGAACTGTGGAACGGTGACTTGTGTAAATCCAAAGCAGTGCCTAAAGGAATAAATACAAGATTTCTGATCTGACTTGTTGCTCTTCTTGGTCTGCTTGGTGCTTGCTTCCAGTCAGGCTGTAGGACAATTGACCGGTGCCGTGGCGAGGGGTCTCAGAACACGGCTAGTACGTCACGCCGCTTTGACTGCTCGTGTTTCCTGTAGTTTTACATAAGAGTATGTTTGTTAAAGCTCCCGCAGGCTCCAACTAGGTCAGTAAGGTGTCCTTGTCCCTGTTCTGTGAACAATCGGCTCCCTAAAGCCAGACAGCGTGATAGTAATTTTGTGATTAACGCTTCCAGCAATTATAAAGTGGAAGGTCTGAAATTACATTTGATAACGAAGACCTGTACATGAAACGTGAAGTGACTTTGTCTTCCTTGTTGCAGATCCATAACATGGTGGCAGTGCTGGAAGTGATCTCCAGCCTGGAGAAATACCCCATTACCAAAGAGGCACTTGAGGTATGTCCCCCTCGGAACATGGCTTGATTTTTGTGTGTGTCAAAGGACTTTCTCTGCCGATCTGATTTCCATAAGAGCTTTTCTTCAAACAATAGATTGATTGCAAACGATTCACAATTAAGATATTATCTGGTCCCTCTCCTGCTGCTTCTGACATCTCAGTGCACACACAGCGGTTCTTTCTGGATTCGGATCAGCATTCTGTGTCGCACAGCTCTTCTTTGTGCAGGGCACTAAATTAATCACTACTTGCTACTAATTAATTCTGTTGCATTTAGCAACATCCCTTTGCTGAAGTACTGCTCACCTTTTTAGATGTTTGGTGACCAAGCAACAAAGAATCTGAAGTAGGACTATCTCCATGTCTATAAAATTAACCTTCCGTTCGGGTAAGGAGGAGTCGGTGCCTGACGGAGGTGGCGTGATTAGGTGCATTAAAAGCTGAAGGGTCAGGTGGGATAACCGCAGTCTCACTGCCTGCTCCTAGAAACACAGCCCAAAGAAGGGTTTTTTGCTAAACTACAATTTATTTTTTTTTTCAATTTTTATGTTGAAATTATTGTTGTTGCTTGCTTATTACTGTAACTCTGGCTGCATTTCAATGCATGTATCACAACATTTCTGTCACAGTCTGGTCTACATTTTCCCCTGACGTGCCTTTCTTAAGGAATCTGACTTGTGGAACAGTTCTTTGTTTTTAAATGTGCTTTGGGACAAACACTTCCTTCCGCTTATGAAACCGCTTTGGGACACCCTAGGAATGCTTGTTTAAATTGATCTTTCATACCCCGTCAAGAGACGGGGGAGCGAAGGGAGAGGAGAGGTGGAGGAAGAAGGTGGGACGTAAGTCGCACGCTGGCTAGTCAGGTCTGTGAAATTGAGATTTTTATTGTCCACAGGCAAAGATTCTGGAATTTTTTCCACTTGCCTCTCTCTGCGGGGCTTATGGTTTCATTGTGATGAACACACGCCTTTTCTGCCTTGGGTGCTGCACTTCCCCTCCAATCTGAGCTGGTACCTTTATTCTCAAGATTCTTGCCAATTAAAGAATTCCTTTCTGGTGTTTTTCGCAGCTAATGGCTCTGGTGCCTTACCCAGGGAATAGAGACAGGGTGACCTGAAACCTACAGCAGGTTTCACGTTGCGCGGCAGGGCGCTGGACCAACGGGACTAATCCTTTCCAAAAAGATTAATTCCACGCTTAAATCCTTAGCGATTTTTAACTAGGAATATTTTAGGGTAAGCATTACAGAGCAGAAATGGACCTTAAGCATTTCGTTTAGAGTGATACCTGTTTGTAAACCAACTTTTCTCTCTTTATAGGAAACGAGACTTGGGAGGCTTATCAATGAGGTGAGGAAGAAGACATCCAATGAGGAACTTGCCAAACGTGCCAAGAAATTGTTGCGGAATTGGCAAAAGTTGATAGAACCTGTAACCCAGAATGAGCCAGTGCCAAGAGGGTTGCCGAATCCACCCGGATCAGCAAACGGTGGTGCTCACAACTGCAAACCAGAAGCGCAACTTCCTGCTGTGGCTGGATCAAAGCCAATCAGCGAATTGAAAAGCAGGAACGATATACAGAAACTAAATTCTCCAAAACCAGAGAAACTGGGAAATCGGAAAAAGAAAGGTGAACACAGGGACGGGCATCAGGGCCCCCCTCCAAAAGTCTCCAAAGCTAGTCATGAAGTATTACAAAACTCTTCCCCGCCTCCAACGAACGGAATTGGAGGTAGTCCCGAAAATTTTCCTAGTCCCGTAGATGTAAATCTACACGCAGGGCCTGAAAGCAGCAGGACAGAACTCAGTGAAAATGATAAACACAATAAGATCCCAGTAAATGCTGTAAAACCTCACACCAGTTCTCCAGGACTTGTAAAACCTTCAAGCACTTCCTCGTTATTAAAGACTGCAGTGCTTCAGCAGCATGATAAATCCGAAGAAGCCACAGGACCGCACCAACCGAAGAGTCCCCGCTGTTCCTCGTTTAGCCCTAGAAACGTTAGGCATGATACTTTTGCTCGGCAGCATACTACGTACTCACCAAAGGATTCAATGCCTAGTCCATCTCAAAGGTCTCAGTTCTTAGATACTGCACAGGTGCCATCGCCGCCGCCATCCTTGATGCAACCATCAACACCTCCCATGCCAGCAAAAAGACTGGAGTTCCCTCAGCAGTCAGGAACTGAGGTGTCTCAGCACTGGCAGGAGCAGCAGGTACCTTCTGAAAGCCAGCACAGGCACACAGCAGGGACACTTCAACAGCACACATCTCCCAGCTGCAAAACCAGCTCCCACCCTGCGGAATCTCTCACGCCACACGTGGGCTTTTCACAGGACACTTCAAAAATGGACAGCGATGATGCTGCTTCAGGTTCCGATAGTAAAAAGAAGAAAAGGTACCGACCCAGAGACTATACGGTCAACTTGGATGGGCACGTGACAGAAGGGGGCGTGAAACCCGTGAGATTAAAAGAGAGAAAACTCACTTTTGATCCCATGACAGGACAGATAAAACCTTTAACACAGAAAGATCCTTTGCAGGTAGAAATCCCTGCACTTACTGAACAGCACAGGACAGAAACGGAAAAGCAGGAGCAAAAACCCAACCTGCAAAGCCCTTTTGAACAAACGAACTGGAAAGAATTGTCCAGAAACGAAATCATTCAGTCATATTTAAACAGACAGAGTAGCTTGCTGTCCTCATCAGGAGTACAGACTCCGGGAGCTCACTACTTCATGTCTGAGTATTTAAAGCAGGAGGAAAGCACTAGGAAAGAGGCTAGAAAGACTCACGTTCTAGCTCCTAACAGCAAACCTACAGACTTGCCCGGCGTCACGAGAGAGGTCACGAGTGATGACCTCGACAGAATACGCGAACATAACTGGCCGGGCGTGAACGGTTGTTACGACACACAGGGTAACTGGTATGATTGGACGCAGTGCATATCTCTAGATCCGCATGGGGATGACGGTAGATTGAACATCCTGCCTTACGTCTGCCTAGACTGAGTACAGGTTTTGCTAAAAATGCTTTTTACATCTGCAGTTAGCAAAAACGGCAGACACTATGCCACTTAACGAGGGAGAAAGCCTCCTGTCCTGGACAAACAGGCCCAACAGCAGAGGGTGTGAGGGAGCTGGTTCTTCACAGATCTTTCCTTTAAATTCTCCTTTTGTGAAATGCTGCTACCAGTTTACTAACAATTGCAAAGGAAGGCATACGAAGGTTGATAAATGAGTTCAAAACTCTCTAGCGAGCCAGCTATAAAAAAGTGTTAGTCCCCAAACGAAGCGAAGAGGATTTCCAGCACTTTCTGAATGCCGGAATCTTATTACAGGCAGGTACAGAGAAAAATTGTGGAAGTTACCTTAACAAAATATGCATCTATTTATTTGACTTGATTTGGGTTTTTATTTGGCAGTGAGATATTCAAGAGACAATGTGCAAAAACTGTAGTTTTATTTGTATCACATCTCTGAACATGATTGCGTTTTTTGAAGTCATGTGGTACGGAGATTGGGTTTTAAACAGCAGGTGTTGCACTGCAGGCTGGGAGACCGGCTTCAGCTCAACATTCCATAGGCATCCACATACTTTAGTCTGGTTTCAGTTTAAATCCAGTCTCTGAAAAATGCTGCAAAAAACTAGATGTTTAACGATATTTTCGATCCCACCACCACCAGCCAAATATTTTTCCTCCTTTTCCCTTCCTGCAAACTTCTAGGAAAAAAAAAAGAAAAAAAAAAAAACCACAATAAAGAAAAATCACCTTTTCTAGAATCTAAATGTAATGAGGGTGCTACAAGTTTGTAACTGTACTGTGAGGGAAAAAGGAAGCCTGTTTGTATGCTGGAAATATACTTGTTACCATTCCTTTAGATATTGTTTGCCTTATGGATATCCATCATAAACGCAATTTGCAAAAACAAAGAGCCTTAGTGAATGTACAGTAACTAGACTTCTGTGTTCTTGGGATGCAGAAGGGAGCAACTTTGCTATTTGGTCCTTTAAGTGGACACATTGTGATATAAATGTGGAAATAAAAAAAATTTGCACAAACCAGTTTGTGAATTATTTATACTTAATTAATTTTTTTAAAGTTTGCTCAGTTCAGCCCAGCTAAGCGATGGTCGACGCCGAGAAGCCGTCGGCGCAGTGTGGTGAAGCCGAGTCCCGTCCGACACTGCCGCGCGCAGCTGGCTGTCAGGGACATACACGATGTCTTCCAAGTATGTTGGCGGTATTCCGTCGCACAGGTTGGATTTATTTTTTTTTTTTTTAAACTCTGGTTGCATCCAGGGTCTGGAGACTGATCACCCAATTGCTGTTAATGTACCTCAATATCTACAAAGATCATAGTTCAGCTTTTTTTTCCTCAGTAACTTTGTAATATATAATTCCTAATTGTTAAAATGCTTTCTAAAGCAGCCTGATTCAGTATAGAAAGCTAAGAATTTCTATTAACTGTAATTGCTTTAACGTTTGGGACTAGTTGTTTTCTGCAGTCCCCAGTGCTGGGCTTCTGTCCAGGGGAAGAGGGGAGGGGACGCGATACCAAAAATATTTCTAGGTTTAGTGATGTTAACTGTTAATCCATTTGTGCTGGATCTCGCTTCTGTGGAGGAGAGCCTTGGCAAGAGCTCTCCTGTCTTTGAGAGCAGAGTCAAGCTCTTAAATTATTTCTAAAGGGTGTTCCTTGCCAGATATGCATTAGGTTGGTTTGTTCCCTGGAATACAACTGCTAAGGTTTGGGTTATTTTTGTCATTCTTGTTCAAACCTACTGCTTTTGTGATTGGACTGCTGGTGAAATGTGTGGGCGTCTGAGAAATCTTAACTCATGTCTGTTTGCTTCCATTTCTGAAATCTGAGGTCTGAAAGTGAAACCAGGGAAAGTGCTTACCAAAAACGTTTCTAGGTGTATTTTCAGTTTACTTCTGTTTTGTCCTTCCGCAGTTGATGAGGTCAAGCAGTGTGTGTTAGAGTTGGAAAGCTACTGCCTTGCAATTCAGAAAGGCAGAGTTGATGGTAGCGGGGGGAAAAGCTGGTCGCTTTGGATAATGCTTGGGTTTTGTTTATGTAAAAAACATTGTGCATCTTATCCGCACCTGCCCCTTCTCCCTCTTTCCCTGAATGGTCTTACTTAAGAACAGGGTCTGTGCTCTTTTGAGGCCTTTGAACACAGGGCAAATTTCAGGAAATTACAAAGTATTACTTTCTATAAACCCCGTCGTTTTCTCCACTGCTTACCCTTCTGATGCAATCGGTGGCCCTTGTGGACCAGGCTCTGGGAGGCGATGCCCTGGGTTCATCACCACTTTGAAATGACATCCAGCTCTCGGTAGCAAACCGGCCGTGCTGACGCTCGCGTTGCTTGAGGGAGCGTCAGGTGTCGGAGCCAGCCCCTTCCCTCGTGGTACAAAACCGCTGGAGAAAATCACTCACGACGCAAGCTTTAAATCGTGTTCCACACCGAGTTTGTTTCTGCTGTAAGGGTCAGCTCACTTGGATGGCATCCGGGGTGAGCCGAGGCTTGACAATCTTTATTTCAGCATGCGAGTATAACCAGTTCTGTGAGCTCCAACAAATGTGAATAAGTTTACAAGGTGATATTTTTCTTGTCAATTTTGTAAACAAGTTCAAATGAAGTTTACCGTGTGCGTATCTGCTGTGTACTCTCATTTTTGCATGAACTCAGTTTCTCTGCTAGTGGTTTCTCCTACCTGCCTTACAAAATTTATTTTTCTAGTCTTAAATTAATACAGTGCCATCTCTTCTTGTCAGTGGATGACACGAAATGGCTCATCTGCAAATCCCTGGGGCTTCGCCGTTCCCTGAAGTGCCTGTTTTTATAGGGACGCTAATGCTGCAGGTCCCGCAGACCCCCCTCCCCGGTGCTCACCCACCGTTTAACGCAGCCGGCATTTCCCAGTCCGGGAGGCGCTGTTAAAGGCCGGGAACCGTTGTCTTGGGCGCACGCTCCTGTAAAACCGCAGCAGAAAGGAGATTTTTAAAATTTTTAGTGCGTTTTTTGCACACACCCCCACCCCCCGGGTTCTGTCCCCTCAGGCTCCCCCGGGCCCAGGCCCGAGTGCCGCAGGGGGCCGGGCCCCCCCTGGGCCTTCGCTCGGCCCGGGCTGCCGGTCCCACCGGGGGCGGGCGGCTCCTCCCGGCACCCGTAGCCGCTTGA
>WHYT01015469.1:252958-279158 GCA_009806455.1 Tetrax tetrax | reverse complement strand
GTTGTTCATTTTGTATATGTTATATCCTTATATTCTGTTATTATATTAACTTTCCTTTGCTGTTCTAGTAAACTGTCCTCATCTTGACCCGTGAGTTTTCTTTTCTTCCGAATTCTCTCCCCCATCCCACCGGGGAGGGGGAGGGAGCGCGAGAAACTCTGTGGCGACTCGGGCTAAACCACAACAAAAGTTTACTTTGTCTGACAGTGTTGTGCAAGCAAAGTCAAGATATCGAGGCCACCGCGCAGATCCAGCCGCTGCCGCAGCCGTCTCTCCCGCCGGCCGCGCCGATCCCAGCTCCGCAGGGCACTCCCTCCGTGGAGGAGCTTATCCAGCAGAGTCAGTGGAACCTGCAGCAGCAGGAGCAGCATCTCCTTGCCATGAGACAGGTGGGTTTAGGATAAGCACTCACCTGGCTTGTCCGAGCCTGCCGGTGGCTGTAAAAATTAGGAGTGAGGGTGGAGAGGAAGGCTTCCTTCCGGGCAGTGGTGACGGCAGCGCGCGTTAGCAAGGAGAGCGCTGTTTGCTTATTTTTGTTCTGTGGCAGCTGCCGTCGGCTCCTTGGAACGGACGTACCTGATGTGCTAGCGAGGTTGGGTTCTGGTTACCACAGCTTATCTGTTAGACAAGAAACCATACTGTTCTGCAGAGTGGAATAAATGGGGACAGCTTTCATCTTTGTTTAATGCTGCAGGTTGCTGGGAGCTGCGACGCGTTCCAGAGCGGGGTGTTCGCAGGTGGATTCCGTTTGGGGGTGGATGGGAACGGGGTACGTGGAGCTAGCTGGGTTTTGCAACTTGGTTTCTGCCTCCCGGAGGAAGGCAGTATGCCTAGATTAGCCCCTATACCTTTAGGAGCTTTCTGCAGTTATTTTTTCGTGATGGAGAGATTTTAGAGGTGAAATGGACTGGACTTTTCCTGAAGAATGAGGAGAGGCTTTTCTTCTCAAAAACCAATCACTGAAACCTTACGTGGTCACGTTGCTCGTAAAGGGTCTTGGTCTTCGAGGTGGCTGCTTACGGTTAAGAGGACAGGGATACAGCAGCTTCGTTCTCCAGAGGAATATTGGACGTAATATCATTCTTTTTATTATTATTTTTTTCTTCTTTTTTTCCAGGAACAAATCACATCAGCAGTAGCCCTTGCAATTGAGCAACAAATGCAGAAAGTTTTGGAGGAAACCCAGTTAGATATGAACGAATTTGACAACTTGTTGCAGCCAATAATTGACACTTGTACGAAAGATGCCATCTCAGTAAGTGCTCTCATCTGAGCAGTTCTTTGGTGGGGCTGTGGATTCAGTACAGCTTAAATTTTGGGATTGTGTAGTAAAGAGCAGCTGTATTGTTTTGTTGTGTGCTAGGTGAGATGATAGCTGTCACCTGAAAACTTCCCATCCTGTGGTTCCTTCAGAGCTCTACGAAGTCCGTATGGTGTGAGCACGTTAGACTAACTTAAAATATTTTAAATCTGCTTTTCTTAGGCTGGCAAGAACTGGATGTTCAGCAATGCAAAGTCCCCTGCACACTGCGAGCTGATGGCTGGGCACCTGCGAAATCGCATAACGGCTGAAGGAGCTCACTTTGAGCTGCGGTTACATCTCATCTACTTAATCAACGATGTGTTGCATCACTGGTAAGAGTTCAATTGTAGTTTTCTGCTTGATGTTTGGATGAATTTGGTGAAGCCTCTCTCCGCTAGACACCGTGTTAGTTTGACAAGACACTTTTAATTTTTAATGTGTTGATTATTTTTAGCAGCTGTCTGAAGATGTCCGTAGCGGGCACAAAGACCTAGTGCCTTAATAATCAAATTTAGCTTTTACTACTTTGTGTACTTGTCCTCCAGACAAGAATCTAAATGGGGACACTGTCGCATGAATCCACTCCTTTTAGTACAGCAGAAGTGTGGATGAATTTAACATTACAATTGTGAAAGGCAGTAACTCTTCTCTTCCCGTTCGTTTTTTGCAGCCAGCGGAAGCAAGCGCGGGATCTTCTGGCTGCTTTACAGAAGGTGGTTGTGCCTATTTATTGCACCAGTTTCCTAGCAGTGGAGGAGGATAAGCAACAGAAAATTGCCAGAGTGAGTATCTGCGTTTGGTTTGTTAGCTTAGGGCTAGGCAAATTCACAAATTGGAGGATGGAAGAGGGCCACTGAGATTTTTCTAGTCTAACTTTTATAAAGTCTATCACAGAACGTGTTTTGGTTCATGTTTAAACTAGAGTTTAAAAGTACCAAGGCTTTATTTCAAAGTTACTGTAATGATGACTGCATCTGGATCTTGGGTGGTTCAAAGAGAAGTGCTGAAATCCTAGGTTTTTTGACAAAGCTAGAGACATTAAAATGCTGTGCCTCAGTTTTTCTCTTATTGCTCATCATTTCTGAAACCTTTCACTCTTGAATTTGTGCAGCTTCTTCAACTCTGGGAGAAAAATGGGTACTTTGACGAGTCAATTATTCAGCAGTTACAGAGCCCGGCTCTTGGACTTGGCCAGTACCAGGTTAGTCACAAAAGAAAAGGAACAGTTTTCTTATTTATGTAAATATTTTGAAAACAAATTTAGGAAATGTTTTCCTTTTTTTGAAAGGTAAATATTAATCTTGTGTCGTTTCCCCCGCCTTGAAGTAAAATATGTGAAATATAACCTTGCTATTTCAAATATTCAGTAATCCCACTGCTGATCCTGTCTGTTTGCATTTGTAACTACTACAGCCATGGACATGTTTGACAGTGTGTTCTCTTTTTATGGAAATGAATGCTTGGTAAAAAGAAAACTAAAGAAACCATTGCTTTAAATTGTATGCACCAGGCATGGAAATTGTTGTGGCAGCAGGAACTGTTCATTTTTAGCGTTAATAATGAACGCTGTTGATTTGAGCTGTATTTGAAAGCTGGGCATTGGTACAGACAGTGCATTCTAGCCTGCAGAGAATGTTCTGGAAATCTTCACAGTGTAGGTTTTCCTGCCAGCAGGTTGTCCTGCGTTCTCACGCGTTTCTTGGGAGGGGATGGAAGGCAAGAAAGGAGATTCTGAAAGAGCAGATAGGAGAACTGTTTTAGGTACAATGTTAATTTTTTCTGCTTAATTTATCCCATTTTATCAGGCAAATTTGATCACTGAATACGCAACGGTAGTACAGCCTGTACAGGTAGCCTTCCAACAGCAGATACAGAACCTGAAAACTCAACATGAAGAGTTTGTAAACAGCTTAACGCAGCAGCAGCAGCAGCAGCAAATACAAATTCCGCCGCTGGAGAACGAGGTGAAGTCTACGCCCCCACCTCAAGCCCCCACCGCAGCACCAGCCTCGGCTCCACCGTCTGCTCCCGTTACACAAGCAGGTACTCGCCTGTTCTGGAGACCTGTGCAGAAGTCAGTGGGTGGCAACGTGTGAATTATTTTATTTTTCTCCTTTTTCAATAGTGAAGTAGTGTGGTACACTGGTTTGGTTCGGGCAAAAGCCTGAAACTGTTTGGAGGTTTGCAGCTGGTGCCTGAATATAAAAAGAACCAAACAGACAAATGCTAGACGAATCAGAAATCCTCTCTCCCAGTGGCAGAATGTTTACACATCCAGCAAAATTCAGATGGAGCCTGTCGTAGGTGTGCTGGTGTTTAGTAACTACACGTGACCTGGATGCTCATAACAGTCTCCACTTTGTTTCAGATGATGGTAAATCTCAGCTGCCTCTGGCTGGTTCTACGGAGTACGACACAACAGGGTCCGGAGTGCAGGATCCTGCCTCTGGTGGACCACGTGGCCCTGGATCTCACGATCAGATCCCTCCAAATAAACCACCCTGGTTTGACCAACCTCACCCTGTTGCACCCTGGGGTCAACAACAGGTGAGGACCACAGCTCTGACCCGGGAGGAGGAGGGAGGCAGAGGTTCAGAATGCCCTTCTTGGTTGTGGAAGCGTGGTGAAATGCTGTAAGAGTAACAAACCCAGACTCAAATGCTGAGCTTTCTCATTGTGAGCACAGTTAAAGGCAAAGTATAAATGGTATTTCAGTTTGATCACCATCACGCTTTCCCTGGGGACGAGCAGAACAAGTACTGTCTTGAGTACAGAGCTGTTTGGTTCAGTAACGGTTTGGTCTTTTTCCTGTCTTTTCTCTGAAGCTGCAGTTGTTCAGAATTTGTATTTGGGACGTTCTTTCACTTGTGTGTGTTGCCCCCAGGCTATATTTACTTTAAAAAGGTAGATGGTTTTTATTGCCTTCTTTGTTTTTGTAGCCTAATGACCAGGCATCTTATCTTCACCTCCAGGGACCACCTCATTGTCCTCCGTGGAATAACAACCATGAAGGAATGTGGAACGAACAGAGAGATCAAGGCTGGAACAATCAGCGCGAGACACCTTGGAACAACCAGCCCGATCCTTCTTGGAACAACCAGTTTGAAGCACCATGGAACAACCAGCATGAACAGCCTCCATGGGGTGGGGGTCAAAGGGAACCTCCATTTCGAATGCAGCGGCCACCTCACTTCAGAGGCCCATTTCCTCCACATCAGCAACATCCCCAATTCAACCAGCCCCCGCATCCGCATAATTTCAACCGCTTTCCACCTCGCTTCATGCAGGATGAGTTTCCACCTCGCCATCCCTTTGAAAGGCCTCCTTATCCTCATCGTTTTGATTACCCCCAGGGGGATTTTCCTCAAGGTAAAGTGTGTACCAGGCCAGGTTTTCTTATGTTGCGATGCTGACTGCCGTTACGAAATTAATTCATGTCATGAATTAATGGCATGACAGCTTATTCTTGGTGAACTGTTGTGGTTTTCCTGGGAAATGTTGAATTTGGGGATTTGGGAAGCTACTGCTAACAGCTCCATAGGAAATACAGGCAGAGCTAGATGCTTCCTTACTTTTTGAGTGTTCCTTCCGTAACGAATGCAGATAACCAGAAACTGCAATCCAAACGTAAGTCAGCATCTCTGCAGGCACCCCCTCCGTGACTATTTCACTTGAAAAACAGTAAGCTCAAAGGTGAGAGGCAGCGTTTGCTTGTAGATTCAGTCTTCTGCACGTCAGGCCGTAGAGGAGGGCGCTTCAGCTGTGCTCTCCGGAAGTTAGAGGAGGCTGGGCTGGGAGCGGCTGTTCTTGTGCATCCGTTCATCCACGCGCTGCTTTTCTTCTCTGTATTTTAACTAAAAAGCACTCTGTCTCTCTGCCTTAATGTTGCATGTCTCGCTAGGCTGGTGAAATGACCCTTACCTCCAGCTCTCCCCTCTTGTCTGGAGCGCGGGGATGTGTGAGTGTGCTCGGTGCGCTGCCTGGCCTTCGCGGCTCCGATCTGGCCTCTCTGAGGTCCGGTGTAGTTCTGCCCCGGTGTACTTTCCGTTTCACGTGCAGAAGTTACGATCGTTCTGGAACGATCTTGTCAGTGCAAAGTCTGAGATCACTGTGGTTCTGTACGACAGCCCACCTAAAAGAGCGGCTCTGTTGCTATGTGGGACTTGCTATTTTAAGCTTAAAAGATTCTCAATTCCCCAAGTCCAAAAAACACTGAAAAGCAATGGATTTGAGTTTTTATATTTAGGATTGTCATTAACTTCTTCAGTAGAGATTGTTCTTGTTCTTTTCCTTTTTTTCTTTCTATTTTAAGAGTTGTGGTAGTGAAGCAGGGAGAAGAGCTTTTCTTCCCCTGGGCGAATTAAGGTTTAAGCTCAGAAAAGACGCTCCGTGTTGGATTGTAGTGGTGATCCAAAACATCTGTTGCTTCACGGGAAGTTGTTAGAGGAGGGGATCTACTAAAAGAGAGGGCTAAGATTAGGAAAGTGGTGAAGCAGGGACAACGCAGACTGTGTTCAAGTTCTGATGAAGACTGGGCAGTGGCTGTAACGGCTTTTCCTGGAAAAACTGTTGCTCCTGCTGCAGATGTTGCTGATTTTCAGTCTGGTGTTTTTCTCTGTAGTGCAGTGAGTTCAGCAGGGCACCTGGTGTTCATGGCAAATCGTCCATCAGTGAGTGGATGGATGTCACTCACTTCTTTAACAGGATATTGTCTCTACCTCTTCTCCAGACGCCTCTTTAAACAAAGTATTTTCTTGTCACCTACTCGTGTGAGTGAATTCCTGCCGTATCTATTTCTTTTTATTTGTTGATTTGGCACAGAGGCAGAACTAATTACAGGTCCGCGCTGAGCCGTGATTGCTATTTAGAAATAGATCTCATCGGTAGCTGCCCTGCTGCATCTGAAGCCTTTTGTTCTCCAGCGTGTTTCCTGTGGTACTTTTTGACCGCAGCGCGTCCCGAAGTGAGCAGTGGCTTAGGGTTAAAGTATCCCGCTGTCTTGAGAGTGGTTGCTACGGCCAGGGAGGGAGATGCACCACAAGATATTCATGGATGTGGGCCTGCAGCCAGCCTTTAGTTCTGCACTTCTCTGGATCTGCAAGGCTCTGGGTGCCAGGATTGTTTTTTGCACTAACTGAAGTATGTCTCTGATTGCCTTCCTTTCTCTATAACTAAATAAAATGTTTTAACTCCCACTCTGCAGAAATTGGACCTCCTCATCATCACCCTGGTCACAGATTGCCTCACCCTGGGATCAGCGAGCATCCCCCCTGGGGAGGGCCCCAGCACCCCGATTTCGGGCCTCCCCCGCATGGATTTAACGGGCAGCCCCCTCACATGCGGCGACAAGGCCCCCCGCACATGAACCACGATGATCCCAGTCTGGTGCCAAACGTTCCCTACTTTGATCTTCCTGCTGGACTGATGGCTCCGCTGGTAAAAGTAAGTGCTTGCAACGGGCCGCGACGAGTGGGATTAAAAGATCGACATCCCATGGTCAATGGCAGGGACAGTTTAACGTAGATATTTCTAATTTCAAAAATTTCCATCCAACAGCCCTCAGCTAAAGTTGTTGTAGGGCATTCATGGGCAGGAGCGGGGGGAGAAGGCAGTGGAAATGGTAATGTTTTCAATGCTGTGTCCTGGTGAAAGCATTTTGAGCTCATATATATGAAAGAAATAATTTACTCTTGAAAGTCTTACCATCGTTTTTAGAAAATAAAATCCCCGTCGATTTTCAGGTGGCCGGGAACCTTGCAGTTCTGGTGCGGCCACTGTGCACCACTTTTTGGTATTCAGAGTTCTTTCTTACAAAGACGTTTTGCGATGCCAGTGTTACATATGCAAAGAAAGAACGATAAAGAATAGGAAATATATCTTTATCAGCCTCGATACGTTCATGCATTCTGTGTTTGCGATGACAAATAGGTCTCTCCCATCGCTAACTCCGTGTTATCTCAGCATACACCAGCTTTTGCCAGGCGTCCGGCCGGCCGCTGGTGTCACAGAGCTGGACAGATGAGATCTGCATTTTACCTGCCTGGCGACCCGGTGAACGCTGCGGCCCCCGTGCTGCTGGCTTTGCTCTAGAACTAAAATGGGTCGTGATAGCAGGAGGAAGCAGGGGGTCATCTGCACAGTCCTTATTTCTGCCCCATTTTCTAACCAGTAGTGAAATGTGAGGTCCCTGCGCAGTTAAATCTCTATTTATCTCTTCAGGTAGCCACCCCATGACACGTGACACAAATGTAATTTGTTTTGTTTCCGGCAGCTTGAAGATCATGAGTATAAACCTTTAGATCCTAAAGACATACGTCTTCCACCCCCAATGCCCCCCAGTGAGAGACTCCTGGCTGCGGTTGAGGCATTTTATAGTCCACCATCTCATGACAGGCCTAGAAACAGGTAAGAGTAGGTGTAGCTAACGGTCTGGTAAGGCAAATGCCCTGAGAAGCTGTCTCAAACCACGGAGCGCCTCTCTCTTCCTTCGCCTCTGTCTTGGTTCTTCTGATGCTGAAATGAGTGCTCGTGTTGTATTTTAAATGGCACACGCTGTTTGCTCTTACACGGAGATTTGCGAGACCTTTTTGCCCAGGCCCTTGTGTTTCCCACAAACAAAATGGAGCGGAACTCCTGAACCGTTGGTCCAAGCGGAATTTTACAGATGTGGG
Source organism: Tetrax tetrax (assembly GCA_009806455.1). Lineage (NCBI taxonomy): Eukaryota > Metazoa > Chordata > Aves > Otidiformes > Otididae > Tetrax > Tetrax tetrax. The sequence goes on along the minus strand of WHYT01015469.1, from coordinate 271,184 downwards.
TTCTATGTGTGGTTGATTTATTGCAGTGAAGGCTGGGAGCAGAACGGACTGTACGAGTTCTTCAGAGCTAAAATGAGAGCGAGGCGGAGGAAAGGGCAGGAGAAGAGAAATAGGTGAGAGAGCCTGTCTGCTGCCTTCTGATGCGTGCTGTTCGTTTGAAGGTGCTAACTGCAGAGGGAAAGGGTTCAGCAACATGCTGATGGAATCACTGAGTTTCAGCTTGCTGGGATTTCTCTAATCTGCAGAAGATAGCTTTTGTACACTCCAGTTTTCACTGGATTGTCTGCAGAAATACAATGCTTGTGTGTAATTTTAATTTGATGAGAAGTATTTTGGAGTTTGTTGTGCTTCTCCCAGGAGTTTCACGGGAGTTTCTCTCTTTCTGCTGTGCAGTGGGCCTTCTCGGTCTCGCAGTCGGTCTAAAAGCCGAGGTCGCTCATCCTCCCGATCCAATTCGCGATCTTCAAAATCATCTGGCTCCTATTCGAGGTCACGGTCTCGCTCTTGCTCTCGGTCACGATCTTATTCACGCTCACAGTCCAGGTAGGGTGCAATGGGCTGAGTCTTGAAGGGGTGGAAAAAAGGGGTTTTTTCCCTAAAAAACATCCCCTGGACATCCCCCTGGACATTGCTCTGGTAAGTTGTGCATCTGATCTCCTGTGCTCTCCCTTTCCAGAAGCCGGAGCAGGTCCCGCTCTTCTCATAGCCGCTCGCGATCGCGGTCACGATCGAGATCGAAATCGTACTCCCCGGGAAGGCTGCGCCGGTCCCGCTCTCGCAGCCCCACTCCTCCGTAAGTTTTTGTTTTGTTTATTTCTCTCTTTACCTGGGTTGTTTGGAGGAGTACCAACACGGGGGAATTTCTCATAAGCTAGGAATATTAAGCATTTCAAACAATAGTAGGAAGGAAGATGGAAAGCAGATTTAGAAACTATTTATATGCTGTGTGACCTCATAGAGAGAATATTAGGCTGTTGTGGTGGCTTTTTGTGTAACAAAGCACTGCAGCTATGAAGGGCTCGGGTGCCTCCTGAGGAAGCAGGAGGAGTCCTCGCAGTGCTCTGGGGCGACCGAAGCGTTTGATTTCCCGTGCATTCAGAAGCAGGTAGGGAGCTTCTGGCACCTTTATAGCTCCATAACCTATGGCTTTAGAAAAGAATAGCTTAGGAGAGTGGGTGTTAATGTTTAACCGAATATAATCGACCTTGCTTTGTGTCGGAACAGGATCACTTGTTCTTCATTTGTTCTTTTGATTTCCTTAGTTCTTCTGCTGGTTTGGGCTCCAGTTCTGGGCCTCCTATACCAGAATCAAGACTTGGAGAAGAAAATAAAGGCCATCAAATGCTGGTGAAAATGGGTAAGAGGTTGTTCTGGAATCTTACACGAGCCAGGAAACAAAATCAGGCACCAAACTCTTGGATGTGATTAATTAATGCATGTTCCTAAGTTATCCCTGGGTATTCCAAGGGCAGCGTAAGGATAGAACGTGGAGCAGCCTTTCTGGGAAGGGTCTGGAAGACAGGGATGTGAGTTTTGGTGTCAAATAGAATTTACACCCCCCGCCTCCCCCAAGGTCTTTCATCTCCCGGTGGCGTAGATCGGCCAGGCTGACTGGCCGGCTGGGCTGGCGCTGGCTGTACTCTTGCTGTCTTAAAAGTTCTTCGGGGCAGCGCTGATGTGCGCCAGCTCCCAGAATCTCTGCATGTTAATGCTTTTGAAGGAAATGGCACAGTCCATGTGTTGGTTCAGGCTCTCTGTTGCCATCTCGCTCAATCAACTTGATGCTTTCGTTGGTTGTTTCCAAGATGTCTACACTTGTCTGTCTTCAGAATCCTGGTAATAAAAAATAGTTACGGGACTGCAATGTTGTGTCCTTTCTGCAGGCTGGAGTGGGTCTGGTGGATTGGGAGCCAAGGAACAAGGAATTCAGGATCCAATTAAAGGAGGAGACATCAGAGACAAATGGGATCAATACAAAGGAGTGGGCGTTGCGTTAGATGACCCTTATGAAAACTACCGAAGAAATAAAAGTTACTCGTTTATCGCCCGCATGAAGGCCAGGGATGAATGTAAGTGAATGTTTCTAAGTAATTTTAAAAATTGTGCACGCTTGATAACGGTTTTGTCATATTTACTGTCAACCCAAATCAAAAGACTAATAACTCTTAATTCTTCCTAATGTAATGAGCACAATAAAACAGGTACGTAGACACACACTCTGATTAACCCAGCATCGCTTCCTTTTCATGAGTTGTGTGTTGTATTCTAATTTCTGAAATGTTAATTAGCCCGTTCTGTGTAAGCCCCTTCCTGGCTGGGACACCAGGAGCTCGCACCTTTCCCTGTTACCCGTCAAAAACCAGGAGCCATCCCAAAGGCAGCGGAGGGAGCCGTGCCACAGGAGGGGCGGCAGCCCGGGCAGGAGGGTCTTTGTGGGGGGAAGGACGTTAAACCACGTTGACGGCGTGGCCCTGCCCCACTCCACTTTTCCTGCGGTTAGCGCTGCGTTCTGCCCAAGCCAGCGCTGCTGACAAAGGCACTGTGGTGCAGGAAGGGTTTAGGAAAAGAGGAGGCACTTCTCCTGAGATGAAGACAATTGCCCAAACGAGAGGGTTTTTTGCGGAGAGTCTGTGTTACGTAGAACGACACTTGTCAGTGACTAAAAGGAAAAAAAATAGCGTGCTAAATGAAGTGTTACTTCTGCCTACGGCCGCAGTTGGGCTGTGTAATGAAATGGGTTCAACCAAAGCCCGGGAGGAAAAACTCCTTACCAGAGCCCCCGTTCCATGAAACACTTCCGACAGCTTAGGAACTGCAGAATGTGTAAGAACTCTTTTCCCTATTGTTTCAGTGAAGCGTGACACGCAAGACCCTCCACCACCCGAATAAGACTCTCTGAAGAAAGATGTCTTGCATCTTCTACAAAACTTTAAACTTGTATAAATCCAGCTTAAAGTCTGGAGGAAGTGACAAATGAATTACTTTTAAAACTATGGTGAAAATGGAAAGCTATGACATGTACTGCAACACTTGTCATTTGGTGTTTAAAAAAGGCCAGTCGTAACTATGACATGTCTAGCAAGTTTAAGAATTTCCATTTATTTTGCAAAATTTTTAAAGTAGTTACCCATTTTATACTAGAGTTAAACCCCCGCCAAGCTGTCCCTGGTGCAGGATTGCGAGTCGTTCGTTCCTGTGGAGTACAGACGTTATCTGATGTGGTTTTCTGTTCTCTAGTTCCATAATGTGTGTTTATTTCTCTCAAAAGGTTAATTCTATTTGAAGTGGAGGGGTGCTGCCTTGGGATCAAGTCAGACTGATGCTGAGCAGTGTGTCCTAATGTCTAAGTGGGGATTGAAGCGTCTAGTTCCAGTGCAGGTGACCTATGAGCACTGTGCGAGCTCGTTAAGCCTACCACCCAACCTAACGCCCCTGCTCACCAGCCGCCGCAGTCCCACCGCTGCTCAGAACACGAGGGTTAACTGTTGCGGCTTTTCGAGCGCTCGGAGGGATGTCCGATGCTTTGTAACGGAAGATGTTCTTTAAGCTTTTTATATTTTTGTATATACCCTTTAATAAAAGCTAATTAGCTCAATAGAAGAGAATCGGTGTTCTCTGCTCTGCAAGTTTCTAACATTGAAACATTCTTGGAAACTTTAATCTAAAGGAGGAGAAAAAACCCAACCCTTTTGTAACTGTTTCCAGCGACCACCAGCTGAAGATGTTAGGCCCTTACACTGCACTTCCACGGCGGAGGTCTGCGTGGTGGTAACCTCTTCCAGAGTCGATTGTCCGTAGAGCAGAGCCCCTCTGAAACCCCTCCAGTGACTATGGTGCAATACCAGTGTGTTCTAGATCTGCTGTAGTTGTGGAACTGTAACTGTCTGTGAATTGGCATACCACACCTGTATGTTAGCAACTTGTGGATTTTATTGTTTTGCCTTCCAATAAACACTTTTTTTTTTTTTTTTTAATAAAAATGAAGTGGTGGCTCCTCTTTCAGAGTAAATGGATTTCAGGACGCTAGCTGTAAGCCTTTTTCGTACTGCATTTATCTTCCTTTTGCCCGTGTTTGGTTTTGTAGTTATCTGACAGGCTGATGACACGGAAACACGTTTAAATACGGCACTAAAATCTAAATACAGTGAGTATTTTTCTGCTGTGCTCGAATTCCTGGGGTGCCGTTGTACAGACTTCCCCTTCTCCCGTGATCGCAGAGGCGATCGCGCTCTATGTGTAACCACGCTGTGCTGCGGTGTCTTACCGCACTCCCTGCAGGAGAGGCGTTTGCTCGGTTTCTTTTTGCTGAACGCTGACGTCGTTGGGTGGAGGGCTCCTGCCCATCCCTCTATCACGTACGTTCCTACAAAATCCCGGTGCAGGAAAATAAGTTATGTACAGTAAGGTACACAGCAGTCAGGACAAATCCTTCCAGTGCGTAGTTCATAACTGAGCTGTACGCTTTGGAAGGGTTTCTTATTCCAGCTCGAGATCTGTCAATGGAAATTTTATTTGAAATTCAAAGAGTCACAGTAGATTTTCCTCCTGTGCTTTCAGAATTTCTTCACGTGCTTGCTCAATGGTTAGAGGTGGGGATTTGTGATTCTTGATGTACTGCAAAAAGAAGTTAATATGCAAATGTATTTACTATGTAGATAAACACTTTCTAGTATTTAATAAATAACAAATCTTTATGTCAACATACCTGCATTTTTCTATATTGGCAACAGAAACCAATAACTCTGTTGCTGCCTTGGAAGATCCTCGCTCGGTTGAGGACAGCTAAATGCTACAGCAGAAAGCTTATTTGAAAAGCCTGGCCTCCAGTAAGTCTTTTGTCTTTTTTTAACTGTGTAACTCCTGACATGTTATTAATATGGGCACAAGCGATATGGTATTTGTCTTCTGTGACAAAAGGTATTCAGTGATAATAGGAACTTCATCTGATTGATGAATAACAGAGAAAATCAGTTTGCTGTGAATACTGGAAGCGTCTGGAAAGGAATGTACCAGGCCGCTGTCTGGTCTCTCCTACGCACCTCTTTAGCCTCCTCCAGGGTATGGTAGTGGAACGCCTCCTTCTCTAACGACTCCACGAGGGAGAAGTGAAGGTGGTGAACGTTCTCCACAAACTGCTCAGTCAGCATCAAGTGCTGCTTCAGCATGGCGTTTAAAAGGAGAGCTGACGGGCTGTGCGCCGTCAAGGCTGCAAGACAGGGAGAGCACAGATTTTAGTGCTGCGTTCCAGTCAGACAGCGAGGGCTGAACAATCCAGGAGGGGTCAGATGTGTGAAATACAGTAAAGCAGAACAGAAAGAAACGTGTTTTTCAGTACCTTCTAGTGCATCTGCGCTGATGAGGTGACGGGCCACAGGTACTGGATCAACGGGGCTGTTCCCTACAGGTGGGTGAGGCACCGCGGAGCTGTGTGCTGTGCACGGGATGAAATCACATTTACAGGTCTGGGAGGGTGGGAAGGTTTAGCACTAGAACTCTGTTCACCCTCGGCGGCCTGCTGCGCCACGGGTTGCTGTAGAACCGCTGCAGAGCCCTACAGGGAATTCTGTCAGCCAAAAAAGCGCTAGAATATTTCTATGATCTCCACCGGCTCTTTAGTCTTACAGACACGACACACACCACTGCAGAAGGCTTCTTTCCTAACCCTAGACAGAGGAAAAGTAAAGGCTTTTGTACTTGAAGGAAGCTCCTGTTTCTGAGCACACCCCAGTTTCTATTTTCTCCTCCACTCGAGTGAGGCAAGAAGTGGCTCTTCCCACTTCTTTCAGGAAAGAGAGACAGGAAAGGAGCTACCCCTCAGGCACAGGTAAGGCCACGTCTGTCTCGTAAATACGGCTGCAGTGCCTTCCCAAGAAATAAATACAATGCAAAAAAACCCAACCCCACACCCTCTTAGTACTGTTTACAATAGTAAAAACACAACAAAAATGTTGAATGCTGTTGAGGACGCAAGCTCTGTCGCTAGCACTCGCTCATCCACCCAGAGTTCCTCTTGTGGAGTTTTTTTTTTAGCAAAAACCAAGTTCCAAGTCTAATCCTACTGTCCAATCCCAATCTTTCTACGGATAGCAGGTTAAAGTGCTGGGCTTTAGAAAGTTTTTAATTTCATGTCAGCTAGGGGAACCTTGTACTGAAACGAAGATCTCTTATCAAGGCTGACTAGGCTAGTGTATAAAATATAAAAATATTAAGAGTGCCTGAACAGGGCGCTCTTGCGAACTCACTCTTTGCCCAGCGACAGGCGAACGGCGGATCCGCCGTCTGAACGGCAGCGTCTTTGCCCGTCGCTCGGTGCACCCGGTCACGCCGTGCTCTGGTCAAGGAAGGTGATGGTGCTGAAGATGGCTGTTTGCCAGAATACGTGCGGCTCTCAGAACGTTCCTCTGAGGTTTTTGATGCAGATTCCCTGTCTGTTGTAGACAGAGACCTTTCAAAGTCTTCAGAATATTCTGAATTAATAGTTCTCTCATCATCATCGAGAGAATCCTGTTTGTGTCTGGGAAAGTCTGCAGAAACTCCACTTAAATGCTCGGAGATTTCCGCTTCACTCGCGGTTTTTTCAATATCCCCTCCAGAAGCATCATTCACAGCAGCTACTGCACTTGTCATTTCCGCAGGAGTCTGCTCTTTTTCCGGCAGGAATGGGTCCTCTTCTGGATTTCTGTCTGATCCGCGAGTAATTTGAATGTCTGTTCCCTGTAAAACAAAACATCAACAAGACCCAGCCTAGAACACGCCTCCATCGCTCTGCTGCGTATCGCTGAGATTTAGCTGCTACTTTATTCGGAAACAAAAACGCTGCTTTTCCCTGTCACCTCGCAAACTGCGCAGTGCTGTTACATTCAGTACGGAAATGCAGACACAAAAAAGAATTTGGTCAGGTTTCAGCAGCCACTAAAATCCCGAGCCTAGCGAAAGGTGCCCGCCTCAGCTCGCCCAGGAGCAGAGCAGAGGCGTTCATTTTAGAACATCACACAAAAGCAGAATGGAAACACGTGCCAGGAGGGGATTTCTACTTACTTTCTGCTTTAATTCTGCTGCTTCACTGGTGATATTTGGTGCCAAATCATCAAGGCTCAGGATATTCAGTCTGAAGTCTGCAACCAGATGATAAATAGTCATGAGAATTTGCAGTACACTTTCCCTTAAGTGAGAAAAGCGGGGAAAAATACATCAATACTACGTTCCTGGTTTAAAGTGTAACACTAAAAACCAACAGCAGTGGATCACTCGCAACCTTTAACGCAGCAGCAGCTCTTCCTGAGGTCTCCTCCCCTGCCTGCCTGGGGGTCTGCGAGCCCACGCTCAGACGTTCTCGCTGCCCCTCGTTTAAACACTTCTCCTCGCGCCGACCCGTCAGAACGCTGGCTCACCGAAACATGGAAACTGTTCACAGGGTCGTAATTGTTCTGTCACCAGAATTAAGTGTCACCCAGGGAAGCACCATTAAACTGAACCCGTTAAACCAAAAGCCAAGAAAAATACAAATGTATTACCCTAGAAAAAAGAAATAGATAACACAATTCCTTCGATAAAGCTTTGATTTATGTACAATTACACCAGTGAGCCCTTTCAGAGTGAGCATCTGCCATGTTTGTCAGTAGATCATTAGCACAATTCACGCCAAGTCTACTCAGACCGTATTTTAGACCACTTACCACTTGAGCTGCTGCTGGTCGAATCTTCTGCATCAGCTCCAGAAAACAATTCATCTAATGACTTGATTTCACTTCTGTCACTCTCAGGTGACATTCGGCTTCGCCTGGTGCGGCCTGTTCCAGGCAGAGGAACCTCCACAGCTTCGTCGCTGACGGAAGAGGACAGCGACTGCGGTCTCACACGAGGTCGTACTGGCAGGTTTCTGCTGGCTGGTGAGGGTGGTGGTGAATTAACTCTACCAAAACCATTTTTGTCCGAGTCTTCGCTATGAAAAGAAGCTGCTTTAGATACCTCTGGTGATGAAATTTCCTTATGAGATGGAGGAGGCACTCCTGACGAAACTGGAGTCTTACTCTTTTGAAGAACATGAAAAAGAGATGTATGTGTTATTTCATTTATTATGTGTAGATCACTAAAAAGGAAAACAAATTATAATGGGTAAAGCCCAGTCTTGTTAAAATGTGAACCGAAGTTAAATCATATAATGAGCAAGTCAGAAAGGAAAAACTAAAATTTAGTTTGTGGCGTTACCTAAATAGTGACCTACTAATTTAACACAATGTCATAAAAGATAAGAAAGAACACACGTGCCAGTGAAGCTGCTATTTACCTTTCTACCCCATTTAGAATCACTCGCAACAACCCTCCGGTTCTCATTTCCACTGGAAAACTCCGAACAGCTCTCCAGCAATTCTTTCATGTCCATCTCATCACTATCCACACTAAGCTGCTGTTTAACCATAACATTCTTTTTAGGGCTTTGGATGCGTTCCTCTTCCTTAGAACAGCCACTACTGAGGCTCAGATTTCCCCTGGCAGCCGTGTATTTCTTCAGGTATTTCTTGCCCCTTGCGCTGTGTTCCTGACTGGAAGCAGAGGAGAAGGACTCTTCGTCCAAAGGCGTCTGGCCCAAGGCAGCGGTTTGCAATTCCATCTGCTTTTTTCGGTTCATGATTTTGCTTTCAAACTGTGCCACTTTCCTCAGCGCCGAGTTCAACCGCGTGTGGGAAGCGCTACCCAGGGCGCCCTTTGCTCCGCGTCCGCTCACTGGCTGCACCGCGCTCCCCGATATCTGGCACCATTGGTTCCCACGTGCGTTTTCGTTGTGCACTTTGAGGAACCTGCTGCGGCTGAACGGAGCTCTTCCACTTTTCTCCAGCTCTGCGTCAGCCGCAGAGAGGTCACTACAGGGGCGAGGCAGGACGCTGCGCCCGGGGGCCATGGTTCTGGAGGGAGCATCGCTGTGTCCCTGCGAGGAGAGGATGCAAAGAGCCCTCAGAGGCGGAGGCAGGCGGCCCGGTTCAGCTCCCTGCTCCCCGGGCCGAGCAGATTCTCCCGCTCCCCGCGGCCCTGCCCTCGTCTCGGCCTGTGCCGGCCCACCTCCTCCCACTCTCCGGGGCGGGCGCTCCCCACAGGCGGCGGGAACACCGGCCCGAGGCCCGGGGCTGCCCAGGCACAGACGGAGCGCGGCTGGCGCTGAGGCAGCGCGGCGGAAGGGACGGGGGCTGGCGCCTCACCTGCCCCCCGCCCGCGGGCGGCCTCTGCGCCCGAGCGATCGTAGCCATTCGGGACGGGACGCCCCGAGGCGGCGGCGGCTCCCCCAAGCCGGGCGCCGGGCGGTCAGCGCCGGGCTGCAACCTGGCGACAGTGACTCCCCAACATCCCGCCACCTCATTGGCTGCACGCAGAGCCCGCCGGCGGTGCTTAGGCGTAACCAGCCAATCCCAAGAAGGCATACTGCCGCTGGCCCGTAGGAGCGCCGACTACAAGCCCCAACATGCATTTCGCCGCACGGGCACGAGGCAGCCCCCTTTGTCCCCGGGAGCGCTAAGCCAATCTGATCCCGCTGCATAATAAGTCCGGAAAGCTCAGCCAATCAGAGCCCGCCGCGGTAAAGCGCGGGGCCCCGAAGGCGCGAAGCGGTGTTGGTCGAGGGCGCGAGGCTGTTGGGTGAGGAGGGGGCGGCGGCCATGGCGGCGGCCGGGCCGGAGGGGCGCGGGGCGGGGGGAGAGCCCCGGCCACCGCGCTGAGGCGGGCCCTGCTCCTCGGGGCCGCGCTGGGCTCTGCCCGGGCCAGGGTGTGTTTCCAGGAGCGGGTTCTGGGCGGAGGTTGGGCGAGGGGTTAGAGGGGGGCAGTGGGGCGGGTACCGGTAGGGGCTGTGGGTGTGTGAGCTGGGGGAGAGGGAGCCCCCCTCGCTGTACCGTGCTTAATGACCCCGCTTGTGGTTTTGGGACAGCCAACCGGCGGAGCTGGTGGATTAATTCAGAGTGCCAGCCGGACCTGCGGAAGGTTAAACTCGCTGCAGGGAAGTTTTATCCACCCAGGGGATCCGGTGCGAGGCAGAGGAATGTGGGTGTCATTCACGGTATGCTGTGGGAGCCATCTTAGGAGCTGGGGATTGGCCTTTATGGATGTGCTGTATGTGGCAATAAAAGTATTTTTTTCTTTGCAAATGGAGAAAAACATAAGTTTGAATATTCTACTGATATCTTCACAGGTCTACAAACTAGTGAAAACTCAAAATTACATGCTATCTCCTCATGATTTTTAAACCATTTAGTGACAAAGTGAAGACTGGTCATTCAGTACACTGTGAAACATGAGCAGGAGATAGAGTGCGGTGAGGGATATGTTAAGGTTTTCTTCATCAAACTTGGACCAGAAGAAGTGGGGATTCACATTATTATGTCATATTTGGTGAGTTTATAGTTATTTCTTTACTAAAATACTGTCACTGCTGTCATGCAGTTCTTCAAAGATAGTTGTGGAAATGGTAGAAAAAAGACAAAGGAAGGCTGTCTTAAAACAATAAAGATGTTGTGACTGTAATGAGTTAGCTCTCCCATGCTTGAGAGATCTCTAAATATGTATTAACAAAATACATATTTATGTAAACATTCTGAGCTGATTTGAAGGATGAACCCAAATGGATTGTGGGTTCTAGCGCTGAGAAACCTGGAGAGTGGGATGATGCTGTGAATGGAAGGTGGCATTATCCTATGGTCACGAATCCTCTACACAGAGTATAAATGATCTCATAATTGTAGCTATGGATAACACTTTAAGCAACTCTTCTTTGCCTGGCTGTATTTAGAACATGTGGTTTATCCTAGGGGGAATGGAAACCCAGGCAGATTGCTAACCCAAATTATGGAGGAGTTTGGCCTCATCCACAGATTGACAATCCAGATTATTCCCCAGACTTCAGTATCTACAGCTATGGAAATATTAGCATCGTTGGAGTAGAAATCTGGCAGGTGAGATGCCTTTACTGGAAAATAAAGAACTTTTATCTCACTGAATCTATCGCAACGTGTTTACCCTTTGCATATACACACTGTCTACTGGTTTGGGATCTTAGGGACTTGGGTCTTCTAACTTGTTTTTATTTAAATATATGTACAAAACTGAAAAATCTGTAAGGCGCTCTGATCTCCTGTTGTAGTTATTGTATGGATTATAATCATCTAGAGGTAAGTGAGGGCCCTAAACTAATTTGTGTAAGTGTTGTAAAGCATGACTTACTCCACCTGACTTGAGGTGTGTAACTGAGGCTTCAGGCAGCTCAGTTGCTCCTGACTTACCCAAAGATTAATGAGGAGAAAACTGCCCTCTGGGGTGCCTCTGAGATCCTCCTCTGGCTCTGGTTTCTTGGCTAGCCAGCAATGAGACTTAAAACCTCTTAAAGAGCAGCAAGGTGCCTGAAGTTAAACGAAGTTCTTTAGATTCTTCAAAATGGTTGTCCAAAAAAGAAAATTCTTCACCAAATTCTGCAAAAACCTATGGGGTTCTTAACATGAATACTTTATGTTGAATATATGATACAAACATCTTGCTTAAAAAAAATATTAAAAATCTTAAAGAGGCATCCTCAGGTTTTTTTCCTTATTCCTTCAAAGGTGAGAGCTGGCACAATTTTTGACAATTTCTTGATAACAGATGATGAGCTTTATGCAGGAGACTTTGGAGATGAAACATGGGGACAAACTAAGGTAATACAAAATTCTTGTGTTGGTTTTGGTTCTTTATTACCACATTTAAAAAATCCCCTGTCTACTCTGATCAAGAACCTATTGGTGCATAAAAATGAAATCTTAATATTCGGGTCCTGAAAAGGAAATTAACATAAAGCAGACTGGGAGGGAGCAAGCTACAGAAGACAAATACTTTCAGCAACAGTTTAAGAAAAAGCTAGAGAGAAACGAAGAATCTGGAAAGGTAGAGCAGGGAGAAACACTGCTGAGAAGGAAGAGCTTGAATTGTTGCTTGAAAGAAGTTCACGTTTTTTCACTTAGGGATTTTTTCACTTAGGGATTTTGATATCTTGTTAGTAGCTTGTTGAAATCTGCACCAATGGGGTTGTATTAAAACAGGACTTTTTTAATAAATTCAACATTAAATTTCATGACAAGTTTCAATTATTTTTAATAAAAATACCAGAACATAGTTAAATTCTGTATAGAAAAGGTTAACTTTTTTATTAACTGCATGTTAACATTGCTAAAATGTAATAAAGCACTAGGTTTTTTAACTGTTTTACACTTTCATGGGTTCCCATTAAATGTAAAATTCATGCTCATTTTTTGAGAAAATATCATAATGAGCTTTTTGTGATATTTCATTAACGGGTTCGGCACGTCAAATGCGTGAAGCGTGTTTCACAACATCCTTCAAACGAGGGAGGAGATAAGCTCTGCTGAGCTCCTGTGGTAACTGTGCACCTGTCAGAGTTTCAGGGATTACTGCAGCTGCACGGCTGCGCCCGGCTCTCCCGCCGGCGCTTAGCTCCAGCTCTGGCTGTGTGGGACCTCTGTGATGGTACTCTGTCTGGTCTGTTGTTAGAAGTTTAAATGTATTCAGGCATTTTTTTCCCCTTCAAAAATCTGTAATGAATATATACAGTGCCTGGAAACTGTCTTAAAATATTTTTAAATTAGTATTTATTTCATAACGGGGGAGGGAATTTGAAACAGTGAACAATGTGCCTATTCTTCTGTCTGACCTGTCCTGTAACTCCTGTAACTTGTTCAGTGATGGTCTTTCTGCTCTCCCCAAGAACTATTCTATAAACTTAGCGAAAACTGAGCCCAGACTTCAGAGCCAAAGCTCTCGCGTTCAGCTGGGGGCGAGCCCAGCGCGGGCTGAGCGGCGTTTAGTGTGGTGAGACGATAAGGAGTGGGAGGATCTGTGGGAGCCCCCAGTTCAGCCCAGCCAGTCTCCAGTCTGTGGGGCGACTGAGGTCAAATTCTTTTGCCTCTGCTTGTCTGAGTGCTGTGCCCTGTAAAACAATTCCAGTAACGCTGGGGGGTGAAGAACTTTTGAAATACACTGTTAATGACAGTTGCCCTTTACCTCTTTTACTAAACAAATTGCTGTTGATTTAGCTTTTATATGGCCGCGATCTAGCCTCATTCAGGCTGCTGGTCAGTATTTCTAAGTTGCAGTCAGGGTTTTATTAACTTCGGTTTATTTGATGCTGAGTATTTGATCATAGGCCAGAGGAAGCTTAATTCGGTGAGGTCTGTTTTGATGAGGTTTAGTGTAATGAAGTAAAATAACTAGGCTTGTCCAGGAGAAAGCTGGATGCAGGTCATCTCTCTAAAAGGTCAATCAGTGCCTTGACTCAGTTACCTGGAAGAATATTCCACGGGGCAGCTGCAGTCTTCCCTAGACCTACTTTGTCCGTAACGTAGGTAGGTCACCGCCGGCTTCGCCGGAGGCAGCTGGAACGGAGAGACTGCGGGAAGCCGGCGCTGAGCTGCGGCAGGACGGGGCACTGGGCCCGCCTCGGCGGGGCGGGGAACGGCTGCCGGGGCCCGATAAGCCGCTGCCGCCTTTTTTTCCCGGCTTCTCCGGAGCTGCCCAACGAATTCCCCGGCCGACGGAGCGCAGCGGCCCAGCAGGCCCCGCTCCCCGCCCGCCGAGGCCGGGCCCAGCCGTGCCAGGCGCGGCCGGGCGGCCTCCCGCCGCCGCTCGCCCCGCCTTCCCCCCGCCCCGGCCGCTGCCCGAATCAGTGGGAGGAAGATGGCGGCGCTCATCCCCCTCAGCCAGCAGGTAACCGGCCCGGCCCGACCCTGCCGGGGGGGCGGCTGAGGGGAAACGCGGCCCTCAGGCCCCGGCGGTTGAGGGCCGGGCGCGGTCCCCCTCCCGCCGGCGGGAGCGCCCGGGGCCGGGTCGGCGCTGGGGCATAGGCCCCGCTTCTCCCCGCGGCCGGGGGGTGGCTCGGCCCGCGGAGGGGAGGGGGTCGGTGCGTGGCCGGGAGCAGGCCCCGGGCGAGCGGGGAGAGCAGCCCTGCGTTGTGCCCCGCCGGCGGGCCGGGGCTGAGCTTCCCGGGGATTCTGTAGGGGCACAAAAGGCGCTGGCGCCCTCCCCTTATGGAGGCCCCGGAGCTGCCCCCCTGGGGAAGGGGCAGGGCTGCACCGAGGGCTTCTGAACGTTTTCCCTCCCCGAGCTGCAGCTTCTGGCTTGGGGATGAATGCCGGGCCGGTGGTCTGAGGTCCGGGGCTGGGCTGCAGGAGGGATGGGGCTCGCTCTGTGCTCGGGACTCTGACTCTGGTCACGTCACCTTGTTTTTCTCTTTGTAACACGGGGTTAATGCCACCTTTAGCTCTTGGGGTGTCATGACTGTGCTTAATGTTTGGAAGGTGCACAGGTAACGTGGCGGTAGACACAGGTACTCCAGCAGAGGACTGGTATGTAGGAATGAAAAGAGATTTTTCGTCAATCAGCAGGAGAATGGGGCTTCTGCAGGGGAGTGGAAGACCCTGAACCTTGGAGCTTGTCTCAGAAGCAGGGTGGCACGCCTCTGGGAAGAGGCTGTGTTTTGAGCCCTGGTTTAATGTTTGGGATCCTTGGGTTGATTGTTGTTGTTGTTGTTAGAAGTTTTTTGATTAATTTCTCACCCAAATAATTCAAGTGTGAGCAACGGGATCACTGTTTGTTCTTTTCCATACTCATGTGAAGATAGTCAGTTTACTTATTTCCTTTAAAACTAAGCAACACCACCCCACCACCCTCCAATGCCTTGAAATTAAAACTATTTTCTACGCTGTGTCTAGGCCAGTCAGGGATTCAGAACAACTGCTATTGTAGTTCAAATTATTTAAATATATAAATTTCCTTTTAATAATAGACTTTTATTTGTGATACTCTGAAAATGTATTTTCAATGGAGTTTATGTGATGCTTGGGTAATAGGTAGTTTGCTGTGTGTCTTATTAAGAGAGCACACAGCTTTTTAGCTTTTAAATACCAGTAGGAGTCCTGATTAACACCTGTTTAATTAAATGGACATGTTCAGAAGCATCTTAAAACATCCCTGATCGTACAAACTGTTATAAAAAGTTTTCAAATGAAGTAATGTGGTGCAAAACAAACTCTGGACTTAGAAGTTCCACAACAACTTAATTCTTTTATGGTACATTGCTAAAAATGTGTCAAATATTTATTATACTAGAAATCCTGCTTTTGTGATATTGTTTAAATTCTAATTGATATTTGAGAGACTGGCATCAAGGGTATTTTCTTTTGCATAACACAATATATTGAGAGGAAAAAGGGCCATATTCTGTGGACATGTCAGTTATTTTGACATGTTATTCTTCCAACTAGTTCACTGAAAGCATTCTAGTTTTAAAACTTTTTTTTCTATATTGAACTGTAAAGGATAGTCTGGTTGTAATCAGAACAGTAAACAGAATTTCTCAGGAAATGAATAAACTTCCTCTTTTCATAGCCTCAATTTCATTATTACGTTAGAGATATGTGCTTGTTGGAATAAATGCCGGAGATGGTATTGAAAGGAACAGGAGAGTCGCGTGCGCTGTGATGTTGGAGCCTGTTCACTCAGAAAGATATCAGAATATTAATATCAACATATTGGGAGCTATAAACGGTGTGGGTAATGCAAGCATATGAAAGTGTTTCAGCATTTGTTCTCGTAAATGAATTTTGTTATGGTTCTGTGAAGCTATGCTTTTATGAAAGGTAATTTAGATGTCTGACAGTATGCAAACTAACATTTCAGCTGTCTTTGTTTCTACTGGCTGTGCATAAAAACAGCTGAAGAGCGAGCGTGTGAAGTCAGTTCTTGGAGTTAAACGAGAACTGAAGGTGGAGTTGATTCACCTCTGATAACTTTTATTTCTTGAATGTTTGATCACCTTATCGGAGGTCTTTCCACTGTGCCAGGCATGTTCAACCTACAGGCTCGGGAGGTTGCGGAGCGTTATGTTAGAGATATTGGGACAGCGCGGATCGGTCAGGGTACTCGGCAGGTAGAGTAAGGGCCAAGGTAATCTTTCTAGGGCAGCAGCAACCGTCTTTTGACTTTCATCTGTATGGAACACCTCAGTTTTTCCCCTTTCACAGGGCCTATTTTCATCCATCATATGATGTGCTGAAAGAAAACTGTGAAACAGGAGGACACGAAGGAAAGAATTCATCTGATCCAGTATTCTTTGTGACCCTGAGATAACCTCAGGAAAGAGGGCTGCTAGGAACTGGCTTTATTAATTTTTCCGGTGGCAGGAGCTTACGCCTGCCTCTTTCCTAGACTTGTGTTAAGGGGCATGGAGATTTATCCATGCGCGTGTGCTGTGTACCACAAATGCATGTACCAGATCTACTGTGAGAGCACAGGTTTGAGACTCGAACTTCCGATTCATACAGGAAATCAAGTTAGAGGTGAATCAACGAGGCACCGGGGTTCTCAAGTGTCTGCTTGGGGGACGGTGTAAAGGTTGGCCATAGGTGACGTTTTGGGGAGTACAGAGTAGGCGTAGAAACCAGAGAGCTGTTAAACTGTAAGTCAGACTGAACCACTGTATCCTGGGTTATATCCTTTGACTGCTCGTCAGCTGCAAACTCTTCAAAATGGTTTTTCTCTGATTGCTAGCATTGACAGTGTCTTGTGTAGGTTCTAGATCTCAAATTACAGAATCGTCTTGAATGATAGTGATGTAGTCACGTGTGATGATGGGTAGACAGGCAGCTTTGCTATTTTTATCACTTGAGCCCATTTTGTCCTGCTTCATCACGGAGATAACGGTCATTTGGGTAAATCGGTCAGAGAGGCTTAATCTTTGTAAAATTCTGCAAGTAGAGAGTGGGGAGATGAAGTCTTTGCAGCAGCGCTTGGATGAATGTATTGCTGTAGGAGAAACTTCACAGCGTTTAAGCGCATCACTGTGGATTCCTGCCACCTCTGTCAGGTAAGTCAGCTGTATGTCATGGCTGACAACATCAAATGAGGATGACAGGAATGTCTGATGATGGGATGAGATCATTCAGTACTGCTGCAGGAGCGCCTCGCTCTGTGTCTTGGTCTGAATCCAGTCTCTGCATGCTCTAGGATACTTGCCAAATTAGTTGGAGGAGCTTGTAGTTGGTCTTTGGCTAGCTTCTTTGAGCATTCCGATAAACGAGAGGTGTAAAGTCGGGTGACAGTTGACTAAAGTGTACTAGATTTTATTCAGAGTTGGACGGAGTATTTCCTACTTCCACCTTTTCTCTGAGTGATGTGTTTCCTGCTTTGGACAGGAACACAGTGCTTATCTCTACTGATCGTTTGCAAGCCGGCAGAAAGATGAATCAGATTTATGAGTTACGGTTGCAGCTTTCTTCTGAGCTCCTGTCCAGCTTCTGGAAGAGCAAGAACTTCTAGAGTGTACTGATGGAGAATGCAGTGGCTTACTTTGTTGATGGATGTAAGTGAAGTATGTTTAAGATGTTTAAGAAGCTCTTCTGAAAATTCATGATCTTTCTAGCCAAGTAAAACAATTGATCTTGAAAGAGCTCGATGTTCGCTTGCTTTTGATTAATAGGGTTTGGTTATTTTGAATAGCTCCTTGGATTAAGATTTGGTATGTTTATTGTAAACTTACAGGAAGATTCTCTTCGTGTAAAATAACGCTTCATACTCCTCATCGATCTTTTATTTTGTCATATTCCTGCCTCCCTGCACCTCAGTTTAGGCAGAACATCCAGAAGTCCATGAGGATGACAAGGAAGAAGGTAGCATTTGGGAGATGACATACCAGTGGTCAGAGAGCAAAATAGTAATTTGTCGGGTGTCTGGCTTGTGTCCTGTGGGTGGAGAGCAGTTGTCTGAAGCACACTTTAGGATGTTTCGACATCTCTGCATCTCAGTCGTTAAACTGCGTTTATTGGGTTGTGTTGTTGCTTGTTTTTTAAGGCCTTTGCTCCAAGGGATGACTTGTTTGAGAGTAGGTTTGTAACGTTTTCACTCTTGGCACTGAGGGTGGAGAATGGTGTGGAGGTCTAACTTGCACGTGGCTAGAGCTTTTGAGTGGCAGTTGTAGAAGGCAAGTGAGGAGGTGGGTGTTGGTGTTTCAGTTCCCGTTTGCTCGGAATGTCAGCAAGAGGGAATAGGAACCAGGTTCTTTATTATAGTGTCAAGGCAGGGCCTACCTTTCTGTCTGCTGCTTTGGTGATAACACCAAGTAGAAATCCTCAAACATCGTTGTCAGGGAATTGTGACATTTCTTAATTAACAATTCATTCTATTTTTCTTTTTTTTTTTTTTTTTT
>WHYT01015469.1:137640-241312 GCA_009806455.1 Tetrax tetrax | reverse complement strand
TTTTTTTTTTTTTTTTTTTTTTTTTTTTTTTTTTCACTCTGTTCCAGTTTAAGATCCTAGACCTGCAAACAGATAAAAGCAGGCATATTTTGGTACCAGGGCTCTGTCTCTGCGTGTCTATAGAACTGTGCTGAAAACATTCCATAAGTGTATATAGCGTGCAGGAGGTAGTCCAGTCAGCATGATGTTGAAAACTCTGCCTTTGATATCAGTCGTTCTCAAACTTTGATCTGAAATACCCTGGCAAATAGTTCAAAGCTGTTCTACAAAACCCTATTACCATATAGTGTTGTTAATTAAAAGTGGGAGTATAAATACGAATGCGGGCGAATAAGAGGTGGTAAGAATTACGGTAGTCTTTTGGCTGCAGGTTTTGGGGATTGCTGTTATCTGCTCTTAGATTCCACATATCCAGTCTGGAACACAGCAAATTAACATACCGTTTTCTGGTTTTGGTAGAAGTAATACACAATTATTTAAGTGGGTTTTTTTTCTGTCAGTCTCTAAAGGTGGGCTGTCTGTGATTGCAGACTCATTCTTTGTTTTCTTAACATTTCTCTCGTTTTTCAGTTTTCTACTGGGAATCCATTATACGAAACTTACTACAAACAGGTAGGTTCTTAAAAAAAAAAATTAAAAATAAAGTTCAATTTCCTCATCCCCAAGATTTCCCTGTCCTTCCTTTTCCTAAATGTTTGTAAATTCTCTCCTGAGTGGTAATGCATGCCTTTTGACCTAGAGACAAGAGACGTTTCATTTCTTAACTCCGCTTTCATGACAGGCATGCTTCAATTGAATGTGAATTTTTATCTTTCAGGTAGATCCAACATACACGGGGAGAGTTGGGGCAAGTGAAGCTGCACTGTTTCTTAAGAAATCTGGTCTCTCAGATATTATCCTTGGAAAAGTAAGTTGAAGGAATTATGTAATGCAGTAATTATTTGTACAGTTGCTTAAGTGCAGCTAACATTGAGCAGAAGGAGTTGGCAAAAAGGAATTTAGTGGCATGCAAATCAGATCCTTTGAACATTAGGTTAACGACGAATTGGTGATAGCTCCAAGGTATTGTCCTGAGTTTCACAGGAATCTAAAAGGAAAAATTGTCTTTCGTGTAACACATTTGAGAATTAAATTACACTATATGTTGTAAATTGAAAGCTGCAGATAATGGTTCAAGAAGGCATACAATACAAACTGTCGAGCTGAGTTAGGTTTTATTTGAAAATCACAACGACTTTTGTTTTGTATCTCCACAGATATGGGATTTGGCTGACCCGGAGGGTAAAGGATACTTGGATAAACAGGTAAATGAAGTGTGCCAGTAGACCTGTTCTGTTACCTTCCGTAGATTAGCCTTGTTTCAAGAGAACCCTGATACCTGTAGTAGTTATCCTTAGCTGGTTTTTTACGTTTTTGTTGACAAGATGAGGGTTTTTTTCCAAGCACTGCTCATATCCAAGTATACTGCTGTCCTGATTTCAGCTGGGATGGAGTTAATTTTCTTCCTGGTAGCTGGTGTGTTTTGGATTTAGTATGGGATCTGGTATGTGAAGAATGTTGATAATACACTGATGTTATTGGCTGTTGCTAAGAGATCAAGGACTTTTTTCAGCTTCCCAGGTTTTGCTAATGTGCAGGAAGCTGGGAGTGGTATAGCCAGTACAGCTGATGAAAACTGGCCAAAGGAAATATTCCATACTGTAGATGTCAAGCTCGGTATATAAGTGGGGGTTGGCTGGTGGGCAGAAATGTGGAAACTGCTGTTCCAAGATCGTTGTTCTTGGTTCCACTCCGTAATCACTGCTCGGGATGGGCTGTATCAGTTGTCAGGCAGTGAGAAATTGTGCATCGTTCATTTGGTGTATGCTGCTGCTATTATTATTATTGTTGTTATTATCACTACTATTATCTCTTCCTTTACTGTCCTAGTAAACTGTCTTTATTTCAGTTCGCGAGTTTTCCTTTCTTTCTGATTCTCCTCCCCATCCCATGAGGGGGGTGGGTGAGCAAGCAGCTGCATGGTGCTCAGCTGCTGACTGGGGTTAAACCATGAAAATTACTCGGCGAGGCTGCTGAAGAAGTTTGGATCTAATTTTCTGTCCCTCTTTGGTTTGTAAATGAGCCATGTGCATGATAGTATAGATACGTGGTCATTGAGTCTTTAAAAAATACAAACTGTGATTTTAGGATTTGTTTTTCCTGAATAATCTTTCAAAGCACCGGGGTAGTTGTCGCTATGCAGTTAACTGAATGTTGCAGTATATCTGTTGTTTCCATGCTTTTCTCAGTTGCATATGTACAGCATCAGTAAAAATCTTAAGTGGGTTATTGGAGACTCTGTTGGACTGGTTACTTTTTTAACAGAAAGCACTGTTGTTTGTAGGGTTTCTATGTCGCGTTGCGCCTCGTAGCATGTGCACAGAATGGCCATGATGTTAACCTGAGCAGTCTGAACTTGACTGTGCCACCTCCTAAATTTGTAAGTAATGTATACCTAAATGTATGTATGTTTTACATTAAAACTGAGGCTTCAGTTGGAGCTTCTGTTTCACAAATGCCATGAGACTTCCGGCTGCTGTCAGACTGTTCCTTGAGACAGCTGCAGTCCTGGCTGCCGGAGTCCTGTCCTCCTGAGTGACACGTGCCAGCCCCAGTCCACAGGAGCTGTAGGAAAGTACTGCAGCCTTGCCTGCAGCCGCGGCTTGGAACCGCGTTTAGCTTCTCTTAGTGCTGGGTTGGGTACCCAGTGCGCCCTGTCCTTATCGACGTGCTGCAATAGTATAAATCCGCGTGACTTGTTTTTTTATTGGGGTACATGCGCAGCCTTTTTTCTCTTTTTCAGTGTAGTTAGGCTGCATCTGTATGACCATCTCTTAAAGCAATTAGTGAGGATGAGAGATGGAAGCGTGTGTACTTTTTACATATACATCTAAATAAAAAATTCTTTAATTTTAGCATGACACTAGCAGTCCTTTGCTGATCACACCACCTTCAACAGAGACTCACTGGGCTGTTAGGGTAAGTGTAAAAGATAACACGTTCCATCCATTCTTTAAAAGTAAATATTTTCTTTGTCTGTAACTTTCCCAGTGAGAGAGTTTTGTATCGCATGTAGTTCCCATTTCAGAAGTCCTCCCTTTCCGATGAGACTTGTGCACAATAGAGAAAATTGAGCTGTAGTTTTATATTTGAAATAAGTGTTAAACAAGTCTTTGACAACCCCTGCTGTCATGTTTTTTAAAACAAAATGAATTTTAATCTTCTGCCTGGATTTCTTCCAGAATCCTAATAGTAGGCACTTTCATGTTTGTATAAAGGAACCCCACTGAGAACGGCAAAGCATTTCACCAAATCCATCCTGAAGTATTAATTTAAAGCTTGGGCTCATATTTTCTAATTAGTATTCAGTGATACACACAATATATATCACTGGAAAAAAGCAACTTTTGATACGTACATGGAAATATTTGTACTTAGTTTTCAGGTGCCGACATTTTCTCAAAGGTAGAAGTTTAATAAAATCAATGCTGATTTATTTATTTTTTTTGCACTTGCATGTTGTACTTTAAAGTGGAAAGCAGATTATTTGGGATGAATAGTTTTTAGTTCTACGGAGTTTGTCAAAGTTGGTTTAAAATCTGGTCAGCAGAGTTTTAATCAGAAAGCATTGTCCTTTTGGAAGACTACAGAAACACGTATGTTGCGTATTAAAATCTCTTAGCTGTCGTAACCTCAGCTTTGAAATTAACCCCCTGAGTCTAGCTCCGTGGCATTTACACTGCAATACAGCATGGTGGCACTTGCAAGAAAGCTTGGAAATTTAGAATGAATACATTACTGACCAGTCTTAATTTCTTGCAAGATCTCATTTTCAACACTCACACAGGCACACTTTTTTACTTATTCAGGCTATTTCTTACCAACTAGGTGGAAGAGAAAGCAAAGTTTGATGGTATTTTTGAAAGCCTTTTGCCAGTAAATGGTTTACTTTCAGGAGACAAAGTAAAACCAGTACTGATGAATTCAAAGCTACCTCTCGATATCCTAGGAAGGGTAAGTATGCTGTTTGCATTTAGCTATTCTCTTACTTAGCTTCTCATAGTTGAAATGTTAAATATTTAAATAGAACTTATCAACATAGATCAGGCGTTGGCTGGGATTTTGCATCAAGTGCATGCTGTGTAGCGAGAACATTAAGTAGGCTTTGAAGTCTTCCACTTAGAAATAAAAAAGTAGTAATTTGGACCCTACAGTAGATTGGCTTCATTACATTCATTTTAAGAGCTGGAAGTTTTGATTTTGGTGGTTTAAAAACAAGAAGTCGTCTCCTAAATCGTAATAACTTTTATGAGATTACAGTCGACTGCTTTGTCATTTTTCCAAGTACAAGCTATTAGACATATCATTGAATCTATCTGCTGTTTGTACAAGAGAACACTTCAAACATCCTAGTTTATTGTAGCAATCAAAGTATGACTTGTTTTAGTTCTGTGCTTTAATATTGTGAAGTACTCAGTCTTGAAATATTTTATTTTTTTTTTCCTTGTTATTGTCCCGATAAAAATGTAAGAAGCTTTTTCCTGTTCGAGAAAAGTTTATGGATGAGATAGGGGACTGAGGAAATGGGCAAAGGATTGATCAACTAGCTCAAAATTGAACAGGGCTCCAGCGATTAAGCTGGGAGTAGAGTTCAGCTAATTGAGCCTCAGTCTTAGCGTTCTGTCCACTCTGCTGTCTCCAGGTCGTACTGATAGTTAAACAGTGTTAGCTGATGGCTGAGAATTAGTACACGGTTTTGTATCCTCCTGAATCTCCTGTATGTCTCGTTGACTGTACTTTACCCAATAATGAACTGAAGTTGCTAGATGCTTAAATTCTCTCCTGTAGAAAATTCTAAGGGATGGGCAGATTGTTTTGACTAAAAATGAAAACTAGAAATTTAGGAATGGGATGCAAATTAGAAATGTATTGACTTTTCTAAAATATTTTAACTTTCTTATAAGACAAATCTGGACAGTCTGCTAGCCCACACCCTCTGGACAATCCTCAAAGCCACCTCTGGATGTTTTTAGTCAACTTGATGACTCCTTGATTGCCACATAGAAAGATGAAAAACTTGCCTGTGCAGCATCCCGAATTTGTAGAGTCAGTGTTGATTCACTGTCCGGAAGACGCTAACACAGTCGGTTTCATCAGAGACTGTTTAGCTAGGCCTAATATAACTAATAAGATCTTCACAAAAATCTGTTAGGAGTCTTTAGAGAGCATGCTTAATACGATGACAGTTAACATCAAAAGCACAAAATGTAACTTGTTCTCTAAATGATGGGTTTTGTCGTCATTGCTGTAGGTCTGGGATCTCAGTGATATTGATAAAGATGGTCACCTGGACAAGGACGAATTTGCTGTGGTACGTTGTGTTAAATTCTCAGTTTGCGATGTGTCTGCTAGAGCCAACCGCTCAGTTTTCTCTGAAGAGCTTTGCAGCTTTCTCTGCTGCAGTTGACTGTTCTAATCTAAATTGTTCATGTGGAGCTATTAAGTGATCTTTCTGAAATCCATCTACTGACTCTTGCCTGTGTCACCAAGATTAAACTCTTTGGAATTACAATCAAAATTATCTGCTCTGGTTTACATCTGTAGTCTGTCTTTATTTTACTCATATGTAGATGACCGACACTGGAAAATCTTGTTGCTTTTTCTTCTAATTGTTAATGTTATCTGACCTTTTTGCCTTTGCAGGCAATGCATTTGGTTTATAGAGCTCTTGAGAAAGAGCCAGTTCCTTCACTATTACCCCCTTCTCTCATACCACCTTCTAAAAGAAAGAAGACGCCTATCTTTCCTGGTGCAGTTCCTGTTCTTCCTGCGAGTCCTCCACCAAAAGATAGCCTCCGTTCTACCCCATCTCATGGTAGTGTCAACAGTCTGAACAGCACAGGGAGTTTGTCCCCCAAGCACAGCATCAAACAAACACAGGTACACATAGTTTTTATTTTTATTTTTTTTTTCTTTTTTAATCAATAAACAGCAGGAAAAAATGAAACTGTTTTTTGGTTTCTGCCTCATGTGGGCAGTTTTCTGAAAAATGTACTGGTAGCTGGGTGATTTGGATGGAGAGAATGAAATGAGAATGGTAAGACCTGGAAGAACGTAAGAGAAGCTGGTTAATTTTATTCAGAGTGGCCATGAGGCAGCAAATCTTATGGGGAATTGTCACCTTCCATAGAAAATGAAACCACAGAATGTATCAGCTTTAATACCAAAGAAATCGTTAACGTACCTTCTAATGCTGTTATTAGTGTGGAGACTTAGTATGGCTAATTGTGTCCATATTTCTGAAGAATGAGTGGGTTTCACTTGATGAACAGCTGTTTGTCACTATTTACAACTCAGATTTAAATATTAAGCTAAAACATTCACAGGAAAAGGGGAAATATCTGTTTACCAGTCAGATTTGATTGTGCAAGATGTTCAGCGCATCCAGCTCTGAATAATGTCATATATATTCAGTGTGTTGATAAAGACTGTTTATCTTCTTTTGAAATATAAAACTTTGTTTTACAGCCGACTGTGAATTGGGTAGTACCAATGTCTGAAAAAGTGCGATACGATGAAATTTTCTTAAAAACAGACACAGACATGGATGGTTTTGTGAGTGGCCAAGAAGTAAAGGACATTTTTATGCATTCAGGTCTGTCTCAGAATCTCCTAGCACATATATGGTAAGAATACCCTAATAGCTGTATTTTTGTAACTTACTGGTCTGAGAAGTCAGATTGTCCAGCCAGCATGTTGATCCTAATACTGAAGAAGAAAAAAAAAAAACCCAAAAAACAAACAAAAGAACACCAACCTCTTTTACTTGTCCTATTGCCGTGCTACAATGTGTGTGCTGTATGGAAAAAGAAAGGAGAGAGAACTGTGCTCTTCTGGGAGGGGGGTAGAGGTCAGTCTGTGACTTGTGATTGCTTTTTGGAGTTCTAATGCTCTGAACGTTTTCTCAGAGTACTGCTGTCTATTCAGTTAAATATGCCTAATAAAATACTGCTCTGTTTAGGGCACTCTTTCACTTGAATAAGCAAGCTCTGATGAGGCTTCATCAAAAGAAAATTACAGGTATACGTGTGGTAGAGGAGAAATAAGCTTTTCTTGTTTATACGTGTGATCTATTTTTCACCAGGGCTTTGGCAGACACCAGACAGGTGGGAAAACTAAGCAAAGATCAGTTTGCACTAGCAATGTATCTCATTCAACAGAAGGTCAGTAAAGGGATTGATCCTCCGCAAGTGTTATCCCCAGAGATGATCCCTCCCTCAGAGAGGAACACTCCCATCCAGGTAAGCCATTGATTGTTTGTAGATAATACTGAGCTTTTGTGCTTTGAAAGTAATGGGCTTTGAGTATCAATTTTGTACTTTTTTGGGGGTAATATTATGGTGAAGACTTGCCAAATTTTTTTTAATCTCCTCTTACAAAATTATTTAACATTTGAAAATATACATAAATTTTAAGAGCACAGGACGGTGAGGAACAATGCAGTAGAATATTCCATAAATAAAGGAATAATAAAGCTGAGAAAAGTCTAGCGTGAAAAATATTCCTTTATGATAGAGAAGGGTTTTTTAACTTCAGGGAACTGTTAAAAGCTGCTTTAGTAGCCTGTCCCTGACTGTGGTCAGTACCAAATTCCTCCCATGAGGAGATTTTTAATGGCAAAATGAAGAGTGATGACTTCCTAGTTTCTGGGACTTGGTGGTTGGTTCATCCCTTGCAGCGTGGCAGTCCACGGTCCTGTGTCCATCGCTGTTAATACCATTTCACTGGAGCATCCCATCCTTCACTGAACCCAGCTTTGTTCCTTTCCTCAACAGTGTGTTAGTGTATTTCTGAAACTTCAGTGAATAAATACTTCTGTCACGTCAATAGACTCATCTTTTCTGTAAATTATATACTATTTTCCTTTACTTTTTCACTTTCCCTAACCAGAAAGCTTTTTAGGCTCTAAATGTATTTCACTTGTGGCTGTTGCTCTGGTCCATTAAGGTTTTTCCTATATCCTTTCTCTGTAGACTCTGTCAGGTTACTTGACCCCTGTAGGAACTGAGATCTCAGCACTAACAGAAATGCGCCGTGTGAGTAATTGTAACGCCCAAAGGAATGCAAGTTTGTTCATATTCACCACGTGTAACTTTTTAAAAGTTTTTATTTCTACATCTTCTGTCCCTTTGCTCTTGTGTTCTGTGACACTTGCTCTTGGCATGATGATGATGTCACAATAGTGCAAAGTTACCAGTATTGGCTGTTCACCTGGTGATGTTGCTTCCTCAAAAATCTGAGGTGCATTGGTCTGTCAAGAAGTTCTTTGACAGGCGACTCGGTGTTGGCATGCATGTTAACATTGCTCACGCACTAGTTCTCTGAGGCTGTGGGTGATGAACATACCTTGGTGCAAGGGCTTTAAGCTTCTCATTCTTTTCAGTTCATTGTGGGTTTTTTTTCATCTACTGTGGCTTAGTTAAATACAGCATGAAATAAACTGTATACTGCTGTGAACGTAACAGATTCGTTTTGTGAACAATGAACTGTGTTAACGTAACCTATGCAGCAGCTCATTTTAACTTATTTCACGATCGAATTGGCTGACAGCCTATCATGATCCTGTACGGTGTACGGTACAGGTCTCTCAGCACATCTGTGTCTAGGCTGAAAATATAAAAGTGATTTTAGAAGCTTTTAATTTGCTAGCTTGAAGAATTAGTCTGGATTGTTGTTGCTATTTGTGATTACTTAATGGTGTATCAACAAAAGAAATGCTTATTCAAAAATGAGGACTTAACTTATTTAAACTGGATATTCACCTACTCTTTCTGAAAAAAAAAAAGTCACGTTTTACTCTGCTATCTGTGGTTTGTTGTGTAGGTTGTTGGGGTTTTTTATATTAAATAAAGCCAAACTTTCTGTGGTTATCACAACAATCTCAAAGGGAGCGAAGTAAGCAGACTGTACTTTCATCTTGTTAAAATGCTGTTTAAAAATGGGAGGTCTCCTGGTTTGTTGTACTTAACAGTGGGTTCAGTGTTACAGTTTTTGCACAGTTGCGGTGATTTTTTTCAAAGAACTAGCAATCCTTTTTATGATAACAACAATTTTGTACCGAATACTGAGATCCTTTCTTAAGAAGTTCTAATGACAGGTTTTTTTGCCTGAAAGGCAAGAGTTACCCTTTGCATCTTCTCTGATCTACACCTGAACGGCTGTAGAAGTTGCCTGCGCTGCAGGAAATGGGATGTAATTGCACATATGGGCATTAATTTGTGTCAGGGCTCAAGAAGACTGCAATTACCTTCTGATTTCATTAAGTTCCCTGGAAGCTTTGCTATTGACTATAGCAGAGCTGAGTTTTTAGGTTCTGAATTTTAATTCTACCATTGCCTGCAGTTTATTCATGGACGTTGTGCGTGTCCTTTAACTGCTGTGTATTTCAGCTGTCCTGTCAGTTAAATGGACACAGGGAAAACTCTCCTGTCTCACAGACAGAGTTTTGACATGCGTAGTACTTTGATGTGTCCATAGAGCTTGGCAAATGCACATAGTGAGGATTGTGTCCTGCCTTTGTAAAGGAAGATCTTCTGTTACGGCTTGGCATTTTAATAGACTGTTACATTCTTAACAGGACAGTTCAAGTTCCGTTGGATCAGGAGAGTTTACAGGAGTGAAGGAACTGGATGATATTAGTCAAGAAATTGCACAGCTGCAGAGGTAATAGTTGTGAGCTATTAACAGAAAAACTTGAAGTAGGACAACCGGTTATATATTTACTATCGATGTATCCGTTACTTTTGTTTTCTTTTAGTCAGTTTATCGTTGCTTGTCACTGAAGTTGGTGGCAGATCTCCCACTGATGCCCCCCAGTTAGCCAGTTATGTAAAGCCAGCCTGGATTCTGCCAGGTGACTTCAGGAGATTGATTATGGAACAGATATCAATTATTCTTTGAAAAATACTAGTTGTCTAATTAATCTTTACGTATTTAAAGAATGTATCAGAATATGGGCTGGCGTTTTTGGCTGTGTGGCGTTTCCAGAATAATAGGTAATTGATTTTTGTGCACGCGCCTGGGTGTGTTGTATTATTTAACTAATCATGAATACTTGTGCTTGTTTGTCTTGCAGAGAAAAATATTCTCTAGAGCAGGACATTAGGGAAAAGGAAGAATCAATCAGACAGAAAACCAATGAAGTTCAGGTAAAAACTCTGTTTATTAGTTTTAATTTTAATCTAAAATAATATATAGAGAATTAAGCATTCTTCTGTCTTAACTTAATTTGCTTCTGGGCAAGTCTTTGTTCCTTTCATGGAGTTTTCCTCTAACTTACAGAAGGATCTTTATTTTCCTGTTCCCCATCGGAAGTGTTTTCTTCTAATGCTGGTTAATATAAGAAAATGATACGTGAACAGTTTGAAATGTCTTTTTTCTTAGTGACTGGCTAACACTGTAATTTACGAAGTCGTTGTTCAAAGAGTATTAGTTTTTATAATTAGGATGGCCTGTTTTTCTGTGGTTGATCATTACTGTAAGACAAGAGCTAAATGTAAGTTACGAACTGTGTCATTTTCCTCAGGAACTACAAAATGATTTAGACAGGGAGACAAGTAACTTGCAAGAGCTAGAGGCTCAGAAACAAGATGCCCAAGACCGCCTGGATGAAATGGATCAGCAGAAAGCCAAACTGAAAGATATGCTGAGCGATGTAAGGCAGAAATGCCAGGAAGAAACACAGGTGGTGAGTGTATGTTCATTCTGGACATGCTGGAGAGCGTTGTGTCTTTTGTTGAAGGAAATACTATTTATTTAATGAATAAGCTTGCTTTTTAAAATTCATTTTTACCATAAATAGCCACTTCCACATCAATACAGAGGGCCAAGGAAGGTTTTGCTAACCTGAATACCTTTAATAATAGCCATAAATGGGGGGTTCAGCCAGTGATCTCCAGGGCTTCCTTTCTCCATCAGTGTTAAAAATCAACTTTATAATACTTGATTAATGTTCGAATGGAAAAGGAGCCAAGTTCTGAAAACTACAGTGTAGCCATCTAAGAAACACATTTTAATTACCTTTATTGTGTGATATTTCTGTCATTTAAAATATATTAATATTCCTTGGTTTTATTGAATGTCCTATGTGCTTTTATAAAGGATTTTGTGTAACATAAGAAGCAGCATGTAGTTCTTATTCAGTTCTTGTTGTCTTCCTTAGGAGCTGATGGGTTGCTTTACAACTTTCTATTATTTATTCTAAATTCATAATTTATTGTTACATTTATTTCAAATTTCACTCTGAGGTTTTTTTTTTAATGTTTTGTTTCAGATTTCATCACTAAAAATGCAGATTCAATCTCAGGAATCAGATTTAAAATCACAGGAAGATGACCTTAATCGAGCAAAAGCAGAGCTGAATCGCCTCCAGCAAGAAGAGACTCAGCTAGAGCAGAGTATCCAGGCTGGAAAAGTGCAGCTTGAAACAATAATCAAATCTTTAAAATCAACACAGGAAGAAATAAATCAGGTATTCACTGACATTTATACAACTTCTTTTTTGCTTTCTGAAAGGCTAAGAGTTGAACATCAACTAGAAAGATTATTTTTCAGAAGGGGAAAAAAAAATATTACTTAATGAAATAAGCCTTTTTGACTGGTGCTCAGTAGTTTAATTCCCAGATTGAGTCAGGAAAATTTCAGCTCTGGTCAGGGGAAAATACAACTATTTTGCAATGGTGTTTAAAGAGATTGCGAGAAGGACAGTGTTGTTTAGCACGTAACATACTACAACGTTTGTCATTGCTTAGGCAAGAAGTAAACTTTCTCAACTTCAAGAGAGTCATCAAGAAGTCAATAAGAGTATAGAAGAATATAACGAAGCTCTCAATGGGATTCACAGCGGCAGTCTGACGAATTTAGCAGACATAAGCGAAGGCCTTGGGCAGACGGAAAGAAGCAATTACGGAGCTATGGTAAAAACCCTTACTATTGTTTAGTGTATTTTACAACAGTAGGGTTTGTGACTTGCAACTAATCTGAAATTGTGAAGATGTTTGTTTAGTTGGCTTTTGGTGTGTTAGTAAATACCGTGATCCCTGCAAGGTACCAATCTTCTGTGCAAAGCAAAGATTTTCATGCTCGTGGAAACCCTGATTTTTAAGCTTTGAGTTAGATTTTGTGCTGGGCTTTTATGCCTATCTAACAGGATGGATATGTAACCAAACTATAATTATGTAAACACAAAGAAAAGGTCGTGTTCACCCTTGCTTTCTAACCTGCCCCATCGTTAGTCTCAGGAAGGAGGTAGGACTTTTTTCCAATTCAAGTGTTGTGGTTATTTTCTTGCAAGTTCTGTGGTTACCAAGGGGACACCTCCTGCTGGGAACTTACCTTTAAGCATGTATGTCTTTGTTATTTCCAAAAGAAGCTGTACGAATTTGTCCTTTGCGGTGAGCTATGTTTATTGCATATTCCAGTAAAAAAAATATTTCCTTCCCAAAATACATAGCGTTCTTCTGCTTGAAAATTCCAGCATAATTTGTCTCATTTATTATGTTTTCTTCTAGTCGATATTTTTTCCCAATTTGTAAGATCCTTCAAGTTCTTAAAGATTTTTCCAGTCAATTTCTTTTAAGTATCTATTGTGGATTTCAATATTTAGTAAATTACTCTAAATCACAATATTTCTCATTTTTAAGTCTTTTTTTTCACTTTATGTATAAAAGTTGCATGCCTCCTTGATTCTACTTGCACATCTACTTGGTGCTTCCTCATTAGGGAAACGTATTTTCCAGAATCTTCATAAGCACAGTATTTACTGTGGGCTTAGTATGAAGTTAAATATCTTTCGTGTACAGTGTGTGTTAATAAATACTCAGCAGGCATCCTAGCTTTGTGCTCTACTTCACACTTTCTCTGTAAAAACAAAATGCTCAAAAGAAGAAAAGTGTAGGTTAAGAACAGCAATACATTGAGAGTTATGACCTTAAAACACTTACTTTCTCTGCTTATATGGGTTGCGTAAACATTGTATTTAATTTCCAGTGGAAGCTTCCAGATGTTTCTCTTCTTTCCAAAACCCAAGAATCACTTACTGGAAGAAAATTCCAGTATACGTTCATAGTAAAATTTTTAAACCATTGTGTCCCTTTCCTGTTTGTTAACTCTTCCTTCCTCTTCCTCCTCTCCCCACCTCCCTCCCTGCAGTTCTGAGAAGTCTTAATTAAGACTTCTTCGCTTGTGTCTTGTCAAGGGATGAAAGAAACGCGGTACCTTTCTAGTGTCGGAGGCAGTGTAAGCGGCAGTTACCGTGAGACACTTCTTAGGTTGGAGCTGGGTGGCTTTGTTTGTCCATGGACATACGGCTGCTGTGCAAGGACTGGTTCCGTCAGAGAG
Source organism: Tetrax tetrax (assembly GCA_009806455.1). Taxonomy (NCBI): domain Eukaryota; kingdom Metazoa; phylum Chordata; class Aves; order Otidiformes; family Otididae; genus Tetrax; species Tetrax tetrax. Next base: position 227,875 of record WHYT01015469.1, on the reverse strand, counting down.
ACCCAAACCAGACAAAAGGCAAGGGGATGAGATGCAAACGAATGCGATGAAGAGGTTTCATAACTGTAGTTTTGCCACTTGTCCATCCTGGATTTTTTAGTAACTTGGCAAGGCTATAGGTTGCCCTGGCTGACAAACCTCTCTATCATCAAAAGGTTGCGGTGACGCTCTTCCTGCTGTCTGGTGTTTTGTAATGTGAAATCAGCTCCTGGAGCTCTAAGATCAAGAGTGAGTTAAGAAGCAGCAATCTTGAGCATGACTACTCAGTAGTATTTTCTTGGATTTGTAGCCACAGAAGACTTGTGACTCTCTTTTAAGTAACTGTCTTACCTGAAGCTGAGCTGTAAAATAACTGGGAGAGAAGAATTTTTTTGGTAGTGTGATGGTTGGGGTTTTTGTGTTATTTAAGTATTTGAGAAGTGACTGTATTAATATGAGAAACGGCTTAAACTTTTGTTGTTATCTATATGTACTTCTGATGTTCTATGTAGCCTTGAGCTACCTATTTCTTCCTGTTCTGTAATTATTTCTGCTTAGAAGCCATTTATTCAGAAAGTTCTTTACAAAGTTGTTTTTAAGATCTTTAAACAGGAACCAAGAGACCATAGAATTTCATAGTGAGTTGCTATGTTTCTCCTCTTAATTTTTAGGATGATCCATTTAAGAATAAAGCCTTGATGCTTACCAATAATACGCAAGAATTGCATACAGACCCATTCCAGTCAGAAGATCCGTTCAAATCTGATCCATTTAAGGGAGCAGACCCCTTCAAAGGCAGTAAGTGACCAGTGGCTTACCTGAGACCTTGAAGACCAGTCAGTTGTTGAGTAAATTATATTTTCACAAACTTTATCGTCTCGCTAAATAGAGGATAAAACAAATGGTTTTTCTATTCTGCATAGGTGACCCATTCCAGCATGATCCTTTTGCAGAACAGCCACCTGCTCCAGCAGGTAATAGCCCTTTTGATGACAGGACAGATGTGATATAAATAAATTTGTAGCCAAACACAAAGATTTCTAAGCCCTGGTGTCAGATTTTTGGTTTGCATGTGGGAACTTAAAAACTTGGCAGTGTGTGCCTTCAGGATCAGTATATTAATAGCATGCATGTAAGTCTTTATTAAGTCTGTAACTTTAATAGAAATATTTACTTGGTCAAACTTAGTTAACAGCCTGATTAGAGAGGTACCTGGAAGTTTGAGATTTACCAAAGCATTGTGTGTTTTTGTAAGAAAAATTAAAGCAGTGAGTATGAGGTCAAATAGAGAATGGCTCACTGTGGACTCATGAGGTGCTACATTCTGTTTACCTTTTCCTACACCTTCTAGATCCGTTTGGAGGTGATCCGTTTAAGGAAAGCGACCCATTTCGTAGTTCTGCCCCTGAGGATTTCTTCAAGAAACCCGTGAAGAGTGACCCGTTTACCTCAGATCCATTCACAAAACCCCCTGCTTTACCCTCCAAGGTCAGTCATTTTTACCATCTACACATAACAGATTTCTTTACTATTGACAAGCTTATTGTCTGAAAGAACGAAATATCACTAAATACTTTGCTCCTGACTGATGAGAGATCATTAATTTTGTTCTTAAAATTCAGTATGGATTGTTAAGGCAATCAGCAGGTTGTTCTTTCCAGTTCTGTAATAATGATGCATATTCACCATGAAAATGCAGTTAGGTGGATTTTTTTTTTTTCTCTGTTGGGAATTTCAACCTGCCAGCACCCACTCGTTCACACCATCACCTCCATCCCGTCGATGTTTCTATTTGTGCAGTCACGTAGTCAATCAGTTGATTTTATGCTACTATGAGTCCACTGAAGAGTGGTCTGAAATTTGAAATAATTTGTCTTAAAGTATGATATTTTGATATGCATAAAAATACAAGTGCACAGTACAGCAGAACAGTAACTATGTGCATCTGTTCTTATTTAGCCTGACCCTTTTGAAAGCAGCGATCCTTTTACGTCTTCCAGTATCTCTTCAAAAGGTCCAGGTAAGGCAAAAAAAAATTCTCGTAAGGATTAATCTCTTTATTAAAGAAGAATCAAATGTAAATGTTGAGAATAAAAAAAGTGTCTTGGCAAGTGTCGTTGTGGTCCTGTTATGAGTTATGAACATAAAGTCTTCATGTAGACTATATACCTCACTCTTTTATTTTATTTTTTTTCCTCCAAACAGCTGGTAGGAAACCTACTGTTTTATAGAATTCTCTTTTAACATCTCATCCCAGGTCAAAGTGCGAGTGTTTTTTAATCACTTGCCTAGTTTTGTACTTCACTGGCACTGAGTCATTCTTCATAACTCTTAAGTATTATTTTAATTTTTTGTTTTTTCCTGTATCTGTTTCAGATCCATTTGGAACACTGGATCCGTTTGGAAGTGGTGCTTTCAGTAGTGGTGAGGGATTTGCAGACTTCAGTCAGATGTCAAAGGTAGGAGTTACAAAGAAAGCAACTGTCCTTTTAAAAAATGTATGTACAGATACCTCTTTTTAAAGGCTGTGAGATAATTTGTAACTCTTCGGCTGACACACATTTCTGTTATTTTCTTTCCGTTCAGTCTCAGCAGTTACTTAGCAAAGCATTTTCCATCCAGCTCAGATACGGCAAAGTCTTACTGAGACTGGTAGAGTCAGCAGGGATACATCAATGTTTCACAAACATTTTCAAATACCAGAGGAGTAAAAGAAATAACTTCTAGTTTTTACTTGTCAGAAAAGGTAGTGTTCCAGGTATTAATGTATCTGTGTCCCACCTTCCTCTAAGTCCTGACGTCTGCTTCTTGGGTATTTAATCTCTCGTAATACCCCCCCATGTTCTTAAACTTCTCCATGAGGACAGGGAACAGGAGGAAGGTGGAAAATGTGGTGTGCTGACATTTCATAGCTCTTAACAGGATTGCTGTTGCCTTGGGTTCTCGATGTAAACTGAGTAGACAGAGTATTTCAACCAGAACCAGGTCCTTACCTCCTCACCTGGGTCAGTCGCAGTCCGCCGTTCGCTTTCTGAGATGGAGTTTGGAATTGAGTTGCCCAACTTTTTACACTTAGTTCCACAATAAAACTTGAAAATTTTAGAGTAATGTTAACTAGAAAATAAATTATCATATCACTTTGACTAATTGAACTTCTTGTATTTTTTTTTTGTAACTTTTACTGATTTGGGGGGGTTTAGCTCTCCGCTAGATGGCAGCAGCCTTCACAAATATCGATGTCTCTGGCTGGAGTTAGGAGTTTTGGTGAAGGTCCCTCTGCAAGCTTTAGCTTTGCCTGCAAAACGCCTCTTTCTTCATTTCAACATGATAAATTTCCCTGCATGTCCTATTTTTTGGTGCCTTTTTTAATCAATGGGGGAGTCCTTCACAAGAACCAGCTAAATATAGGAAACATTAAAAATTATGGGTTTGGAATTTTCCCTGAGCTTTTACAAAAAAGACTGATAACTACGTGTAGCTTAGGAAAAGCTTGGGAAAAAGCTATCCGTTCTGCAGACTACCATGTTTTTCCAGTTTCTGTTGTGGTTCTGTTTATCAGAGTGAGGGCTGGACTGTACTATGATTGTTCACTGCCAAATAGGCCAAAGCAGAGTTTTACTTCCCTTTCCTTTTCTTGTCAGCTTTTTCCTAGGGCTCTTGCACCACTGACACCAATTCTGTAATTCTGTCCTCATTTTTTGAAGTTAATGCTTTTACTTGAGTTAACTTGTCGCCTTCGTGAAACAACAGATACTCTACAGTGTGCTTACATTATTTTTCTTTTCTTCTTTTCTTACATAGTCAGTAGCTTCAGACCCCTTCACCTCCTCTTTTGGAGGAGTGGGATTCTCAGATGACCCTTTCAAAAGCAAATCAGACACACCAGCATTACCACCGAAGAAAAATGTTCCTCCACGACCCAAGCCACCCAGTGGTAAGGAGGTTTTCTTTTTTTAATAGCAAGTTCCCCCAGTTTTCTGTATATTATTGGGCGCAGGGACAAGTTGACAGTCTTCTATGTCATCGTCTTACATTTCAACGTTGGAGGAAGGTATGAGATTATCGGTAAATTGTCAGGAATTGTCAGTAAACCAGACTGGAGCTCTTCAGATAGGCAACAAATGACATCAGTAAATGGCACCTTCAAAATAAACGAGAGATTTGGTTTTATACAGTACTCTGAATTGAGGAATTTTTTGGTTTTGCCAGAGAATATGCAGAATGCAAAAAAATTTAAATGGGCTTAAAAAAGAACTAGATAAGTCTCAAGAAAAATCCAACAGGGGTGTGAGAGTCTACCAAAAGCCCAAGTCCTCTCTCTGGCTCCTGTGTTGCTGAATGTCTGCGAGCAGTCTGAAGCATGGCTGTGTCTGCCTTGGTTTGATGTTCTTCCTGAGGCATCTGCCACTGGATGCTGACAAGAGCAGGGCGCAGGGCTAGACAGACCTGACCTGATCTGTGCAGCTGTCGTCATTCCTGTGCTCGTGCGTTGCCGCAGTAATTAAATATAAACCACTTTCTGGGTATATGGCTTGTTCCTGCTTCAAGTCCATTACATATGGAAATTCTTAGAGATGTATTAATCTCCTGAACTGAAAATAAGATCTCTCTTAATGGAGATTGAACTTCTACTTGTTCCCCCTCCCTAGGGTTGATTTTGAAAATACTCAGATACCGGTGAAACTGTTTTAAGAACTGAAGCCGCTTAAAGCTGTTAGTTTCAAGTCTCCTTTTAACAGCAGTGGTGTAGTTCAATTAATACTAGCAGTGAGCATTTAGTTGGCTCAAAAAAAAAAAAAAAAGCTGTGTTCTGCTTATGAATAGGCACATAATTTTGCACCAGACATGCGGGTCGATAGCTAGTGTTCTCCTGTATACACGAAGAATATTGGGAAGCATGACGCAAAGAAAGCAGGTCCCTTATTAATGCCTCCCTGTTTAAATATGTGGATTGTCTGCCTTTCTGCTGTTACATTTTGGCGTGCACCCTGCACCCATCCTGTTTATAACAAGCATTGTTGATCTGGCTGGTTTTGCAAACCAGTTACACTAGAACTAGCTCTTGGATAAGGTGAAAAGTACTTTCTGTTACCGGCGGATCCTGAAGATGTCGTTAACTGTCCCATAGACTGGCCCAAGGTTTGGAAAATCTTCTTTAGCACTGTAGATTTACAAGCAGGCCACTGCAGCAGCATTAGTTTGTTCCTATAACTGTGATTTCATTGCTCAGGAGATGATGATGCACACTAAAAAACCTGAAATCAGATTATGAGGTTCTGTGTAGGTGAGTATTGATTAAATTTGTCAGGAAATGCTCGAGGATTGTGGAAAAGTTCTTGAAGCAGCCTGTTCCATGCTTTGTTATTCTGCTGCTGAGGTACTAGAGAGCCTTTAGTAATGTCAAAACCCATACCCATAGTGGGTAATGCTGCAAATGTCAGCTAATAGGACACAAATTAATAAAAGCAGAAATATAAGAGGTAGAGGTAGTCTTACATGTCATTGTGAATGACGTTGTTTTTCTTTCTTTCTTTGATTTTCAAGGAAAGCATATAATCAACCATCTTTTTAAGAAACGTCTACAGAAAATAATTCAGTGTTTAAAGGCCCTATATAAACTTGAATGAGTCAAACAAATACTCAATATACCTATATTATCTCTTTCATGTGGTTTCTTGCTGTTTCTTGTTCGAAACATGATTATTCCTAGCAAATACAGTGTAATAGTAGCAGCAAAGATGAGAAATAAATGCCCTAGGATTGATTCACCTGCGTGGGTTGGTTTTTTTGGATTTATATCCCTTCACTCCTTCTTTTGTACATATTGAGGAATTTTGGAGAACGTTTTGCTTTAATAATTTGTTTTGAATTTAGACGTGTGCACTCAGCCTTTAATCAGTCTTTTAAAAAAAAAAAGGTTTAAATGTGTGCTTTCCCCTCTTCTTGGGAGACACAATATTTGTAAGGTTCCGCTGCTCTACCAAAAGCAAATGTTGTTATGATAAAATAGGCTCAGGAGGAAACAAAGCAGAGGTTTTTTTTAAAGCAAACGAGCCTCATGTGCTTGTGCAGTTATACTCCTCCCTTCCTTCCACAACTAAGGCAATCTGCAGTGGTTACTTGAGGCATGAGAAATTATATAGTAATAAACTGCGATTCTAGCAAGAGATACAGGCGTGCAAGTGTGCGTTAGAAATGGGAACGCTGCTCAGAAAACAAACAACAGGCGAGAAACTTCCGTTGTTTCTTACCTTTCTCATTGGTCTGTTTAATTAAAAAACAAGTAGGTGATAAAGATCTCGCTGAAGGATGAATAAATGCTCGTTATTACCAGACAAATCTATAGTTTACCTTTCTGTTCCCAGTTCATATTCCTTTTAGTAAAACTGTTCTTTCTGCTGGGGCCAGATATTTACTATTGAAAAGCACTTGTCTGGTTTGCTTGTGTTCTCTTAGGTGCAGTGGAGATCTGACCTAAAGCTTTACGTGTCCTCAGTGCTCTCCAGTCAAGTAGAAAATACTAACAGATGTTTCTGCAGAGCATTGAAAGCTGTCTGATTTCCCAGGTAGTTGTTGATAGGGGAAACTAGCAAAATCCACCCGGGAGCGTTCCTCATTCAGGGCTTTTGTGGATGCGAAGTTTTGGAGGAGTTCTGTGACATGCAAGCATTGTCTGGTCAATCCATTGAGGTGTTGCAGGGTGTCCTGGATGAGCAGGGTGTGACCAAAGTGTGCCCCAGCTCCCATCTTACCCCCTGTCTGTTTTCTCCAGAGAAATGAGGAGTTGTGCAGCAGGTCTCGCTTCTTGAAGACAAAAGCAGAGCAAACCTTTGGAACTGAGTATGGGGCCAGCACTTCAGACAATAGCCTCTGCTTGCCATTTAGTGATGATCTGATCAAAAGCCTTCAGATACCCCTGGAAAACCTGTAAAAGGAGTGTGTAGTTCAGCTTAGCTGCTCTCCTGTAAAGGCTCTGGAGGTGGCCTTCATACCATGCTTGAGGGACCTTCTCTGCTGCTGCCAGCTGTCAGTAGCAGGACTGCAGTGGGTCGTCGTCGTCTGGCCTTATACATCTGGCCTGTTGGCTGGCCGCTTGCGAAGTGAAGACTGGTTGGCTGTTTTGATTGGTTTGTTTGTTTGTTAGTTGGGGTTTGTTTATTTTCCAAAGCTTGGACATTGAGAAGCAGCTGTGATCTGCTGACGGTGTAGCAGATACTTCAGTTCGCAGCTGGCTGAGGTCGTTGCTGTCTGGCAGGGATAGGCACACGCTTACCGTGCGGCATGGATTAGGCACCCTGCAGATCCATACCTTTCCCTTCTCAAAACCTAAGGTTGAGAGGGGATGGCAACCATGAACTTACTTCCTTAACGTTGTATCTTAGACTGAATCTCAGGTTTACACTTGTTGTTTTCTTCATTAGTCATGTTCCTGCTTTCTCACACCTTTTTGAACCAAGCCTTTGAAGATCTTTTAGATGTTACGGAGTTTTAAACTGTTGCTTGCTTGGTCCAAGAGAAATCTCATGTTTGTTTTTCTGATTAAGTGCTCTATTGTGTTTTTTCAGTATAGCTATTTAAAGGTAAAGTGCAGAATCTTTAAAGAAAATTGGGGGAAAGCTCATGAATCAGTGAATAAAACCAGAGAATGACAAGGAGAAGGTGTTTCAGAAGGAAGCCGGGATACCAGTGTACATCAAAGCTCCAACATATCTGTTACATGCAAAGATTTGAAAATTTAGTATCTCTGTCCCTTAACTGGTTTAAGATTTTAAGATTCTCTTTTTAAGTTGAGGAAGACCAGCTAAGGAAAAGCTCTTTAGCTCTTCTGACTAGACTGTTCTAATAAAAATCCCCAAGGGATTATGCGCATGTTCTTTCTCTTCAGGGATGCATTCATAGCCCGTGAAGTTCTGATGGACATTAGGGTTCCTACAGCTCCTCTGGACTTGGCTTAAGTAATTTGGTCTTCACCAAGTGGTACTGGAGAACTTGAAGGTTTCTTCAGACAGAAGTGGAAGGTTTTCGATGTTTATTGATGCTGTAGCTTGAATAATGCTCAAAAAGCACCCAAAATTATCCAGATATCAGCAGGCCTGTGCTTTGCATAATGAGCTGTGATAAATGGACAACAAGACAATTAGTTATATTAACAAAATTAATAGTAGTGTCTATTGACATACTCAAGCAAAGGTGCCTGTGACAGAGATCTAAATTCTAGTGCAGATTATTTTCTCAAGCTGTCCTGAAACATAGCTAATTTCTGTAAGTACGTTTTGGTTTCTGTCATAGAGAATTCCCTGTAATGTTTAGCACTACTGAACTTCTGGTCCCTTTATATTTCTTACACTAGTTCTTCGCTTTGTAGGACTTTTGTGTAAGTAAGAATAAAAAAGTCTGAAAGAGCTGATACACTGAAACCTGTCAGTTAAAATGGTTTTTCTAGGTTCTCACCGATTAACAATTATGTTTTCTGCCGTGAGCTGCAGATTTAAATCAGTCAGAGTTCACCGCTAACTAGTTTCTAGGTAAAAGTTGTTGATTACAAAAAGAGAGAAACAGATTTTTTTTTTTTTTTTTTTTTTTTTTTTTTTTTTTTTTTTTAAAGTACAGGAAGTTGCTGTGTGGGTGTCAGTGATTGGGTTATAAGTAAAATTCAATGCTCTAGTGCTTTGATCGTGGGACCTACTGCTTCTGCCCCACCCTTACCACTTCCTGTAAGTGCAGCACCATGCATTCCACATTGCGGTTATAACAGTACTGTTAACCAGTGATATTAGTGGAAGAACCTTCACCACTAACCAGTGTGTAACCTTCAACCTCTCCTAAATTTTTATTGCTCGCTTATAGCGGTTTTGACCTCCTTAACCTTGAAAGAATATAAAAATCGTAAAAACGCAGGAAGAAAACATACTTTCCAATTTCAATGTGCTTTCTTCTTGCAATGATTATTTAATAAAACCAATTATTTTTATCACACTAGCTTTTCTTAGCTTGTGTAAGTGTTATAATTTATATTAAATATATTAGTGACTAATAAAAGTGGTGGGTATTGTATTAATAGTGAACTTTTTCAGTTGTAATGTACTTTTAAAAATGCAGTTTTTCTTTGGGATACCAATCCATAAATAGCAGAAAAATACTATGTAACTTGGAATTCAAAGGAATATTGGGAAGTTATTCCAGCCTGCACACGATGACCTTGTCAAGAGCTTTGGCTTTGTTTGTTGATCCATTTGTTCTTTGTAGCTCTGATGTAGGATGGCAACTGAACTTATAAGCTGGCATTTCAGAGGTTAGTGGTTAACACCTCTATCTTTGAGTTCAGAACTCCGTTCCCACATTGTTTTTACGACTGGTCGTGTTTTTGAAATGTCAAAATGTTGGAAAAAGTCTTGAGAAGACAAAATAGGGGACTAACCAGCCAGCCCTTGAATTAGGAAGCACAGTTTTGATCGCTCCGAGATGCCTGGCCTGTGTGGAGCCCCAGAAGTCCTCACTGTGAGCACAAGAGGTTGCACAGTATTTAACAGGAGTGACTAGAAATTATTAAAGTACTGATGTTATTGATAGTAAGTTTAACCAGACAAGGTGTTAGGGTTCACTATTTTTACCAAATCACAAATTGCAAAACTGCTAGAGGTATTTTGCTGTCCCACCAGCGAAGTCAGAAAAGGTCCCTGCTGATTTCAGCAGAATCTGACTGATCGAGTCCTGCCGATTGGCAGATAAAGGGAAATGATATCTGAAGCTGGTGATGGCTTAACAAATAGGAAAAGGGGTCAGGGCTTGAAGATCTGTTAAAGATCTGTGAAGATCTTCAGAATCTTAATATTTGATTGAAGTAATCTGAAGACTCTTGTAGCTGTGATGCATGTTGTAATCCATCATCTACAGAAATGATAATTCCCTGGTGTTGGGTGAGGATTCTTTGCACTTTCCTCACAAGTGTGGTTGCAGGAGAAGATTGTTGTCAGCCCCGAAGAAGATAGAAATGCAAGAAAAATTAACAGCCAACTCACAGAACAGTGTTCTGTTCTGATCCTATGGTGCATGGACTTTAGAAGGTAAATTTAAGACAGATTTGCCCACTTAAGTGCTCGGGATTAAGAATGAATACTGAAAGAAAATACTCTGAAGGCAGTTTGCCTTCAGAGCTTTAGTGAGTGGGTACCCAGGTGGAGTGTGCACACATATTCCAGGCTTACCTGGACCAGGATTATCTAACTGGAAGCTTCTGAGCTAGATTCACTTTGGGGGATGTTTTTTGCATCCCTGAACCCTTTTAGGTGCCTCTTACTGCTGCTGTGCCTAATCAGATGCTTCGTGTTGTCAGCCACCAGTGCCTGCACAAATCAGACGGGCGATGCAGGCGGCTCACGGAACGGCAGTGTTTGTACAGCCCTGTTCTGCTGCTGTCTTCCTTTGTATTTGATGCTTCCTCCTGCTTTATGTCAATGATAAATATAGTTCTTTTTCGTATGTGTCACTTCTCTAAATTTAAGGCATTTTATGGTTTTACTGTTTTTACCATTTTAGACTTATTTTTCATCTATAAAGCAGTGCAAGAGCACATTGACCTCATACTGACAGTTGTCAGTGAGGAGAAAAGAGCATGGATCTTTGCTGCGTTCTGAATTGGACATACGAATGTTTTCAGTAGTGTTTGTGTGCCTGTACTGAGTTTTCAGTGTCCCAATTAGGTGAAAATTAAGAGTTCACAGTTTGTTCAGTATTTTGCTCAAAAAACATGCAGACCAAAGCCTGAATGCTCTGTTGTGTGCATTCAGTGATTTAATTTCATGAAAGAGAATTACATCTTATGAATACTTACTGTTTAAATTCATCACTTTTTGTGGCCTTTCTTTGTGACCTGCACCATGTGCAATGTCCCCAGGATATGAAGGTACTGAGAAACTTACTCTTAAGTATAAGAGATGTAATCAGGAGCTACGAACAAAAGGAAGAATTGTATTAATCAGAAAAAAAAAAAAGTAAAATAAGTCCCGTGCATTTATTTGCACAGGCATATTCAAGTTGTGGAGATCAATCGTTTGGTCTAGAGGAGAGTAGAGTTCTGATCTTCATTCGTTGCACGGTCACAGGAGCGCGGGAGTGTCCTGTTTATTTCTCAGTGGTACCACACACCTGTTTCCTCAGAGCTTCTTGGGTACCCAAGGTTATTCACAACCAGCGCAGTGCCTGTTTACCTTTATTTTTTTGTCCTCATCTGCAGCCGAGAGTGAAAAATTCAGCCTCAAAGTTTGACTGACAGGAAAACTTTTTTTTATTTTTCATGCCTTCTAGAAAACCTGACAGTTGCGTTAGAGCACAGGCATCCCTTGTTGAGTAGGATAAATGACTCATGGGTGGAGCACCTGCCCAGCCACAAACTAAAAATTCCATTCACGCTCTGATTCTGTTGTTTATGCTGATCTCTCACAGTAAAGATATTTCAGTATCGATTGTTGAAAGAGGTCGTTCAGAATCTGTTTCAGAACAAATGTTAGGTTGCACGTGTAACGATTTCTCTAACCTCACCTTTCAAGACATTTGTAGTTTTCAGAGTATTTCTCTTAAGCTAAAATTTTCAGAGTTATGGGAGAGTTATGGGTTAGCTCAAGGTGCAAATTTTGCAAATATTAAGCAAAACCAGTTTCGATATTTTTTTTGCATAGGAAAAATTCTTCCTTCTGTTACTAAAGATACATGTTGTGATTTTGTGCAAAGAGCTTTATCGACGAACAGTTGGGTTTGAAATACAGTGCAGAAATAGCTCCTGTTGAGCACAAACACCCTTGAGTATTCTGCAGAAAATTGCTTTTAATTTAACTAACCTTCAAGCATATTTTGAAAACTAGCAATGATTTTTCTAATGAATTCCTAAAGTTCACACTTTATGAAAGCTTTGTTCTGCATCAGTGGCAGAGCTAGATAATTTAACAGCACGGTAAAAACCACGCCGAGTGAGTTAGGAATGGTACATAAATCTGGTGAAGTGCCGAGAGAAAGATGTGCTGGGAGGCACCTTACATACTGGCCAGGCTCCCAGGTTCTCCAGAGTAACACTTTGTGTGCCGTGTGAAAGACGGGAGAGGTAGGAACCCTGCTGTTACCTGCTGGAGGATAATCACAGGTATGGACTTAACTCACACTGTGAGTACTTAGCCTTTGTAGCACAACTCTGACTTCTTAAAGCCTGTTTTTCACTTTAGAAAGTTTCCTGGAAAGGAGTGTGCTTGTTTAGTGAAAGTTTAAAGTCATGTCGTCTCAGCTCTGCCCTGTTTGCCTGTGAGCATGCATCATCCAGTCTTCAAACACACAAAAACGTGCTGCTTCTGATAATTCATAAGATGCTCTTCAAAGCAGAAAGTTAGGACCGTTGTTGTAACACAGAATATAGATAAAACCTATAAATGATTGACATCATTGTTTCATCGTCTATATCTTGTAATTCAGCGAGACATATTCTGGAATTGCGTCCTGCCAGTGAGATTATATTTGCCTTGAACTCTAAATCTCGAAGCCTAAAGTTTGCTGTAGGGTCTGAAATTAGATAACCCTTCGTATGGGTGGAGTTCACTACAAGTTAACAGCATTTGCTGTGGTAAACCATTTTGTTCAGCATCTCTTTTTGCTGAAGTGAGCCCTCGGTGTGGTTTGGGTGCACCACTTGGGTAACTGCTGAAACTGCTGTGGTTTCAGAATAGGACCTGTTTTGCTTTTTTCTGAACTTTTTTCCCCTGAAACTATTAGCAGAAAAATCAAATAAGTAAGGGTTACAACTGTTTGCCTGCACTTTCGTACTGCCGTACCTCAAAAATGATGAACGGTACGGTGTAAAAATGTGTCATTTTCCAGTGAGTGTGAGATTCATGCCCTCTCAGTTGCTGCTAAGAGTGCATTTTGCAATACTAGGATTTTACCCATGCCCTTCAGTTCAGATGGTGACTTTTTAATGTGGTTTGGGTATTTTTGTTTTACGTTATAGAAGTGCTGTACCCATATTATTGGCATAGCAAACGCAGAAATACAAAAATCTTTGTGTACTGGAGTCTACACTTACTGCACTGGGAGACTCACACTTGCTGCAAGCCAGCAGGGATGTCAGAAAGATCATTCTGGTGGTGTTATTACTAATTTGTGGCATTTAAATGAGTAAATTTGAACATCTAACTGAACCAAACAAGCTTCTGCCAGGCCTCAAAACCATCTCTGCTGAGAGTGGCAGGATAAAACAAACTGTACGCGGTGTCGGAAGCGTAGTGAAGGAGGGCTCGTTGAGGGCTCTGTCGTGACGGCCAGGATTGGCGTACTCAGCCTGGGCACTGCCCTTAAAACTGCTCTGCAAGAAATACACTTGATTTTATAAGGGTTTCCCTCTTTCACCTTTTCTTCAAAATAACAAAATTATACCCTCTTCTATTCTTCAACATAGAAAAATCTGAAGAAAATGGCATTCAGGACAGAAAATGAAATTTTTCAATATTATTAGCAGTAACTGTAGTATTCATGGTGACATTTCCTTTACAGCAAAGGTTTTTTTTTGTGATCTGTTGTGAAGATGAAGCATGAGAAACTCTGATGCTCGTTGTGTATGTTCCGAAACCACTAGGGACGTCGTGCAAAAACATTAAACAGGCCACCTACTAAAAACAGGTTTGCTGAGCAAATACGTTGCAAACCCTGTGTTTGTATTAACAGTCACCCATTCCACAAAGTGGTTTCAGCAACAGAAGATTTAACCTAAGAAAAGGGCAGCTTAAAATGGGTCATTTTTTGCCTCTGTCAGTTAAAATTGGTTTGGGGCAGCATAGGGTGAGGGATACTAGGGGGGATTTGCTTGCTACTAACTGGCAATAGAGGAAGGAGAAAAAAATGTAGAGGGCTCTTGTTTTGCCTTGACCTTAAATTAGAAGTGCAGATACGTTAATTCTTGTTGTAATTTAAAATAATTTTAAGTAAATTAAAAGAATTTAAAATAATTTGCTCTTTTATCTGGAGAAGCACATACAGAATGCTGAGTTACTAATCACTTACCAGGTTTGCTTAGTTCCCAACACTGCGTAACTGCGACTAAAGGTGAGGTCTCCTGAAGGCCATGGTGATGAGCGGGATGGAAGTGCACCGCTCCATGTCAGAGAGCAAGACGTTGGTAGGAAAGGCAGTTGGAAACTGTGGTGAAGGAGGGGTCCATGCTTGTGGGGAGAGCAAATGCTGTTGGTATTTCCTGTGTATTTTGTCACTTCCTTCCATGAAGGGCAAATCACTGGTCTGATCTGCCTGTCTTTAGAAGTCCCACGTGTGGTTGCTTGGATGCGTATCCATATATCCTTGCCACATCTGTTAACTGGGATGGAGCACATACTGGACTGTGTAAATAGTACCGGAGTGAACTTTAAGAGATGTCGTTTATCCACCGGCTTCAAGGCAGCTAAACCAATGTGGTATCTAGAAACTGTATCTTAAACCTCATGGACGTGGTGATGGAATGCAACAAGTTCCCTAGGCAGTCTAGAGTATTCTTAATTTTAAAAACGTTACAGATTGTCTGATGTAAATCTCTCTTGGTAAAATCTAAATCCATTGCCCTTTTTCTCCATGGAAGACTTGCCTACAGGACTACGACCGGGTTCCCCTTGAATATTCTTAAGACTGAACGTACCCAGATGTATCTCCTGCTGCATGCGCCTTGTTTGCTTTGCCTCTCTCTCTCTGCTTGTTCAGCTGTGGACTTTCTGGTGTCGCATTTTCCCTGAAGCAGTGCCTGCGAGTGGTCACTGTTGGATCTGAGGCCCAAGTGTGATGTTAGCACTGAGAGCAGAGTCTGCATGGTTCCTTCCGCTGCCCTGTGAATATGTGCCTGGCTGTGTGAGGACCGCAGGCCCCCGCGCCCCGTGCGGTCGTTAAGAAACCGATGCGGAGCCCGCGGATGGCAGAGGGTCCGGCTCTGGCAAGCTGAGTGCAGGGAGGGTGGGCTTTTGGCTGGCCCCTGGGATAGGAGAGGCTGAGCTGTGGCTTAGTGGCAGGTGAAGACAGGCTGCTGGATAGGTTATTTATTTAGTACAAGTTTGCTGATCTTTATTTCTCCTCTTTGACAAATGAGGAGTTTGACAGATTTGGGCAGATACTGTCCAGTGTATGCAGTTCATGAGCTCCTACCAAAGTACGTTCTTAAAATGTCTTAGGCATGCCAGGTACGTACTCGAACTGTGGGGTTTTGACTCCCTTTCGCTGTGCTTTGCTAGTGTGTGTATCCTGATGTGAATAAATTATAAGATTCCTATTAAATTATAGTTCAAA
Source organism: Tetrax tetrax (assembly GCA_009806455.1). Taxonomy (NCBI): domain Eukaryota; kingdom Metazoa; phylum Chordata; class Aves; order Otidiformes; family Otididae; genus Tetrax; species Tetrax tetrax. The sequence goes on along the minus strand of WHYT01015469.1, from coordinate 212,596 downwards.
GAATTGGAGGTTTCAAAAAATATGCGTTATTAATGCAAATAATGTGTGTAATTCAGGTTGTTATGCAGGAAGTTTGCAGGGGTTTGCATTGTCCGTGGTAAGTAACTTCTCTTTTTCTCCTTTTGTTTTTTGTTATGTGTTTGTTTGTTGTTTTTTTTTTTTTGCTAAACTTTCCAGGTAAAAGTACTCCTGTAAGCCACCTTGGGTCTTCAGATTTTCCCAAGCCCCATGATCCATTCCAGCCGTTTGGGGCTGACAGCAGTGACCCGTTTCAAAGTAAAAAGGGGTTTGGGGACCCATTTAGTGGAAAAGATCCATTTGCTCCCTCCTCTTCAAGTAAAACTTCTAAAGACTCTTCCTTGGGGTTTGCAGACTTCAGCTCTGTAAGTTAAGTTCATTGTCTCTGAGCAAACCACTTTCTGCTCTGCTTGCAGCAATCTCTTGGGTTTTTGTTTTAACTGCAAACCTACTGTTCACTGGCTTCTGTCTCTCAGTACCTTCATGCTGTCCTCATTGTTTTTGTATTAATATTTCTGTAATAAAAAGGCATTATTTCAATAAAAAAAAAGAAGTTTCATACTAAATTTTGAAGGGTTTACTTGCATTTCAATTATTTTAGCACAGTGTGCCTTTACTCACCAGTTCTTTGTAGCAGACTCTGTGTATTGTTTTTGTTGCATGGAGGCGATTTTGTAAACTGATTTTTGGGAGCCAATGATGTAAAGATTCCAAACCAATTGTTGAAGACATTGATATAGCGATTTCACTCTATCCTGAGAAGCGAATCCTTGAAGGGAAGGATTCCATGAAGTATTGTAACTGTTTGTGAACCAAGTTCTGACAATCCTGTCGCAATGTTTGCTGTATATGATGGAATGTTGTCATAGGATCCATATATGAGACAGAGATTGGAAATTTAGCTGTTGAATTTTGTTCTGATTCCTGATGTTGTAGAAAAGCCCTTGTTAAAGAACACAGAAATGTTTTGTAGAACCAATACAAAACATCCATACTGCACTCCAAAAGACAGCATCAGAAAGTTTGAAAGCAAAGCCAAGTACCCACTCGCTAAAAAATATCAGGGTTCCTAAAAGCCTGGCTTTGTTTTCAGTGCTGGCAGGTATGAAACTGAATTGGAAATCATTGTAAATGTAGTAGTAGTGTGGTTCTTGCTGCTTCCATGAGTAGATAGAAATCTCCTCCACCCGCAGCCTCGGGCTGCTTCCTCCTTTCATGTGTTTTTGTTCTGTTACATTGCCATGCAGGACAATTGCCAACCTAATCTGTTATTAACTCTGGTGGACACAGCGCTGTGTTCAACAGGTGGAGATCTTTCAGCTGAATCTTTCAGGTTGCTTATTTTTAATGTTTTTTTTTTCCCCCAGTTACTAGTGAATAGTGAATGTGTATCACTTTCCTATTTGATATTGTTAGCTGAGGCCATCTGTGCGTACTTTTAGCTGGCCTCAGCGCTTTAATTTATCGATGATTCTGAAGACGTCCAAGTTCAAGATCCGATGTATGCTATGCCACAGTTAGTACTAGCCTGTTGAATTTGCACAGTTAAATTCTGTGATTGTATACACAATGGTGACATTCTTAATAAAAATAAGACACAAAACTTGCTTTATCTGAAATTTCTTGAACAACACCTAATTTCTTCCTTGACTGAAAGACAAATAATGGAATGGAATGACCGGTACCCAGCTATTGTTTTTCTTACAGACTGCATTTCTGAAGTTAGCAGTGTGGCTTACACTGAATGATTGTACCAAATGATTAACTAAAATCTCTGATCCCCATCTGAGTTGGGTGCTCTAGTGTTAAATTCACTGTGCCATCAGGTTTCCAGGAGTTGAAATTGACTTCCCAAGATAAGGAAAATGTAGGGAAAATGAGATCTTGAGGAGCTTCTAAGTACTGCTAGGTGGCAATGAAATTAATTTTTAATTGGTTTTGTGAATTGCTTTCTACTGCTGTAAGAGGAAAAAAAAAAAAGTGTTAACTGAATTTGACTGAAAAGCGAGAGGCTTGTGCCTCTATTCCTAGCAGGATATTTTTGCTTGGCTATAAGAGTTATGTTGCCACACTTGGTAATTCCTCGTCTTCCTCTGTTAAGTCTCAAGTGTGCTAGGTAGCTTGCAATCAACAAAAATATTGTGCTTGTCTTTGCCTAATGTTTGGGAAACTTTGGTCATCATGGAAACTAAAAGCAATTTCACTTACAGAAGGTCTTTTGACGCACAATTTCGCTCCATGGAACCCGAGAGTAGAATAGAACTGAGTAGGTTTGAATAATCAAATCACCTGATTTTTAATTGGAACTCGTTCCTGTTGTAAATAACTAACGTGAGGACCTCACTAGATTCTAGTAGCGCTTTTTTTGAGACACTGGCAGTTAATGCACAGAGTTTAAGTCTATTCGTTGCATTCTTGACTCTTGCACTGGCGTTAAATACGACTCTGGAACAAAACAAAGGCTTTTGGTAGCTCGTATTTCAGGTATTTCTAGGTTTAAGCTTCAGTTTACAGAACAACAAGAGAAGCAGTCTTTCCACCAACAGAAAGTATTTGCATTTCCAAGAAACAGAGCTTGGAACTAAACAGAAATTTTTCTTTTAATGTAATCTGGTAATTTAGTAAACGCCAGTGAGCGCAGCTTTCTGCGAATTTGATTAGTCTCACCGCAGGCTCCTGGTTTCCTCATTTTTGCCTTGAATCTCACTGTACTTCTGAAAAAGGAAAAAAAGAAAAAGGTTTTCAGTGAAATGACAGATATGTGATACGTATTTATAGACTTCTTGAAACCTGAACATATGCAAAAAAAAATTGTTCCAGTGTTAACTGGCTTGTAATTCCTTTACGTTACCTTTTGGTGGTAAGCTGTGCAGGAATCCACGGCATGGTGAACTGTTGTGTACTTCGCTATCTACTGGTCAGAGCTCCTGAAAATTTGACTTCATGCTAACCATTTGTCATAAGGCATACCCAGATTTGTTTCCAGTGAATCACTTGCCTATTTTTTTTTTTTTTTTTTTTCTTTACTCAGCACTTTTAACCACAAAAATATAATTTGTGTACCATAAACAAGTCCTAATTGGGACTCTCATAAGCTTTGGGAGACTTATCCTGAGATGTAAGCTATAGAAGTAAAACTGTTTTTTCAACATTTAAAAAAAAAAAGACACCCCAGAGGGTTTGACCAAAGCTTATTGTATTTCTGGAAATAGTAACTCATTCTCCATCCCAGCTATATGATCTTTTTGAATTCTTGGAAAAAGTGAAGTCCTACTTCCATTTGAGCCCATCTTTACTGTGTCTTGAAAAAAAACCCATCTATTTAAAATCTTAGTGAGTTTTTTAAATTGTACCTGTCAGCTAACATTATTTAAATGAGTAATTATAGTAGGTTTTCTTGATTTTAAAAGGAAAAGATCGTAAAACATGTGGCACTTTTGTTGTATTTCGATAACATTTAATGCAAAGTTCTTAATCTAAATTTTTATAGCAGTGAAAGAGGAGTATTGTTTGAAGAAAAGTAATTTTTAAATAATCCTCTTTTTTGCATCAGATAATCTGAAAAAGTCGTATTGGGAGAGATAAAATGAGGAATTTTGGGCATCCAGAAGCACATAGATAAAGGATAATTTAACTAAATTACGAGTAAATAAGAATTGGACTTGGGTTGAAAGACATTCAAATAGATACGTTTAAAAAAAATACTAATTTTAAGTACAGTGCAGAGTGGAAGAGGCAGAGTGGAGGCCGTCATGTGGTGTGCCGGCAGCTGGGCGTAGATCTGGCACTTCAGGGTGCGTTTCGTGCGCAGCTCAACGTTGGGAGCCTGTCTGGAAGTGGAGCCGCACCAGCTGCGACGGTGGATCTCCCCGTGCTCAGAGCCACCCTGTTGTGGACCACAGGGCAGTTTGTGCAGCATACGTTCAGCTGAAATGGAAACTGTAAATTCCATGGAGCTTTCTCTTCCAAAAACCCCTCAAATGGTGTTTTCCTGAACATTCCAAAAAAAGATAGTACAAGCGAATTTTGGAAGTAGGATATAAAGCAAACATTTGCACGCAGCTGTGCGAAGGCTTCTGTCAGTTAACATCGTCCTCTTCAGCGAAGGCTAAGTTAAACAGTAACAGGTTATAGTTTGGTTTTAAATTCTTATTATGTCAAGAAAAATACTTGATTTTATGCAAAAAGTTCAAACAAGCAAACCTTTGCATAGCTCAGTGGTAAATACTGGAGTAGAGTTTTGGACTAGTTTTGCTGCAGTAGGTAATGTGTTTCGGGAAGCTCCAACAGGCTTAGCAGCTGAATGTTAAAATGTTATATTTCCTTAGTGCTTTCTGCTGAAGTAAATTGGTTTCTCTTACATTATTTCTTGCTGGAAAAACTGCACATATTTTATGAACAGTAACAGAAGCGCATTTTGTTTCGATTTGATGCTGAAACTTCCCACAGTCGTCATTAAAACCCTTCGCCCCTAACAAGGAATACTACGAGGGAGCTGCACGAGAGTAAAGAACTCTTTGGTTTTTACCAGCTATTTACTATTCTTAAAAATGGATGTAGGTTGCTATGCTCCCAAACCACTAACTTGCTTTTTTTGTGTTTGTGGAGTTTTTGTTTGGCTCCAGTCCCCTGGCCATTTTCATACACAACTGAGATGGATGCAGGGACGTGCAGCCCGGATGGGTTAGTTTGCTGGTGGGAGGAGGAAGAAATTAAGGAAATAAATTAAAGGATGAAGTGAGGAAATCAGTGAGTGAATTTTTGTCTTAATCCAGAAGGACTACCCTAAGACAGCTTGGAATACTTGATTCATATATTATATAAGTCTGATTCATTGTATTTTTCACATAACTTCTTTTAGCTTTTTTTTTTTGTAAATGTATTAATTTATTTTCCATTTTCGTTTTTTAGTTTGGAAATGAAGAACAGCAGCTGGCATGGGCAAAGCGTGAGAGTGAAAAAGCAGAGCAAGAAAGACTAGCTCGGTTGCGGAGACAAGAACAAGAAGACCTTGAGCTGGCTATTGCGCTCAGTAAGGCTGATATGCCAAACTCTTAAATAGAGGTTCTGTGGCTCCACCCTGTCCGAGTGAAACCTTTAAACATGGCTTTTATACAAAATACTAAAGTCTTGGTTTATGTTGTAAAAATAATTTTAGTCACCTTCCACTCTGAACCAGGCTGGCTGGTTACATCAAGCCAGGCTCTGTGTGGCTTTTCAAGTGCGTAATATGCAGGAAACACTGTATAAGCTGTATTATATCTTCTAGATAAAATTTACTGCTTGTAAGAAATTGAACGTATGGCCCGAAGATACGGAAAGCAAAGTTTCTTTATCTGAAAGACGATGTTGCGTATAGTAAACTGCAGCTTGTGAACTTGGCTTTTTATTGCCTGAATTCCATTGGGTTTTTGAGGCGGCAGGATAAATTTCAAAGGAAATGACATAAAAATGTAATATTTATAGAATTAGCTTTCACTTGTTACATTTATTTAATAGTTCGTTGTAGGCTAATCAGTAGCTCATCTATGTCAAAGTCGTCAGCATAATTTCATTATTAAATGGTCCCTTTCTATCCAGGAGATGCGGCTTTTACAAAAGAATCTGGTAGTTTACATATGATCAAGATAAACAGTGAACTGTATCAAATATCAGTTTGAAACCTCATTTAAATGTTTGTTTGCATTGAGTTTTAATCATTGTATGTGGTGTTGTAAAAGAGGGAGTCGATTCAGTTATAGTAAATTGGACAAATTATTTGGCAATTAAATCATTAGGCAAATCTTGGTTTATCCCATAAGCAAATACGATTGCAGGATTGTGATACCATTGCTTTCGTGTAAAATCAAGCAATGGAAAAGGTACTAAGCTTGAGCAGCATTCATCCCTCTTTTGCTCCAGCCACCAGCACACAGACCGTGTCATTTGTTACCCAGCTGACGCGCGAGACGGTCTTTACCTCTGTTTCTTGAGTTCTACCTACCTTATATGATGGGGTTACAGATCAAACATAATTTAGCTGAGATAAGGCCAAGTTGAAGCGTACTTTATTTGCCAAATACGTGTTCATGCTAAGTTCCAGAACTATTGGCAGACTGGGTTGGCTTTAAGATCTGGCTAGCGGTCGTAAGGCCAAGTAGGATCAGGTTTTACTTACACCTGTAGGACTCGGTACTTCCACCTGGTAAGGGTAACAGAATTTGTTTTACATGTCATAGATAAAATAAGTCCTTATAAGTCTGTGAATTATTTACTTACTAAAAATGCCTTCTCTGATTGCAGGAATTCTAAAACTTCAGTTGGCTTTGCCTTGGACTTTTGTGTCTGGATAGAATAGACATCTAGCACAAAATTTCTGAAGATGTCCTTAATGTGTATCTGCTTTCCTGCCCTTGGTTCTGTAGGAATACAAACCTTAATAGTCTGTGTTTTCACTGAAGCAGCCCTTATCTTATAACATTTTCTCAATTTTTTTCTTTTCTTTCCTTTTCTAATGTGGTATTCCTTCATCATCTTTAACGCATTTATGGTTTTTATGTCTTGGCTTCCTTACTTTTATTTTTCATAATACAAAGATAGTGCCTGTTCACTGAATGAAAACAATCTTTCCCCCTTCTGTTTTAATTGCCTTATTCTGAATGCTCTGCTTCCACAGAGATAATAACCAGATTGGATCATTTTAAACTTCTGAGTGGTTCTCAGCTCTGAAATGCAGCGAAGATGTGGCGTTTGTTTTCCCAGGCTGTTGTGAGTAGGTGTGTGAGGGGCCGGTGTCCGTGTGTGTACAGACACACGCGCGCGCATCCATTCATTTCCACGTGCAGCAGCACGTACGACAGAACTGAAACCCCGGTTCTCAAAGTGCAGTTTTAGGAGTCGCCGTTCCCTGTTTGCTGTGTGTCTCCTGTACTAGTGGTACTACAAATACCGTGAATCTTTAATTCCCCTCAGAAGGGGAGAAGATGCATTCCAGTATCAAAACCCACCAGATAATGATCTTTAAAACTGTCTTTTAATGAGCTCTTTGGAATGCAGGAGAAGATGTTTCTAATTTTACAGACCCTGATTTGAAATTCCTTCCCACTCTAGTATTTCTCTAAAATCTGTTAGATTAAATGATCAAACATACTCAAATGTCAACAAATTCTCTTTTCAGTTGGTGTACAGGACTTGAAGTCTCTGAAAGCAAACTTGGGTCTGTCTATAGCTAACATGAGGTAAAACTTTTCCTGTGAAAGAGCAATTTTCAAAATTGAGTGGCTGCAGGATTCTGAGTGAAGTTAAACAAATGGTATTAATGTGTAAAATCCTCCTTTTCACTTTAATTTGAGCCTGAGCCTTGGCGGTGTCTTCTGCTACAATAAAACCCCGTTCATACGCAGTGCCATTTTAAAAGGAAAAACCACTTGTGGGCTACTGCTGGGATGATGTCACTCCAGTGGGACAGGATGGATGAGGTAAATCGCTTGATTCATTTTCTGAGTTATGTACCACAACAAGACTTTCTGCCACTTTGTCAGTGCTGTAGAATATTGCCATTTATAACGCTTCTAACGCAATGAGTCGGTGTTTTTAAGATGCTCAGCAGGAAGCCAGAAATGTGAATTAACCTAGCATTCCATATTGTGTTAGAACTAATTGCTCATTTTTCTATTTCCTTATTGCCACATTCTTCGTATTTGCTTGGACAGTAGCAGAAGATGAAGCGAATGAACAAGGACAGGATGTGTCCTCTGTGCACAATGTGTTAGATTTATAACCTTAGGTTTACTGAAACACTCCTGATTCAGAATTTTAGGCGCTGCAGTAGGAGAAAACTTAGCTGTGATTTCTCCCGTTGTATTTAATAGCTTTCCCTATAAAAAGGAAGATTACCCATATTCTTCCCTTACGCTTGTAACTCAGTGTTTTGTATAATACCTGCACTTGTTCTTCGAAGACAAAATTTTTATCGCAAGACTGATCATCATCTTCCTCCAGAAGGGTGAAATTTAAAGCACAAATAGGTCTGTTGCTATTTGGGCAGAGCAAATAGATACAAGGCAAGACGTGCAAAATGTGAGTACACACGATGCATAGACAGTGTGCAGCGAGATCCATATTGCTTGTGTCTGTGTGTATATATATATATAGTGTATTGTATAATGTAATAATAGTGTGTGTATATACTCTACACCTCCACATACTATGTCTAGTATATAGCTACTTGTGCTGTACATAAAAGGTGTATATACAGTGAATATGTAGAATATGCATATATATTCTATATATTAAAGGTCCTCTGTATGTATGTATTCTCCCAACAGAGATGGATACAGAAGTGGAATTTTTACAGAAGTGCAGATTAGATCATGGCTCTTAGAATTTCAGAGTTCTGGTGAAAGAAAAAAAAAAAAGGAGAAATGACTACTTCTAATAAATTTGTTTCAGGATTACTTTCATTGATGTGAGAAACTGCTCACTAGCTGTGCCAAGGGTAAGAGAGAAACCTGGCAGAGAGTATCATCGGCACTGGATGTGATTTCACATTTGTTTGAGTTTTTAAAGTGTCTTTTTCAAACGTAGGCTCAATTTCTGATCTTCTCGCATGCGATGGTCGGTCATCTTTTCTTTTTTCTCTAGGCTGAGGCAATGATTTTTCTCCTACATTTGCTTGTAGTGTCACTTCTCTCTTTTTTTTTTTTTTTTTTTTTTTTTTTTTTTTTTTTTTTTTTTTTTTTTTTTTTTTTTTTTTTTTTTTTTCCCCCTGGCTTAAAGATTATTTTTAAGGAGCCATTCCCACACACACCCACCCTAAACAGTTGCACACTAAGGGGGAAAACATGTTTTTCTTGCTTCATTCCAGTTATATAGGTTGCACATAATTGTCATCTGGATTTCAGCTCTGTTTTTCCTCCGTTTCCACCTCAGCTTTTCCTTCAGGAGGAAAGACTATCCGTTGCATTCTTGGCTTTGAGGAAAGAATGGAGGTGATTCTCCTTTCTGCTCAGATAAGTTATTAGCCTCCGTGGTACACTGAGCAATCACAAAGAGTTTAGTAGGCTTTTATAGTGGCATGTGTGTGTTTTATACAGAGCATCGTCACTGCTGGAATGACTCATGGAAAATCATGAATTGCACCCAGCACCGAGGCACAACAGTTAAAACAGGAAAGACAGACAATTATTCACGTCGAACCTACGCATGCAGACTTTGCATGTAGGACACAGGTACTGAATTACCCACGTGATCCTTTATAGACCTGTGTGTTCACGTTTGCCTCGAGTGGTTTCCCTAAGTTATATTCAGATAGGCTTGTTGTAAAACATAGCAGTCATTCTGCAATAAAAACAGATGCTCATAAAAGTAAGTACTTCTACAATAATGCTGTATGAAATATTTTTACATTGGCAAATTTTCCCTTATGAAATCCCTGCCCTATGAGGATCACCAGTCCTTACTGGATTTTGTTTCATGTAACGTGCTCTCAAAGGGTAGGAACTTCCAAGCTGTGTCTGACTGTGTAACCTTTTTTCTTCCTTTAAATTTCTGTTTGAAATCTGTTGTCAGAAATTTTGTTGAAATTATTTTGTCATCTTATGCTCAAAGATAATGCACTTTTCTTGGATTCTTCTTATAATCCGTTTGGGGTTACTATTTCTTCTTTAGTGTTTCTCCATGGAGAAGAGTATTTATTCTGTAGAACCAAGGCCCAAGGAATTTTGGTCCAAGTAGAACTGTTGCTTTCCTCTGTGTAAGAGTTTTTCTCCCTTCTTCTGCATTTTATTCCTCCCTCTCAGGAATTTTATTTCTGTTTAATCCTCATTTAGAGTTGGAACTCTGTTGAAGTGAATTGATCTGTGCTAATAATGATCTAGTTCAAATATCTTCCTACATCAGTGGAACAGCTAAAGTTTTGTTGTGTGTCAATCATTGCATCTCTGTAGACTTCACAACAAACATCTTTTCTTAGAAAGGAATTTTGCTTGGAGTATGGTGGAATCATAGAAGATTTATTTTTAGAGTAAATATGTTAACTATTATTCATCGACACACCTGTTTTATCAGTTGATATACTGCTCTTTTTACTTGAAAGTTTTATAAATAAAGGCTAATTTGTTATAAAATGGAATTTTCGTTTTTCCAACTTCTGCCTTCCCCTTTAAGTTTAACTTTGAAGGAGAACTCCTAATGACTGTGGTTCCTTCTGGTGTTACAATTATAGAGTGCTCTTCTGGTGTCCCTCTTCATACAACGTTCTTTGGTCTGACCTAAAAAAGGTGGAAACACAAAGTGGAAACTGCAATGTTGACCTAAATTTGACTCATGTCTCCAAATATGTACATTATTGTAGTTATTATTTATCTTTCAAATATCATAACAAATTGAAAGGTATTTTAATTTTAACCCATCTCATGTGTTTATTGTTTAATATAATAAGAGAAATGTTATTGTTTAATATAATAAATGAAAAGTTACTTTTTAGAGCTCTGAGACTTCGGCAATGTTTCTTTACTTTTTTTGGTCCACGATTCCACAAGCTTCTGTGTCAAACTTGTGAATCTTGCTTTGAACAACTGCTTGACTCTCTGCATTGAGATCTTTTTGCTTTTGGCTGGTGCGTTCCACGCACTGTTTTCCTTCCTGTCCTTCCCCTTCTTCATCGTCCTGTCCTGGCCACATTTGGTCTGTACAGACCAGTCAGAAAATCCAGCGCCGCACCCTTTCCAAAACAATTTGTGTGCCGCAATGCTAAACATCCAGGCAATTTATACTGGGAGGGGTTAGAGAGATCACCAGAGACAAACCCTTTCTGCTCGCTGGAAAAACACACCTCACTATCATACCATTCGGCATTATTCAGTTTGACTCATTCTTCTCCCATCTGTTTGTTTTATTTACTCTGCTTCTGCACACGTTGGCACGGTTAACACCAGATTGCCAAGGCAGGTTTCTCTTGAAATTGCTCTCCAGCAATATTTTTAGTACGCTGACATTTTGAAGCCAGGATTTTACTGTAGCGTGTCACAGCCAGGCACAATTTCTACCCAGGTTCTCTCGCCGTGTAATGCTCCTCTTCGCTTGCAAAAACGCGAGCTGTGGCTCCATGTTTTGCTCCCACTTGGGTTTTTGGAGTCTGACAAGTACAACATTCTCATCCTTACACTTCCCCAAGTGCTTGCCTAACCCAGGCGTTCTCTGTGTCTATCCAAAAGGATTCCTTGTACCAGGCGTCGCGCAGAGGCCGAGAGGCTCTCCATTGGGAAGGGAAGAGAAGCCTGGGCATCCTGTTCAAGAAGAAACATTGGCAAGTGGAAACTCAAACTTAAAGGAGCTTTAAGCTGCCAGCCCAGCTGTTAAACCTCAAACACAGATGCAGCATTTGTTGGCTGTACCTAAATATGACCCAAGACCAGCTTGTGTTTTGGAAGTCCGAGCTCTCGGAGCCCGTGCTGCCATCCTCGCCACTGACATGGCAGTTGTGTTTCTCTTAGGGAGGGGCTGCTGGAGAGAACTGCTGAGCCTCCTGCCTGCTGTACGTGACTATCAGCTCAGTCACTCTGGATGTCTTTTACCTCCTATCTCGTTAGTGTTTCTTTTAACGTAATCACTGCAATTAAAACTTTATTGGTGCTGATACAGCGTCTCTTAGAAATGCTATAGCCTTTCCTGTTGATGAATTTTCACGTTTCTGCTGTTTAACGTCCCATCCGTTGTCCTCAGTCCCAGCGCTGCGGGAGGAAACTGGAGAGAGGACCGAAGCCCTGGGTGCTCTCTGCCCATCCCTTCCACCCGCAGGAGGGGCACCCAGGCATCCCGTATCCCTTATTCCGCAAGCGCTTATGCTATAAAGTCATTAATAAATCAAAACCCACTTAGGCTGTCATCGTGTACAACCTGTGAAAAAAGAAGTGATTGTTGGGATTTGAGGACTTTTTGTGTGTTTTGTTTTGTGTTTAAGCCTCAGGCTCAGTAACTCCTCGCCTAATGTATTAAATGCCACAGGGGATGTCCAGTGTGATATTCCAGATGTTTCCTGATGACATAATGATAGGTCAGAACTCCAGGAATGCTCTGAGCTGTAAGAAGTGTAAGAAACTAAAGTAAAAGTGATTTAAAGGGATACTATCTCTAATTATAAACCCATAACAGGTAAGTTCATCTGCAATTTCTGCGTTGTTGAATTTATGCTTACTACAAAGGACAGAATACTTTTGATTTGCTAAAAGGAATTTTAATTGAAGCAGGTAACTAATGCTAACGATGCTTACAGAGTAAATGAAAACTGTGTTGCTCCTGCTGTCCCTGTGCTTAGAAAGGGGGTTTTGGTAAAGTTAATACATTTTCATTGCATAAAGCAGTGCATATGACTCTTTTTCTTTTTGTCTAAATATACATTATAAGATCAAATAATTGTGGCTGAAAAGTCAGACCTCAAAAGATTAAATCAAACATATTTTCTGCCTAACAAGTTCAGGATAAATACCTGCCTCTGTGCATTTCAAGTTTAAAGACTGTTTCGTGGCAGAGGCTGTTCCCAATCCCAGCCTAAGTGATAGGAATTGGTTGGTGGGATTGAACGGGGATTGAACCCTACAGAGCTTTGAGGAGTCTCTGGGAACCCGGGAGTTGGCCAGGTACCTTCAGGGCCTGTGAACTGTGTGTGGCCGCGTGCTTTGGGTTACTGGTGTTCGTAAATCTGTTCCTTCTCCTCCAAACTGCCGGGAAGCGCGTTTCTGAACGGACGTGTGCCTAAGCCTGGCTCTTCAGTCGTGGCAGAGAGGGGTTGCTGTGGTCCCAGCCGGTTTCAGGAGCTCGACCCACTCTGACCTTGGCACACGGGATGAGTCCTGGGCAGGTGGGACCTGCTACAGCCCCAGCTGAAAGCGGCTGTGAGGACACACAGGAATTTTAAGGTTTGTAGATGCCACCAAGTACATTTCGGATGTTAGTGATGGGGATAGCTTTCTCCTTATTAAATTACATGGAGTTTGGATTGAATTTTCCTCTTTATGTTTTCCCCCAACACTGCTAGTTACCATAGCGATGGCTACATGACTTTGTTGTAGTTATTTTATTTAAATATAGCAAAAGAAATTGCTAGAGCTTGGGATTCTGGCTTCAAAAATTCAACTTAAGAAAAGCCTAACAGCTACTCTGTCTTATAGGTGCACAAAATAGCTTTAGAAACCACAGAGCTTCTACCACAGAAAACCACAGAACCGCGCAATCCTATAATTTGAAGAATGGACAAACTTTTTTTGGCACTTCTTGTGGATGGAGGACCAAAGTTTAGAGCGAGTCAGTGTTTTCAGGCAGTTTGTAAACGACTGTGAGTAACCAAGGACTTGACAGGCTGAAATGCCCCCATCCCTGCACGAGGTGAGCTGTGGCCAAAATTAAAGCTTAAACTCCCCCAGCTGTGACCATCTGCAAAACTGCAAATCTAAAATGAACTTCCAGAAAAGCCAGAGGGTTTTTAGTCCAGGCTTCCACTTTAGGGTTGAAAAAAAATATTGATTTGAAAGCATCCTGCCTGCGCACTCGCAGGGTGCTGGGGTGGTGCTGGGCGGCTTTGCAGGGTGTCGCGTCTCCCCCGAGAGCGGGAAGGCTGCTGCGCGACGACGACGGCCCCGCGGGGCAGCAGGACGCCGATCTGTGCTGGGTGCTGTTTCAGCAGCAACAGCCTCTGTGCTACGGTGTTTTCTGAAGACGGTTCCCATGCAGTACCGATTTAACTGACTCTTCTGAAGTCAGCAGGTGAGAGAAAAACCGTTTTCAGCGTAGCGAAACACAGCGCTCTGAAACCCCGAGTGGAATTAACTGCCTTTAACCAGCAACTCCGCTGGATGGTATCTCGAGTTCAGCAATATTTGCTAAAACTTTCACTAGGAACATCGTGCAGGATTTGCTAGTTTCTGTGACGCGCTCTATCTAATCTGGCGATCTATCTTGCAAGTAGAGTGAGCCCATCACTGTGGTATCTTATAAGAATATGTGTGAAAATGTTGTTTACAACTGACTCTACGTTTCCTTCCATTGGGTTTAACTACAAGTTCTTTTTTTTTCTTTTTTTTAAAATTTTCCTAGTGTATCAAAATCAAATCCAGGATAGCTGCAGATGGAAAGGGCAGGTCTTCACTGCATGCTCCCTGGGAGCATCTCAGATTCCCAGTCCTTCAAAACAAAATTACTTACAAGATGATGACCTGATGATTCAGTATTAGGGGAGGGGAGGCTTGGTAGATTGGTGGAATCCCATCAACACATCTTTGGATGTACTAATTTAAGGCAATTTAAAAAAAAAAAAAAGAAGAAGAAAAAGAGAATTGACAATTACTCATAATAGAATGTGAGAAGAATGAGATCAGCATCTCTTTCTTTATGCTACAAGATTATCTCAAGATTCAAGAACCTGCAATTTCCTGTAAAGACCGCACAGAAATTATCATATATGCCCTCCCTTAAACAATTAAAATAAAGTTGGTCATGACCCTTTATTAGTGTTTCGTGCCCCCATCCCTCCCCACTTTCAGAGGCCTGTATTTATATATTTTATATTTATTTGTTTTAAAAAAAATAATGTGTAACAGCATGGCTTTGCCTGTTTTCAGTGGAGTCGCAACAGATCTCAGAGGACACAACCTGCTCGTTTTACATCGTGAGCAGCACAGGGCAGAGCACGGCTGCGCCGTTCAGCGTGATTTGAGAGCAGTTTGGTAAGATGGCATCACGCAGATAACACGCGCCTTATCTGCAGACCTTCTAGCGAAGAGGCGCAGAGGTTACGACCCTCCCAGCTAGACTGCAGCGGAGGGCGGCTGGACCGGTCCCGTGCAGAGGCACTGGAGGAGCACCCATTGCATTGCAGTGGGTGCTGCAGAGAAGCCACACGAGTGAGTTTTTGAAGGGTCGGTGAACGCAGTAACGTTCATCTCTGCACGCAGGCACCGTGCGGCGTTCCTGCTTTGTGCCGGTTCCCCGGCTGTAGCTCTTCCACCCCTGTAATTTGGGAGGATACGGAAGTGGCCAGAGCGAAGGGCCACCTAGCCTG
Source organism: Tetrax tetrax (assembly GCA_009806455.1). Taxonomy (NCBI): domain Eukaryota; kingdom Metazoa; phylum Chordata; class Aves; order Otidiformes; family Otididae; genus Tetrax; species Tetrax tetrax. The sequence continues at coordinate 197,544 of WHYT01015469.1, read as the reverse complement.
CTCCCCTGCGAGGTCACCAGAGACGGCTGGGGACAAGCACAGCCAGGGAAGCGTGGTGTGATGCTTCCAAACCTCTGCCCTTCTGCTGGTGAGCTCTGCCCGGGGCCCTTCCTGAGCCAGATGTGGGGCTGGGCCCTGCCCACGGCAGCGAGGTCTCAAACCCCTGCGTCTCTTAATTCCGTTACAAAAGAGGGAATGGTTTGAGGTTGCACTGTATCACTGAAACCTGGGAATGACTAAAACCATTTCCAGGTTCTTCAGAACGAGCGAGGGAAAGCCAGGTGACTATGGAAAGATAAGGGTAAGAATTAATGTCAAAAATTGTGTTCTTAAAGTTATAAACACCAAAGGACATGCTGAAATATGAAAATCTTCGGCTACGGGGAAAGAGAAGGAAATACCTAGAACTGTTGCAACAATGAATGTGCTAATTTTAGAACATCTTTAAGTCATCCTCACTTTCTGGAATTAGATTGTGCAATTTTTTTTTTTTTCTAGCAAATAAATTAGTTTAGTTTTTAATGAAGAAATGTTAAACCTCCCTTATATGTCACTTTGAAAGAGCTATAAAAGTGAAATGTGGAACTCATTCTTCCATGTCGATGATTAGGAGCCCAAAGTACATCTGTTCCACATGAACAACTGCAGACTTTGCTTTCACAGAAGAACAGCTATATTTGTCGTTACTTTAAATGTATTCCTGTTGATTGCATTCTTCTGTATTCTGACTTGTAAAGTCAGGAAAATGTCACAACCTTGATTAAAATCAAGTTCCAAGTACCCAGAGGTTAAGAAATAATTCCCAATATTAAGCTGACTCTGCATACTTAATTAAGAGTGATTTTGTTTGACGAGTACCAAGGCTCACCACTAAACCGTAGCTGTAAAAGCAGAGGATCCTCATTAGATTTTCAGAGTAATTCATAGATGCACTGTTATGATCTCATTTACAGCTGTGGAAGAGCTTTTTGGGGAGCTCCAGTTGACGTGGTGCAGCTATTTACTGCTGGAGCTGTTGCAGTACCCAGTTTGTTTCAAATTAGTTTTCAGAATCTGGATTCCTGGCTAACTTATTTTCCTCCAAAGTAGTAAGTATCTTTCTTAACTCCCAAGATCTAGGTAGGATGCAAAATTATTAAGTGATTTTAAGTTTTGAGGAATGAGTTATGAAGGTGTTTTAGCCTGGGTTGTGAATTTATGTTTAAATTCCACTACTGTTCTATTGGAATTCTGCACCGAGCTCTTGAGAGCAAGGATAATTTATGTACAAGAATGCCTTAAAATAAGCCTCCGTAATTACAAAAATGCAGTGTTTAAATTTATAGTAAAAACCCACACACTGCTGGCAAAACTATAACTGCATCTGGAAAACATTAAGGATGCTATTAAAATAGTCTAGCATAAACTAGAAATGAGACTGAAATTACAGTGTTGCTTACTTAACCATTTTTAGGAAGTATATTTTGAATATGATCTACTTTCCTATTGCATTTTTTTGATAAAACAGCATATTGTATCTTGTTTACCACTGAGAATGAATTATGTACTCTGTTATCTATTTTAGAAAAATCCATAACTCAGATTTTATTTTTTTTTTAAGCGTCTTCTTACATTGGTTGGTAATTTAAAACATACCCAGGTGGTCGTTGGTCCAGCCATCATGGGGGGGAAAAGTGGCAGGGAGAACTCAAAGGAGAATAAAAATCACAGCAATTAAAAACTTATTTTATTAAAAAGATGAAATGTTTTCAAACATTGAAAAATTACGTTTTTATAAAAACAGAAATAGGCAAAATACCCATTTGTCTTCTATTTACATATACAATATTTATCATTGTATAAAATTATTTACAATATATAAAAAATTACAGTAAAATAGGTTATTTTCTTACAAGACATCAAGCCCTGTACTTCTAGTGTAGATCATGGCAAACAAGAATATTATTGCACCTGTGAAACAAACAGTCTAACAATAGGAGTGTTCTCTTAGCCATGCCTTCAACCGAGATCTAAAATAACATCGTTAGCTACAGTAACATTCATTTAATCTCTTCTAGGGTCAACTTCAGGCAGTTTCCATACAAACATTGTCTCGTAAAGCTTGGGACTGGGCAGTTAGAATCGGAAAAAACAAAACATATTTACAGCTTCTATACAGTCTGTATGGAGTCTTACGGAGTTTACCCTTCACAGAAGCCGCACAAGTACCCCGCTCTGCCGAGCGGGACGGCAGGTTCGCTGACGCGCTCCCATCAAATGCTCTGCAGGAGATGCCTGGCTAAGTCTCCTTGTGTCGAATCCTCCTCGGCTCCCGTCGCCGGAGCCTCGGTGCCTCCCCACGTAGTACCAGCTACAAGTTTGTTCACACTTCTGCACCTGAGCAGTTCGGTAAGGTCCACGGGCGGCAGGTGGGTCGCCGGGGCTACATGTGCCGCTTCATGTGCAAGGCCAGGTGGTCCGACCGGGAGAACGCCCTGTCACAGAGGTGGCACTGGAAGGGCCGGTGGCCGGTGTGCTTGCGATAGTGCCGGGTGAGCTCGTCGGAGCGAGCGAACTTCCAGCCGCAGCCTTCCCAGTTGCAGTGGTAGGGCTTTTCACCTGTTGGAGAAATCACAGAGCGCGTGACTCAGCGCGGCACTCCCACGGACTGGCAGCATCGCATGCCCGGCAGCCTGCCGAGTTTATCTCAGCCCGTCCTTTCGTTTGCCACCCAGCCCTTCTACAACAAGACCCAAGTGCCTTCCAGCCCAACGAGACTGCTCTGGCAATTCCTTTACTAATCTACGCCCGCAGTGAAAATCCTGTGAGAAATTCTTTTTGGGAGAAGCCCTTAGAAAAGCTTTGATCTGTACATGCATAGGAAAACATTTAGACGTTAAAGATCTGACCACCTGTCCCAGCTCAACCGCAAATACTCCTGGAGCTGGAGAGACTACAGGGTTAAAGCTCAGCCTGCAAATTGTTTTACGCAGCCGGCTATCGCAACCGGCAAGCATCGCGTCTCCGGATGAAGGCACCTGGTCGTATTTACCTGTGTGCGTCCTGAGGTGGGCCTTCAGGTGCGAGCTCTTGGTGTAGGTCTTCCCGCAGCCGGCGTAGGTGCACGTGTGAGTGGCTGTCCTCTTCCGCGGCCAGGACCGACGTCCTCTTTTTGGTTTGGAGTCCAGCAGCTCCAGAGGAGAGGAAGGAGGGGTGGGCATGCATCTGGATTGTACGCTCAGGCTGTCCTTGGTAAGACCATACTGGGAGGTGTTCTGGTACTGGAGATGGGTCTGCGGGTGGTGGAAGCCGGAGGCCGGGTGGTAGCTTTGCTGGAAGGACACGGACGAGGGGCACATCATCTGCGTGTGGCAGTCGTTCACCATGAAAGCCTCGGGGCTCAGCGGGGGTGTCTCTGCCCCGGGGATCTGGGGGGAGCTGGCCACCCGGGGCTGCTCGTAAGCCATCATGCAGGTCACGTTGCCCTCCTGCTTGATCTTTGGGCAAGCCTGGGGCACCAGACCCAGAACTGGTCCATAGTTGTCCATATCGGGCTCAGGCTTAATGTTCTCAACGAACTGCGGGCCCCCGAAGCTGGGTGTCACGAAGAACCGCCCGTGGACGTTGCCGGGAGGGCAGTAGTTGGAGTCCATCTCGGAGTGGATCATCTCCGGCACCATGCCGGCGTTGTAGGGCGGGGGGCTGCCCTGCTCCAGGGCACTGTAGCATCCCGGGGACGGGTTTGTCTGGTAAAAGCCACCGCTCTCCCCTTGGGCAGGGGGATAGTCCCCACCGGCTGCACCTTGGCCATAGCCGTCGCTGCCCATGGAAAGGATAAAATCCAGCACGTTGTTGAGGTCTTCATCCTCTTTGCGCGGGGAGAGGCCACCCCAGGTGCCGGCGGGGGTCTTGGCCTCCTGGTCACACTTCCACCTCTGGGGAAGAAAGAAAAAGGAGAAGGTTAGAGGTGGTGTTTGAGCCGGGGGGTTAGGGAGAAGCGGGGCCGCGGCACCGCCGCCCACCCGTGCGATGAGCCGCGCCGGCCTCAGCGCGCCGGCGGGAAGATGGCGTGGGGGTCGGGCGGGTGGGGGGGGCATGCCGGCCCGAGACTCACTTCGTGGAGGGCTTTCTCGCGGCAGGGGCTGGCGAAGGTGGCGAAGGAGGGCAGGATGGTGTCGCTGAGCGCCATGGTGCGGCCGGGCGGGACGGCGGACGGCGCGGCGCGGAGAGCCGCCCTCCCTCCCCACCTTATAACGCGGGCGCGGGCGCCTCCAGGCCAATTGCAGGGAGCGAAGGAAACGCGTCCCGGACGGGGCGGGCGGGAGGCAGCGGCTCGGGCGCAGCCTAAATTTAGCCCCGGTATAAAAGGAGGCGGCGGCGGCGGTCCCAGGCCGAGCGGGGCGGAGCGGAGCCGAGCGGGGCCGGCCCGGCCCGCGGGTCCCCTCGCTGGCTTCCCCTCGGTGCTGGGGTTGGGGGAGCGGAGACCCCGGCCTCGGGCTGCCGGGGGGACGCTGGAGGGTCCCTGTGCCGGGGAGGCTGAGGGAGCCGAGGGGACAGGGAGGGGGTCCCAGCCCCGGGACCCTCCCTGACACGAGGGGACCATGCGCTGAGGGACCTCACTGGTGGGACCCTGTCCTGGAAACACCAAGGGACCCTCCCTGACACGAGGGGACACTGGCAGGTCCAAGCTCCAGCGGAGGCTGTGAGGGACCTGCTGTGGGGTGGGGGACACCAAGGGGTCCCTGGCCCAGGGACACTGAGGAAGACACCGTGAATGAGGGCTTGGGTCTCCTCCTCCCCTCACAGCCTGGATTCACCCCGGGACACGTGGTGGGACTGTACCCAGAAAACGCGGGTGGGAGTGGGAGATGTAACGAGCACAGCAAGGGAGGCAGATGTCCTGCTCCATGTGGGTAAACCCACTGGTGAGCTGGTGACCGGGGCCTCCAGCTCTGGTCACGCTCAGGTCTCACAGACCCATCCCAGTACGGACAGAGAGGCGGTCAATGCCACTCTGGTACAGTCTCCCTGTGAGGAAAATGCTGGAGACTTGAGTTTAATGGAAGTTCAGGTCTAGCAGAGTTTCCATTTGCTGCACGGAGATTGCCAAGATCAACGTTTCTCTGTGACATTAGGAGAGAAATAATGCAAGTAGCTTCTGTGATCTCCTCTACTCAGAGCCAATTTATGGTCCTGGGCTGGATTTTTCAGAAGGGAAGACTGTTCTCCTCCCTCACCTTGGCCTCTAGCTCAGATGCCTGGTCTGAAGGAGCTATTCTCCAATAATTTTTGATAACGTGCCCCAGAGTCCTGCTCTTGAGCATCACGGCTGCTTGGCAGTCGTCCAAGAGCGAAAGAGCAAAAGTAGCAATTCTTAACGGAGGAAAAATGATGATCTATCACAGGGCAGAGCGATTCTTTGAGAGTCTGTTCAGAGAAAGAGCTATGCTTTCCCCTTACCTCCTCCGTATTTCCTTTGCAGTCACTTCTAAAAGGATTTCTAAGTGAGCTGGGGATCAGAAGAGCGCAGGAGAACAACTCGCACTTTTATGCACCGCGTGCCCCAGGAGGGGAAGGAGTGATGGTCCTTGGTGGGCGCTGGGTCTCAGGAGCGTTTTGGGCATGTTTGCTAGAGCCCGTCCTGCAGCAATCTCAGAAAAGGATGGTTGCTAGGGTGAGTAAATGAGCTTTTCAATAGCTACACATGTTTTAAAATAATGAATATCTCTTGTTTAACTTTCTATACTTTTTATTTTAAAGTTCACAGGATGGCCAGGAGGAGCAGCCAAACTTCTGTGACTGGAGCAGAATCAATACACGGAGTGCATGGTAACGAAGTACACAAAGATGTATGACTCATAGCTCTGTAATGTCACACTTGTGTAATCTTTCAATGTAAACTCTTTTCCTCTAATAAAATGTTAGTAAGTGTACAATACGTATGTATGGCGCTGTGAGTCAGCCAAGAAAATACACTCTGATGAATTCAGAATGAATGTGAATGTTCCCTTGATAACACGCCCCGCTGTCTGTGTCAGTTTATGTGCTTGTGATTTCAGCAGCAGCTATAACAAAATATTTTGTTTCTAGGATATACAGCCATATGTGTACATCTCACTGAGATGCTCCGGTCGGACGCTGTCTTGCAGTGGGCACTGGAAGGACGTTTGTTTATAGCACGGCACTGATTCCCTCACCTAACTGTACTTTTTCTTTGCATAAAGGAAACGTTTAGTGGGTAGTGAGGATGAAAGCCAAGTGCAGCAAATAATAAATTCACTGCCTTTAGTTTCTTTTTGTTTTCAAGCAAAGTGGTGAAGCTGAACTATAGCTGCACTAAACCTGGTGAGGCGAATGTGAGAATTTATTTACGCTGTGAGTCACTAGTTCTGCACAAACTGAGCACAACTTTGCCATGACCTTCCACTTGGTCCGTGATCATTGTGCTGACATTTTCTGGCTCTTTGCTGTGTGCAACGCTTGTTTGAAACATCTAAACCCAAGACCCTGGCACTGATCTCACTTATGGCAGCATGGATCAGGAGCGATGCCACTGGTGTATAAATGTGAAGAATGTGAGATTAGAAAGTATTTGTTAATCTGCTGCGGGTAGGGGAGAGCTAAATGATGTGTGATTTGTCTTCCAGCCAAAGTAAACACCAGCTCGACCATTTTGCTATGGCGAAGTTGATTTTTCTAGGTGTTGCTACTGATCCCTGTTGTTGCTTTTACACCAATAGGAACTTTGTAAGGGATGGCAGTCAGGATTCCACACGTTAAGAGAAGAAAGGGAGCTGGGGCTGTTGGTGAGAATGCCCATGTCACCTGGCTGCTGGAGCCCTCTGAGTCACTGCAGAACTCAGCAAACCAACAAAACCCTCTTTTCTCGTGGGATCCTGGACAGAAAGTCCTGACTGCGCTTGCACCCAAGGTAATAATAGCAGGGTACACAAGCTGAGAGAGGGAGCTCAGCACCGCTGTTCAAGATCACAGCACCTGCAACACTGTCACCAACCCCTTCATACTTACATGGGAGAAGCCCTGCTGGAGGATTTCCCTGCCTGCATCTCAAATTGCCATAGCTGTGCTGACTGAACAATTTTTATTTTTGCTAATTTAAACTGCAGATGCTAAGAAGTTAGTACTTTTTAGAGGCTGCTCTCAAGGAAGGTGATAAAATGATGTAAACACACATAAAATGAAATACACAGGCATTTGTCAGAGGTATGTCTTAATTTGAGGCATGTCTTCATTTGATTTAATCATGCAGGCTGATTAAAGTAATATCATGAACTAATTTGATAAAGGAACCTTTTTGACCAGACCTTTTATGACTTGAGTTAGTTCCCACTCAGGGTCTTAAAACCAAACGTGAACCATCTCTTTGATAAGCTGATGGGGCTCATGAACTTTTCAGTATGACATATTTTCCTGTAATATCTTCTGAGACTTTCCTTTAACTGTGTGCATGTTTTCCAAAGATTTCTTGAGGTCTGAGCACTGGAAAGGTGGAGTGGCAGATGAACAGGAATCACCTCTCTTCAGCCAAGGACTGCACTTGCACACGTTCCGTCACGGCGTTGCCCTGGAATCTCCCTGGCGAGGAACAGTTTTGCACAGCCCTCCTCTCCCCAGCTCTTCCATCGCCTCTCAGTGACCTGCTCAAGGGTACCACCACCACCATGTACGTACGGTCGGCACCCGTGGATGGCTCCAGGCTTTTGGACTCCATTTAATTCATGGCAATAGTGAAAGCAGAACACACGAGGCGCAGGGGGAAGGGGGAACAGAGCCCTGGGAAGCTGTGGTGCGGGGCTGGGAAGCATCGTTAGGTGCTTGGAACAACTGGGCTTATTTAGGGCTGCACAGATGTGAGGCAGAGCCTGCACAAAGGTACCGTGAGAAGAGGCACCTGACGATGGCTGTCTCCAGCAGAGCAATTTTTCTGCCCCAGTTTTTTATCTGTTGGACTGAGTAGGAAACTATTTTTGCCTATGCCAAAAAGCAGAGCTGCTTCCATTTTTTGTTCCTAGAAGTATGGCCTGAAGCTTGTCTTTATGGCCGGGCACGGTGTTTGTTTCTGCCTGGGTAGTGAAGCAGTTACAATAATTCTTAAACAATGGCATGTTCTTCAAATTATGTTGCACTTCCTTGATCTTTGTCACCTAGGACTTTATCAGTAACAGCTTCTGTTTTCTTCCAGGTCATTGTTAACAACGTCAAATGGTAAGCGATGATAAAAAAGATCAAGAACTAATAAACCTGCTTGATTAAAATTTAAATTAGATTTCAGGATGTATCAGCTGGTGTTTGGCCCAGTTCGCGTGTGCACACCATATTGATTTGTCCTGTTCTTGTTTCTTGCTGCGAAAATCGTACTGCACGGAGGCGAACCCTCACAGAGATTTCCTTATTGCATCAGCACTGCTGCCTTCCTTAAAACACTGCTAAAAGCCATTGTCATTAATTAAACCATCTTTATTTATCATTCTTTTTAAGGATCAGGTCCTTCCAGTCTTTTGCCCAGGTTTATGTAACGCTGCCAGGCGTATCTGGGTCATTCTGTTTACTCTGCTAAAATATTGACATAATATTAGCATTCTTCAAGTCACCTGGGGCTTCCCCGCTGTTCTGAAATGGATTGATAATAAACATGAACCATCTGGAGATGTCCTTAGTTGGTTCTTTCGAAACCCTCGCTCGGACCTGGCAACTTAATCTTGTTTGAGTTGAGTAGCAGTTGTTTTAACATCCTCCTTGGTTACTGGAATGGAAAGTATTTCAACATCGCTATAGTCTGATCTGAATGCAGCATCTGGCTTTTTCCCAAAGAGAGAACAGAAATATTTTTCAGCACTTCCGCTTTTTCGCCGTGATTATTGACAGTCCTGTCATTTCCATTCATTGTGATGGCAATCTTAATTTGCTTTAGCGAAAGCCTTATTAGCTCGGTTCATAACGATGAGCAGACGTAAAGCACGGATGCTTTCAGCCACGGCACGCTTTAGCCAGACAGAGCACGGATGCAGAGGAGAAGGAAGTTTCAATTCCATGTCAATAAATAAGTCAGCTAAGAAAACCTTTCTCAGAAATATCAAGAAAATACTGTTCCCATCATTAAGATACTTTCATGGTTCAATAAATCGTGCAAAAAATCAGCTTTAAATTAATGAATTTAATCGAGGTAATTATATATTATTCCTCGAGTTTGCTGTGTGAGGAATGAGAGCACTCAGCTGTAGATGATTTTTTTGTCGTTTTTGATTTGGAGACTCTAACCTAAGCAATTTATGCCAGCTTTTAAATTATCAGCTTTGATTAGGTATGTAGCTGTGCTTCTGCCAGCTTTTACTGATGCATGTGCTGGATGCACATGTCGTATTGCAAATGTCAATTAAAAACACATTGGAGAGATCTTTTATTTGTTTCACAGAACTGTGAAATGATACCAGAGTTTCAAAAACTCTGCATGTCTCTTTAATTGTATCAGTGAAACTACTTAAACTACCAGCCACGGATTATGACTAGCAGATTTCAGCTGTTGCCAAATACTTTTTATTGCAGAATCAAATCTCTACTTAAGAAACGGGCGATGAGGGTGTGGAATAATAGGAGCACAGGTCAGAAAAATTCATTCAGAAGAATGATTGTTGCTGTTCACAAACATGTAATAGCCTCCACGAGGTCAGGAGCCCAGGAAGATGAAACTCCTTTAAATCTGGAATAGAATGGGTGTTAACGCTGTGAGATTTCATCCAGTCATGTCTGCCCCGGTCTGTGTTTTAGGAAAGAGCTCCCATAATTGGTTGGAGATGACAGGAGAAAAAGTAAACCGATGCCTTATCTCCATGTCCACTCGGGACAATGAGTACTCTCGTACGATACGCAAAGTTCGCAGGTTTCAGAAGTGAGGACTGTGTTGGGGGTTTAATTACTGCAGGAAAAAATTCTGTTGGAGGGCACTTCAAAGAAGTAATCAGTTGCACTTTTCTCTCTTTTTAATTTGTGAGATCTGTTGCAGTCTGAGTCAGCACGGCAGATGCAGATGGCCTTCTTCGCACATTTTTTTTGTCACTTTGAAGTTCGTAGGTTTTAACAGGGGGAGGGGGAGAGAGGACTGGACAAAGCTTAAAACCAGCCACAAGCAGAGAATTGCTGAGAAGCGAGGAAGGCTTTGGGTTTATTTCCCTCACTGACAGGCAGAACATCCTCATAGTTCATGTTTTTATCTGAGAAGTGGAGGTTTATTCACCAAACACACGAAGCAGGAGTTCATACAGGGTGTAGGGTGGAAAGCCTCGTCTGACGTGCCCGACACGTGGGGTTCAGCTCTCGTTTATAAAATACCTTCTTTGTGCTGCACCTGTATTATTTATTAGTCATATGTCCTGCAGTTGAGTAATGGGAAATACTGGAGCAAGCATTTCATTAACTGTGACACTGTTAATTGGTAATGCTCGCTGCCTGGCATGACTTTCCCTGTTTGAATACATGGAAGCATGAATCACCGCGCGGTGAATTAGCCAGCCAGAGAAAGACGGGCATCTCTGCATGACGGGCCGTGCGTATAGAGCAGCTGATCTCATTTGTCTTCCTGGGCTGTGAAGGCCTTTTCAGGCTTAGATCACTGAAGTATTCAGCATGGTATATATATTTTTTCCATGATCACAATTAGTTATATCATTATGATTATGCTTTGAAACTCCAGTGGGATATTTTGGAACAGACTTTTTTTTTTCCAGACACTTATGTCCATTGTTGTGACTAGTTTTTTTTTTTTTTTCTTGAACTATTAATGCCTACCTCTTAGGATATTTATATATTTAAATTCCTGGATGCATCTGAGCTTAGGAACAGTGTTTTGTGTCTGGTAGAAAATGCTTTCTACTCAGAAACAGAATTATTTTTTCATCCACCTGAAAATTTACTCCGAATTGTTCAGCTGCTGTGCCTTCAAGGAACATCACGCGTATTGCTGACAAAAAGCTCTAGAGTGGAATTAAGTGCCAGGGTTGATACCGATCAAAATTATTAATATTTGGTGCCATAGTGTATACAGCAATTATAGTTTAAGAGAATAATGCTGTTGAAATCCCTTGCACTGTTACAGCTATTCTTGAGCAATAAAATGCTTTTTCAAGGGACAGCCTAACACAATGCAACTTTGTAGAAGGAGTTGTGAAATTTTCTTTTTCATTTGCCACGTAAAGTGCCAAAGAAATGTTTGCAATAAAAATACAAGCCTGGGAAGAATGTGTTTTGCCAATTACAGCACGATGTGGGCTACAAAGAAGTGTTCAGAATGGAGCTCGGTATGGATGTTAGTGTCAGGTTACAGCAGGGAATAGGGTGCCTTAATTTGCCAAAGAGCCCGCGTGTTTCTAATCCCAGATTTGCAAGGAAAATCGCTGCCTTTGAGAGAAAAGAGATGGGTCTAATTTTATGCGAAATTAATTCAGCGAGGAGAGGCAGGCAGCCTTCAGCTTGGTGGGAAACCAGAGCGTGGGGACTGCGAAACCCCGATTGATGGTGGCCAACCCCTTCAGCTGGCAGTTGCCACATTTAGCTCCTCCAGTTGGCCAACGCCGGGCAGGGGGGGCACAGGGTGGGATTAAAGCTCCCGTAGCAGAAGTGGTCCAGGCCGCGCTGGGCCCGGCGCTGACAATCGGAGGGGGCCCTTTCTCCTGTTGCTCAAGAGCTTGCGTGATTCACCCTGTTCCCTTTTTTTCAGTTTCATATCACAGAGAACCGAGTTATTTTTCAACATAACTTTTACTTCGGCCTAAAGTTAGATACCGAAACACTACGTCCGTAGCTACAGCTCAGCTCAGCCCAACGGCGCTCTTGAAATAAAGCCTGGGCTCTGGCTTGCTGAAAACATGCAAAACGAGAGCGATCTTGCGCGCGGCTTCTTCGCCGGCCGTTTTTCTGTCTTCTTCTGCTTAAAAACCACCTGCTCCGATGAGATGGCAAAGCGTCCCATTCACATGAAATCAGCGCGAAGCAGCCAGCCAAGAGGCAGCGGCGCGTATGAGCGAGAGGGGATCCTGTGCAGCCTTTATATACCAGAGTTATTTTTAACCACAGCCTCCATGCTTATTACAGTGTTTCCTCTCTCAGACGCTCAGGAAGCCCACTTGGCTCTGTTTCCTGCTAACATGCGGCCCTGGCTCGCAAAATCTCTGAGAACAACAGGCCTGAGACTGCTCGGCTCCATTAAAAAAACTGGCAACTTTTCAAGCCTTGACAGAAAACCTTTGAAAGCGCTGGATTTCCTCCAGCTAACGTATGAGGCTCCTACATCGGTGACAAATTAGACTGAAACGGCACAAAATGCTCCTATGTAAATAGCCTTTTTCTGCGTTCACCCTTTTAATAGTTCCAACATTATTTATAGTTATTTCTCTGGATGGAAAAATATTTTTATATTTTTCCAAAGATGGGTTCTAGTGAAATGTTTTCCTTGTTTGTTTGGGGTTTTTTTTTTTTTTTTTTTTTTTTCCTTTGAGATTTTTGTGACAGTTTTCTTAGGCTCCAGGAGCAACCTTTCCTTCCTGGAAACCAGGACAAAATGGCTGTTGTGAGTTCTTCAGCAAAAGGCCTGTGTCCAGCGCTGAGCACAACTCGCCAAACACTGCCATCCCTCAACTCTTAAATAATGGTTATAGCAGGCACAACTGCCTCCTGATTTCCTGAGAGACGACAGAGGAGGTCAGCTGCACTTTATCGGTGCCTTTACCCGTGAGTTTTACGCGTAACCTTAGGCCTTCATGTTTTATTTTTCCTTGCAGACTTTTCACTGTAATTCCAAAGGGACTCCTGCTTCCAAAAATGCTTTCAAGTATCAGAATAGATGTGACCTTTGGTGCTGAGAAAGCTATTTTCTCCTGAGCTGACATTTTACAATATGCTAAGAAATCTTACCATAAAGAGACTTCTCGTGTGTGTCAGTAATGGTGACTGGGAATCGTAGATGAGAACTCCAGAACATAAACCTTCTGTGATTTTCTAATTTTCTAGGAGTATTTCCAGTAGTCTCATCTTTGTCTGGGTCATCATCACCTCAAGGGTTATTTATTGCCCTGGGCGTGAACAAGAACCATCCCCAGCAGCTGCCTGGCCTCTGCTCCCAGTATTTAACTCCGACCCTGGTGGGACGAGGATGGTTGTTGTTGGGAGCAGGTTCACCGCACAGGAGGATTTCCCTGACCTTCTTCTTGCTAGCTGGGCAGGAAGGTGTGTTTATTCTCCCCCTCAGTTTTGATCATCCACAGGTTGAGCATGGAGGCTAAGGAATGGTGAGGCTCTAAAGGAGACAGCGATGGAGAATTCATCCCACCCTGGGATGATATGGCCAGTTAATGTTATTCCAGCCCTACAGATCTGTGGAATTCCCTCTTATTTTCTTTTTCCTCCTTAAATGACTCTTCAGTCCTTCAGTCTCATCAGTCACACCCGGAACCACTAGGTTAAGCCTTATAGAAAGGAAAAAATAAATTCTAGTTTTTAGATTGATCATCTTTTTTTTTGTACGACAGCAGCATTTTGTCCCTCTGTCTTTCCTTGGCACTTGGCTGTCGTGTGCGAGTATCTCCAATAGGAAAGTTCATCTGTATCATGAGGAAGAGAGAAAAATCAATGTCTGTTTTACCGAGCTCGAGAACGCTGCTCAGGCAGCCTTGCTTTGCTACACCAGCGACAATGAAACACCGAACTGGGTGTATCAAGCACGATCTTGAACGTGTAACTACCACCATCACTCAGATGACCCTTATTCTGATCGAAATCGTTTTGCTCCCGAAGTTATCTATGTTTCACACAGATGTGGTTAGCCTTTGCAGTTGAAAATTACTCTTATGAGAACAGAAAAATGTAAACAATTTCTAGATGTGAAAGGGCTGTATCTGGCGTTTTGTAGGTTTTACCAACTCATTCTGCTGTTCGTGTGCACCTTGTTTGGGGCTTTTATCTCCTGTCACCCCCAAACTGGGCTTTGCTTGTGCCAGGGGCACCTCCTTTGAATGAACCCTGGCAAGCAAGTCTTTCAAATTCAGGGTATTGTTTTGGCAAGCGATCTTTATTTTGCACGTGTGAGTTTTGTAGTTACCATCGTAGCAGTTGCGTGTGTAGTTTATGGAACAAGTGGTACGCAACAGCAGATTCACGTTTATTTTCGGGCAGGAAACCAAGAGTGCAAAAATGCATCGTGAACTGAGGGGTCAGGGTGAAGCCTTTTTAAAACAGACTCGAGGTGGCTGGGTTGCATTTATCAGACGCGGCCGAGCGCTCTAAAATGGACTTGTTTTGATGCTATTTGGAGCTCACCGTAATGAAAACCTGGCTTTGTGCAGATTGCCTTTCTGCGTCACGGCCCGTCTTGGGACAGCAATACCAACAAGGACAATTAGTTTAACTGTCGTTCACAATTGCTGTTTGTTTGTACTTGGTGGTTTCTGGGAGAAGCTGCAGGCCAGCCTTCCATTCGCGCTCTTGCCAGTGGCCTCGGTAATTGCCCACCAGCCGCTGAAGGACAGACTCACCAAGGGCTTTCAAAGCTAACTTACCCTCCTTCAAATATAACTGAAATTTATAGCTAGCAGCTTCTAAAATAACTCACATCACTACCACCTCCAAAAACAGCTCTGGGACCATGTGGCCTTGTGGTTATGGCTCTGGGGTTGTGGTGATGAAGTCAGAGATTCAGATCCAGTTGTAGGGAGATAAAAAGCTTCAAAGAAAGTGAAACTGTTTTTGCCTTGATTATGTGGAAATAATAACACCTCGTTTTACTTACACCTGAAAAACAAAATTCATAGCTAAAAATAAGGTATGGTGCAGAATTCCGTGTCGCAGCAGGAGATGCACTGCAGATAGAAGCCTGTGGTGGGTACGAAGGGAGCTCGTTCAAATTGATGTGTTGGAGGGGTTTGCTTCTCCACGTGCAGAATCTCAAGGTGTCGGGTGAGAAAAGTCAAGGTCTGAAGCCTCCACAGGCAACACAGTCAGAGACTAAGGATGTCCGCTGTATTTTTCAGTGTGCCTTTGGGCTGACCAACTGTGGACTTGGGGTTTTGTTTCTTTTCTTAGAGTCATCCCAGAGGCTTCTCTGAGTTCTTAGGGGTCGTTTACACTGTGTGGAGGGAGCTGCATAAAAATCCCATGGATGCTCTGCTTGAAATTGTTATGATTGTACCATAATTTGTAAATGTTAGTAGACTAATAGCTGTAGAATTGTGCATTACATAGACTCAGGGTGCACCAGGTGCTTCCCCCCGTTAGAAAGCCGCGTTCCTGGACTGCAGACTCTGTGTCTGCTCCCATATTTTGGGGTCCTCCTGCTATGGGGTCCAACAGGTTTTAATGAGCTGTCAGAGAGAGCAGGCCTGCTTCAGGTGGAGGACTTACAAGATTGCCGCTGTGGGCTGGGCGATGTCTCGGGACTGACACCCCGTCCTGCGCAGAGGTGCGTGCATGTTTACGCACATGCACGCACGTGCGATATGTATTCAAGTGCCTCCAACCAAAGAGGAATGTAAACCTGGGCGAAATGTAATGAAACTGCTGAGTTATTTAGCACGAGGAAGCACACGCCTCTTTCAGCTGCAAGGCTCTGACTTCGCCGTCAATGGACAGAGTTAGCACGAAGCCGTTGCTGTCCTGCTGGGTTGCTCCCAGAGCCAGCTGAGATGTTTCCATCCTTGAGGGAATCTCCTTCAAAAACAGGGCAGGCACTGACACTGCCTTTAGGCCACTCATCCCTGCCCCCGACTCCCCCCAAAAAAATCCCTCACTGAGGGACCTGACAGATTTTGTGTCTCTCGCTGGCACGGGACTCAATTCCTGCTGTACATAGGATGTAAGTGTGAAGGTGTATTTTGGGCATAAATGTCTACAGACTCTGCTACAGCTCATCGTAAGACGAGTCCAGGCTGCTATTAATCCTAAGAATAGCTGTTACTGGGTTATGATGGCATCTAGAAGCCCCAAGTGAGCTTGTCACGTTTTTCTGATTTATTTAGTAGCATTTCAATGGGAAAACGCTGAGATGATAATGAGCGTCAATGGTACATCTTGTCTCTGCAGCGCACGGGGAAAATCCGACCCTGATTCATCAGCGACAAGCTTGGCAGATCATTTCTTGAGCTGCACCAAGATTTAGTCTACAGTAGAGACGCGCACTGAAGCATTTACGGAAAGAGAACTGATGTTTCCGTTGTTGGAGTCCAGTGGCTATCAAAGATGTCTTTGAATTTCTACAATTAGAAGGAGCCAAATAAAAACCAAATGATTTTCCAAGCAGATGGCCTTAGCCCTCAATACCAAAATTATCAAACTCCCTAAGTAGTGGTTTTAAGATAGATGTTAATGGATCTTTGAGCAAGGAGCATTAGTGATCTGGACTACAGCAACATTTTAATTAAAAAGTTGTACAATAACAGACTGAAAATGTAAACTTCAAAACATTTAAAGCCTAAATTACCATGGGTAAAGAGCTGGCACGGAGTATGTAATTTTTAACATTCCAGACTGCCTTCATTATAGTTCAAGAAGCCACAGAAATACACCGTTACGAGCCAGGAATAGTTCTTCCTTTTATTTGGAAAGAGAATTACAGAGGGAGCTATTGGGAACCGGAGTTTAGTTCCTAAAGCAGGAGCAGGCTACAATATTTTTATACACAACTGCGACCACAGACTTGCACTCATTCAAACATGCCGGACTAAACGGTGCCGGCTGTATAAATACTCCACGCTAAGTTAAAACACAGGTTCTTTTTTATTTCTGCTTTGAAGGTTTATCATGCTATTTCTACTTTTGCAATATCATTTAAAGTCTAAATGCCTTATATATATATTTATATATATAAAAGAGTGCTAGTAACTCAAACCTACAAATTAAGCCCATGGTTCTGCAGCGGGTTTGGAGAAAGGCTGATTCTGTTCTGGTCATTGTTGGTGGACACAATGCTTGCTTTCATTTGTGAACATGCGCTTAAAATTACAAAGTCAATCCTTCTGGTTTTGTTGTAATTTTTTTTTTCCCCAGCCAGTTACTCCTCAACTGCATCATAATGCTCATATAATCTTTTTTTTTTTTTTTCTTCCAGAAATTGGACTCACATAACTCGTTGGTATGCAAAATATGTAAGGCCCCAGTCTGCTGTGAATTACGCCCATGCAAACCGTTGAAACTTAAAAGGGAATTTAAAATATGCATGAGTAAGGAAAACAACCGGAGCCCTCAAACTGCAAAGTGCTTTGAGATCTTGAGAAGATCGTTGCCCATTTTGTTACCTGTGCCCTCAAGCCAGGGAGGGAAGAGGATCTGATACTTCAACTGGGATTGCCAAAACCTGGGTTTTCATAAATCCGAAGGGGTAGGAGCAGCTACTGTCCCACAGCAATGTTCTAAATTAACTACAATTAATTGAAAAGCTCTAATGGAAAAATATCCTAAATCTCACGGCTCGTCAGAAATCAACGGTCGCTTTGTTTTGCCAAGAGCAGTAAATAAACCCGACATGAAAAGACATGAAAGGACTTTCTAGAAGCGGCTGGCTGCGATAATTCCGCTCAGGAAGCTGCTGAGGAGCAGCAGAGCCTGGCTGCCCGTGCCTTCGCTGCCGCTTTTCCCTGCGTCGTTCTAAAAGAGGGGGGGATGCTTTTGCTCCGTAGCCTTCGTGGACTTGGCCGCGTGGAGCTTCTGAAGCCTTGGTTCTGGGAGAGAACACTTTTTACGTACTTTAGAAACTGTTTTGACTGTTTTCAGGTTGACTATTGAACCACAGTGGAAGTGTATGGATTCAAGATATTTCTGGTGATTGTGTAACTGGAAAAAACTGTCCTGATTTTAAAGTATTTTTGGCATACAAGTGAAAGTAAATAAGCAATTTTAGAGACTCACTGGAAAGTAATTGCTCCTGCAGGACACTAACGGTGCCAGGAGCTCTGGCAGATGCACTGAGCCCTCACTATGAAGCTTCAAATGAAAGCATTTTTTTACTGCAAAAGATCAAAACCAAGGATATCGAATCCAAAATGTAAGGAATTTAGAAAGAACAGATGCCTGCAAAGGGAAATGTCTGCACATGAACTGCATTAGGAGGGAACACAATGGAAGAGGAGCCTGATAAGCTCTGGAGAGCCCTTGGCTGGCCGTGGCGGGGAGCGCGAGCGGTGGCAGCGGTGACCCGGCCGTACCGCTGGCAGTGAGGGTGGCGAGAGCCCAGAGCCGGTCTGGGATGGAGCTGCCGTCGTCCATGGCTGCGCTGGTGACACACAGACCTCTGGGCTTGTCAGAGGTGGTCAGCCCTGCCAGGGTGCGGAGCAGTGAACCGCCGGTGCCGATGCCATGAAAGAGCGCAAGAGCAGGACCTTGTTTCGGGTGACAGTGACCCTCTGGGACGGGAACCTTCAGATAGGAACAGCCTGTCCCTGCGCTTCCATCCAGTGATTCATCCCTGGCTATGACAGAGCCATAAAAGCACCACTGTCAGCTAATATGTCATTAAAGGAAGTGGGCTGCTTTTTTTTTCCTAAACAAGAAGTTAGTGAAGTATTATTTTTCACTGCCTTCATGCTGCAAGCTGGCATTTCAAAGGCCGAAGCTGCTGTCCTGTGTTGTTGCTCCTCCCGACACTGCCACTGGATCCACCTGGGCCGTTGTGCAGGCCGCCGAGCTGCCGGTTCTCTCCGCGACGCGTCGGCATAAAGCCCTGCCGTCGGCTCCAGCAGCCCAGCAGTCGCTCAGCAAACCTCAAGGGGCTGTGGACAGCCACATACTCTGTTGTAAAGGGCACAAGTGGCTTTGAAACTGAAGCCGCCTGCAGAAAAAACTTCAAGAGGTGTGTTTCGCCAGCCCCTTCCTCCCCCCAAGTTGCATTTTTCTTTCCTTTTTTTCTCCTGACTGACGTTTGTGCGAGCTGCCCTTTGCCTGGGTTCCCAGCTGAGGGCTGTAGCACAGCAATGACTTCTCCTGGGGTAGCTTTATCCTGGATCTTTGCAGATGCTCCTTTGGCAATCCTCAAACAGCCATGGCCAAGGAAGCTGAAGCCTTTCTGAGATGCTCAGAATACTTCAGTAGAGGATGACAGATGAAATAAACCGTTTTTCATGTTTCAGGATGTATGGCTTTGTCTTTAGGACTTGTACCTGGGTTCAATCAAGTTAATGTCAAAGTATTAACTCAACCCTACGAGCATTAGCTCTCCATTTACGCTAACGGGACACCAACTCCCTTCTTCCAAGACGCACCGAGACAGGAGAGAGGAAAGCCTCCAGAGAGAGAAAAAGCTTCCAGGTTACAGCGAAATGCCAGCCAGCCAGTGGAATTGCGACGTGTGCACATCTCCACTCCCGTTTCCCCGAGAGGCAAGCCGTGAAACTCGGCGCCAGCTCGGCCGGCTGCACGCCGCACACCTGCTCCCTCGCAGCCGCCAAGTAAATGAAAGTTGTTTCCCTCCTGCGAGCAGTGCTGTGCTGGACTCAGGTTGGTTTGGTTTTTTTTTTTTTTAGCTTTCTGCTAGAATACTGTGGTGGACAGCAAGTACGAGGTGCTGCAATTGTTGTTATGAGCAAAGGTCCAATTTCCTGACTGATAGAGATTTACAGCATCATAACTCATCTTTTATTGGTGTTTCACTTTTAGAGCAAGCACACTTAAGACATTGCATTCTGGTTAAATTATATCTATTTTTATATGTAGAACATATATAAACCAGCTCTACATAACCAATACTTAATGTGTCTGCACACACACCTGTGCATAGGGCTGTGTGTATAGAAACCTCACGATTTTACCTGAGAGGTGCATTGGAGGAAGACCACGACAGGAGAAGGGCTCTGTACAAAAGCAGCTATTTAGCCATAGTGTAGGGTTTTGGATTTAAATGTTTCAATATATTTGGGGGGGGAGGGAACCCACCAACCCCCTTGCTGTATGTATAAATGCATATCGTGTATAAATACAACAGAACCCATCACTGGCCCAGTACCAAATGGCACAAAGCAAGCACGCCCCAGTTAACCCTCCCAGGAAAGCCCGTTGAGGGCTCCAGCCTGGAAAAGGTGGGAGAACAAAGCGCAAGGCAGCCGCTCCTGGGGTTACCCCACCGCTGTAAATCTCACAAGCTGTCCTATCCTGAGTTCATCTGGGTGGTTTTTCTTGTGACTGGATTTTTTTTTTTTGCTGGTGAGCCAACCCATCCCTCCTGTGAGGCTGTGAGCTCAGCTGTGGTGGGGAGTTGCTAGCGACGCGATGCCAACAGTGCCTTGTCCATCCTGCCACCGCCGCTGCCGTCGGCCGTGTGCCAGCGCTTCCCAAGCGAGGGGACTGTGACAGCAGAGGAGCAGCTCATTTTTTCATCCCAGATGCTTCTGCAGAGGGATGATCCTGCAGAGCGTGACCGTGGCACTGGGGCAGCGATGGGCTGTTGGTGGCAGGAGGAGAGCAGGCGCCTTCGGGGGGTGATGGCTCGTTTCAGGGACACGGTGCAGGCTAAGGGCTGCTTTGGGGATTGGCTTGTCGTTTGGCTTGGCTTTTGCCAAAAGCACAGCTGAGTTTTCAACTCCTCCACAATTTCGCATCAACCGAACAAGTCGTTAGAAACCACTGAAACTCAAACCTCTACGAGAGCAATGGGCCCGCGCAGCGCGCTGCTGTACAGCTCCCGCTGCAGGGGCTGGGCTGGCCCAGCGTGACTCGGCGGCGCTGTTAGCGGTGCTCCTCTTTTCCTCTGGAGCCGACGGACGCTGCTGGAGGAGGACACGACACCCCTGTCCCTCTTGTTTGGTTTTCTGAGAGTTGAGAAGTCAAATGGCCTTTCCTTTAGAAAAGCAATTTTTCAAACTTACGGTCATCTTTGGAACTGCAGCCTGAGCACACACTAAACTCATTGCATCTCACCAATGGCACTGCCTCTCCCCTTGAGCGCTCAGCCGTTGCTGTCACTGACACGTCTGTGCGAGGTGGGTATCGTACGGATGCTGGCCGTACAAAAGCGATCAACACCCACCTGGATTTATGAGTGAGGGATAAGGGAGCTCTCCGGGGCAAGGACTGGCTTTTCTCCTTGGTGCTGGGTCACTCTGCGGCACAGGGGAGGCTTTCCCGTGCCTGGGACTTCTCCACACCACAGCAGAGGTCAGCGCCAATAAACCACACGGATCAGGGCAGGTCGATACCAGGGCCGTTTCGGCAGCGGGTGACGTAATATCGCCGTACGCAAGAGCGTCTCCGAGATTTGCAGTGCTCCACGCAGACGTGCCGGGCTCGCTGCAGGAACCGGCAGGTGAAATTCTCCGGTCCTTCTGGCGTGGGGCAGGTGGGGAATCGCAGTGGTCTCCCCGGGCTTCCGAATCTCCTTCTCCCTCCAAATTGCTCTTGGCTCCTCCGCTTGTGCAGCTGGTAAGGACGTGCTAGGAGTCAGCACCTGCCGTTGGGTTTTGAAATGTGCTGCTCAGTGAAGCAAGTTACTCATCATCACCCCCCCCAGAAGAGTCCAGGAACAATATCTCAGAGCCAAAGCAAGTCTGCCAAGGAACGCATGCCCTAGGGTGGAGATACCGCTATCGTATTTGTTATATTAGGCAGGAGAGGTCAGCCCATTCTTTAAAATAAGCGACAGTAAACAAGCTGGGTAGCTGAGCCCTTCAGACGTCTCTTTACTGATGAGTTTTAACGTTAAGAGCTTCTATCGTATGGATCTTGATCAAGGGAAAGATAAAAGTGCTGTTTTTTAGCATTTCACTACAAACACGGTGTTTGTGCCAACTGACACAATGATTAAATATGATCCTCTCTTCTCAGAAATGAGGAGAACTGTAACCGCACCGAGCTCTCCGCCGCCGATACGAGATAAAGAGTCAAATCGCGTGTGGTTTCCTTCAGACCAAACTTGCGGCGTAGCGTTTCGTGAATGATGTTGCCCAAAGTCAAAATAATCTGTTTTGCCCAAAGGTATTTTTACAGAAGGCTCTAGGAGTGTATTTTTCTGCAGAATAATAGAAAAGGTTTGTTCTGCTTTGCACCGTGCTCAGCGCCAGCTCTTTGTTACTGCAGAGGTTCAACGCCCCAGTATGGGAATGCGAACGAACAGGCGCCCAGTTGCTTTCATTCTAACGTAGGCTAAAAAAGTCAAACCAGTTTAAAACAAGCTGGAGGTGTTTTGTTTTTTTTTTTTTAAATAACAAATAATATTGAGGACATTTTTCCACTGCTGTGCTTTTGGCTCTTGCTGAGCAGTGCCACCGATGGCCCGGGCGATGGGGCTCAGCGCCGCTCCGACGGCTGTGCCGGCAGCCCCAGCGCTCATCCCTGCAGAAGCCACCGGGCCGGGTAACCCAGAAAATGGGAAGCAGCTGGTTGTTTCTTTTCAAGAGTAGCAGAGAAACAAGAAGATGGTCCCTTCCCCACACGGACCAAGGGCAGCTTCAGCCTTTTCACTTTCAGCCACACCAACAGCAACAGTTCTCTGCCTTTCTCTGAGGAACTTTTCCAATTTATTTCATTGCTGCTTTGCAGGCCCGTGGGAATTAGCTGCAACTGTCCTTCCCCTGTTGTAGACCAAGATAAAAGTGGTGACAGAGACAAAAAAAAAAAAAAGAGGCCAAGGCTTGCAGCCCCAGATGCCTCGCCACCCTGAGGGTGCTACAAACTCTGTGCTTTGCAGCCTCTCAAAGCCCTGCAGAAGGTTGGGTTTGCTAAATCTAAACAGGGTGCCTCACCCTTCTCGTGAGCAAAGTGCAGCCGTAGTTGCGTTTCCTTCGTAGAAGGCACTGCCACAACGCTGGTTACTCCAGTTAACAGCAACGGCTCTTGCCAGGCTCCACCAAAACGCAAACCTTTGCTCGGCACAGCATGGCCGTGCCCCGGTCGCCGGGCTCCAGCAGGTTTGTCCCAACTCCTTCAAGCTCTGCTTTGTAGGACACGGGCTTGGTGCGGTGCCCTGCTGTGCCAGTAACCTCTACTACAGCGCTGGGCAGCCTCGGAGAGCAGCGCTCACACCGCCAGGAATAAGATCTCGGAGGAAATCTGTTGTGACTGGCACCTGCTCATTCCTCCTGTGCCCTGAGGCGGCCCCAGAGGCACAGGATGGGCTGGAAACCTTCCCTCTGCTTATGGAGCTTTTTGATGGCCCTGACCTGAAGGCTGTGGCTGATGGGAGCCAGCACGGGACACGGTTCAGTGCTGGACCATAAAAAGGCACGCGGAGAGCCTCCCTTCGGAGCTGCACTAGGGATGCAGGGAAAAGCAGCTGGAACATTTATATTCCCTCTCGCTCTGTGGGTAGAAGCCAACAGCTTCTAACCCGTATGGCAAAGGGTAGGGGAGCCAACGTCATGGAGGGGAAAGGGGCAACTACCTGGTGCTCAGTCCAGAAAAGAGGCAGCATTTCCAGGAACGGGCCGTGTACGTGGACGGAGGGCAGGGAATGGGATGTTTTGGGTCCCAGCTGCCCAACCAGGCAGGATGGGACATACCATGCGCCGTCACGCCTTCCCACGCTGCTGGCTTCCCCCATGCCCTCGCCCGCCCGCCACTCTCACCCGGGATTCGTGCAGGAAACGTGGGTGAGAAGTTCTCCGAGAGCAGACGTAATCCTGCCGCGGGCTGCCCACGGAGGCACCCGGGCACCAGCCTCCCTCGGCACAGCGGCGGGTTGACTCAGCGCGCAGCGCCCCACTCGCAGCCGGGGATGTCCCATGGCACCTGCAGGAAATTTAAACTGAGTGTGGAGGTGTGCGGCTTGTTGCGAGGGCAGGAGCTTTGATGAGCTCAGCAGGGGAAACAAAACCTCTAGGAAGGCTTACTGCGAAGTTTTGGAGGCGAGGGACCGCTGTGGTCCCTCATGGCATCATCTGTGATGTCACGCACTGCGCGGCATCCACACCATCCCCATGGAGCAGCCCTGGGACGGCAGCTGTCGGAGAAGGTGCAGCTTTTGGGGTGATGTCCCCATCTTCACGTAAGGACCTCTGCAGCAGTTCTTCCAGCAGCAAATACACGCACACAGACACGCACACTCACCTGGAAGCAAACACTTATTTTCTGACTTGACTTTCCTTAGCTGTACCTTCCAGCCATTGCAGCTGCTGTTTCTTCTCTCTGCTGAATTCATGTTCCTACTCTAATGAAAAAAAAAAAAAAAAGAATTGTGTTTGCTACAAAAAAATGTCACTTCATTAATCTAAACCTCTCTGGCTGTCCCGTCACAAAACAGTGCTTGGAAAAAAGAAAGCTGCTTCACCGCCGCTGCCTTGGAGAGCCCGGTTACCCAACCGCGTGAGGTAGGAACCCAAACGTTCCCTCCTTTCCCGGCACCTCCACCGGCACGTTGCAAGAGTGAGCAAGAAAAGCTCTTACAGCACCCATCTATGAACAGTGTCAGTTCCTCAGAAATAACTCCTGTGTCATCAGCCCCTGGTATTTTTGGCATTTGACACAATACACGGGGAGAAGTTTGGGGACAGAATTTCACAGTGACCCAGCTCCCTGGCCCTGGCTTTGCCCGGAGCTGTCAGGACGCTGGGGACAGGGATGGGCGTCGGAGAGGGACGCTGCTCCGTGCCAGACGCAGCCCGAGCGCCCAGCCGAGCACTGACGGGAGCCTGCAAACCGCTGAGGTGTTCCTTTTGTGTTAGAGAAGAG
Organism: Tetrax tetrax; assembly: GCA_009806455.1. NCBI lineage: Eukaryota > Metazoa > Chordata > Aves > Otidiformes > Otididae > Tetrax > Tetrax tetrax. Next base: position 172,917 of record WHYT01015469.1, on the reverse strand, counting down.
AAAGAAACACACAATCCTGACCTTCCTCATGGTAGAAATCAGGTTTATCGATAGCAAAGCGATCCCTTCGCCCACCTCTGCCGAAGAATTTGCTGTGTGGAAATCACATTGATGGCTGAAGCCAAAGGATGTTTAAGAAAAATTGTGAGCAGAGTAGAAGTTAGAAAACGTGACTTTGGGAACTCTTTAAAAGCAGCCATGGCCTAGTGCAGTGGGGAGCACTCTTTATTCTGAAGGATTCAAACGAACTCCCAGTTACCAGAATTTCTCCTTATCCACCTTTTAGGACAAATCTGGGGGTTCGTTGCTGTCGTTTTTCCTCCTCAGGAGTCACTCAGATGGGGGTTACTTTGGATCAAAAGCCTGATGGCAGCTGTGGAAAAAACCACTCCAGCTTTATCAAATGGTCCGAATAAGGGCTGCTATAATCAGCAAGTGGTGTAATTCTGGACAGAATATTAATTGCAGTGTTGGCCCCCCTCCAGCTCAGCTCTTCATGGCTGCATTTGAACGCTGTTTGCTCTGAGCTCATTCTCGTGCTGGATGTTGCAGAAGGGCTGCTCCTTTCAACACACAGAAAACTCAGCGTGCACAACGCTTCTTATTGCAGAGCCCAAACACAACATTCTGTCATCTAGTGAATCCAAAATTTGCTGGGATAGAGCTCAGTCCCGCACCGTCGAAGTCTGCGAGCGTTTAATGAACGCTAAACAAGGCCTGCATTGAAATGAGTTATGGATTCCTTGTTTATTTGCTAAAGGCTGCTTTACAAGACTTATATCACCACGTTAATTACTTTAAATGTGTCCATCTGCACTCGAATAATAAAAATATACAAGAGCTGTAATGAAATACCGCCCTGAACCGTGCCGGGCAAGAAAAAAATCATTCATGCTGCAACTATAGCAACTACTAAAATAGCAAAGCAGACCGACTTCTGCCATGAACCTGTTCCCGATGTCCGAAAGACACTGTGTGCCGCGAGCTTTATATACCAGCTCCCAAAATATCCGAGTCCTGATAGGATGAGAAAATACTGTCATGTTCTTGCGCCAGGCCAATTACAAAGCTGTAGTTCCTGTGCTGGTAAAGATGTTTCCTGTTGATAAGACAGAAGGACAACATAGCACTTAGCTGCTAATGTTATCTGGGACCCTCGTGACCTCTCGGAAACTTTAACAATTGTGGAGTTCACAACACGTAGAAGCACTCTGTCTTGTGCTTTTGTTTTAATAAATAAGCAAGAAGGAAAATAAACACTCGTTCTGCAGCCGTGCGCTCGCGATGGCCAGGGAGGAATTAGAGGTGGCTGCAACGCAGACGAGCTCCGCGCTGGTAGCAAAGGGTTCCTACCGCTGGCACGGGGCAGGGCTGGCTGGTACGTCCTTTTCTAAACAAACACAGCGAAAAGTGGAATTTTACACCGTAATATCTTCTTTTGTCAATTTGAAACGTATTCCTTTTCAACTTTACAGACACTTTTTTTCACGTTTGAAGGTTAAAAAGCAGATTTAATTGTTTATAAGGTTGGCATTTCTAAGCAGACCTCATTCCTAGCCCCCAAACCTTTTCTCCAACTTTGACACTGAAGTCTTTTCAAACTCCTCCTGTCTGGGTATCCTGGTCACTTCTTGGCCAGACCACAGCCGTCACCGGTACACAGAACGCCAGGAGCTTTAAGGACTTGTTGAAAATATAAACCCACAGCTGGATTTGGGTGTTGTATCACCTATTAACTGCCTATTTCGCAGCGCAGTTGAGCTCTCCTACCCAGCACCCAGTGGGTATTTGCCAGCCCACTCACAAAGTCCTTATGGCAAAACCTAAATCAGGACACGACAAGAAACCCAGCACCTCTGCTCGCTCCTGGAGTTGTAGGATTCTTGGATCCCTCATTCCCTGCGGGAGCACGGTTACGCTCACCAGAACAAGGGCAGGAACCCGCAGCTCCTTCAAGCTCTTTAACCAAGGCTCAAAGTGGAAAAACCTGGAATGGAATTTGTCTTCTTCTCTGATTTGGAGCACAAAGCTCCACACGAGGTTTCCCAGCAGTGCAACCCAGAGCTCTGGTAAGGAGTCACATGCACATCCATGACTTGGAACCCAGGGGCATAAAGATTCAGAAATGAGAAATTTATTTAGCCTAGTCTGCTTGATTTCCCTCGGTATTCTTCTGTCCTTCAAAATTCACGGTGCAACAACCCTGCTGCTTCAGATGGTCTAAGCAAGCCTCAAATGAGGTATAGGATGCTCTTTATGAAAGACAGAAGAGAGTTTTTCTTAACTGAATAGAAAAACATTTTAAAAGCCTTATAATTGACCATTTGGGCTTTAGTTCTGTGCCAAGGGTGAGTCCTTTCAATGCTGCTTAAAAGACCAATTGATGCTTCATCTCCCCCTGCCCAACTGGAAGAGCAGAGAGAGAACCAGTCAGCGTTTTCCCTTGCTCAGTTGTTATTCCTGCTGGAAAGAGGCAGAACTTCTTGCGAGCGTTTCCTTTGAGCAGTGCTTATTCACAGCAAGCCACAGTGGGAGAGGGTGGGAGGCAGAGTTCATTCATTTTTGAAGCATAACACGGAGCAGCTTGTGTTTGGATTTCACTAGCTATTTGTTGTTTTACGTTTCTTTGCTTTATATTGGAGAAGGGCCTGCAACAAAACTTTGATCCAAGGTACAAACCCGCAGCCAAGATTTGAACTAAGCCTACAAAACTTTCTCCAGAACAGGCTGTAGCCCAGCACGCTGACTTTGGGAGCATCTTGTTCTTCACGTTGCTGATCATTTGATTCAGGCCTGTTTCTGCTTATTTATTTGACCGTCAGCCTGCAAATGAACTTGGAGGCTCCAGGTTCTGGTCTGTAATTTTTTTGAGAATAGCCCAGAGTAATTCCACCTACAGCACAAGCAAATTGCATCAGCACAACGCCGCAATGGCCAGGGCAGCCGGCGAGACCAGAACGAGCGTAAAGAAAAGCTGGCAGCTTGAAGGGGGAAGAAGTGGAAGGAGAGAGAGGTCAGAAGGTTAAGCTGGGCGTAATTTCTGATATTAAACTCAATATTATCCAAATCCTCTGGTTCAACCAGCCTGCCAACAACCACAGAGCGGCAGAACGGCTTTAACGTTCCTGCGCAATGCCATTGATTTTGTGGGGCTATTGATGATCTCCATTTCAGAGGGCTGTTTGCACCAAGTTCCTGGGAACTTTGCCCAGAACGCGTCCTCATAAAACAAGAATCCTTCATTTTCAGGGGAACACACACAGAACGAGTTTAGCTAGAAGCCCTGTCTTTAAAAACACATTACGTTTTTCTGTTTCGGAACCAGCGCGCAAGGAACAGAGTGGGACGCGCTTGCTGCCCGGAGCGATGGTCACGTCGTGAGAAGCCCACACCCAGAGCTGGCCACAGCCTGCGCGCAGCCCCTGCGCTGCCAGAGCCAACGAGATCAAGGTTGCAGCTCAGATCGCAGCCCCGGGAAGGGCAGAAATAGAGAGGGACTCAAAGTTTTAACGAATGCGCTGAAACCTCCGGCATCGGAGTAGGGCGAGAGATGTGACTAACTGTGCTTTCACAAACGCTGAGTCAAGACAACGTGCCGTAACTGCAAGAGAAACAAGTTTTATCTGCGCGTAGGGAGGGCACGGCTGGTCTGACACTCCGCATTGCACAAAATTCAGCAGAAAAAAAAAAGGTTTATGATCGTTCGTGATTTCAGCACAACTTATCCTGTAGCATAAATGACATTGTTGTATAATTAATTACCATAGCAATTAAGATTATTGACATTGTCCCTTAACTTTGCTCTCTCACGCTATTTTCTGCAAGGCCATCAACCCCTGCAGTGCCAGGGCTGCTGAAATTAAAAACAGCAGTGGGTGTCAACCACAGAGGGGGAAAAAAAAAAAAAGCAGTGAACGAATTGCAACACTACATTTGGCACAAGATGAAGACAGAGGTGCCAAAGTTTAGCCCATTTCTTGTCGCAGAATATAAATTCGGAAATGAACAGGTGCAGCCTCTTACCCGAGACAAACTCATTATGGGTGAAGTCTTATCGTCTCTCGTTATGTGTGAGAACGTTTGATAGACAAAACCAGCTTAGATTAGAGTTGGGAAGCAAATATAAGCAGTCCAAACGGTATACAGGCATAAAAGGATGGAAATAAGGACAGAAGAGTAGCAATACGTAAAAGAAAATCAACAAAAGATCCCACTCCAGACAGAAAACAGAGGTGGAATGGAGCTTTTCTAACGCACCCATTTTATCTCACTGGGAGGGGATGTTCTGGCTTCTTTTATCAAGAGAAAACCAATTTTCTCTAGAGGTAATGAAGTGGGTGGGGAAAAAAAAAAAAAAAGGATACTTCTCTCGTATGTGCAGACCACCAGCTGAGTCTGAATTTTGTGCCCCAGCAGCACCCAACACCCCCAGCGCAGAATTCGAGAAGCTGCTGGTCCCTTCCCATTGCGCTGGGGCCCTCTCCTCCGGTTCGCAGTGTTGCCGGAGCGGCAGCGTGAGTGACAGAAAGAAATAAGGTTAAGAGAGAATTGTCAAACTAAATTGAGAAGTCACTGAACTCCAAAGATCGTATTTTGTAAGCCTCAAAAAAAAAAAAAAAAAAAGGTTTGGAGAGTTTTTTAATGAGCTCAGAGGAGCACAAATAATACCTTCCAAATGAAAAGACACATTTTGTACATTCTGAGTTTGTGACTCCGATAATTAACGGGAACCCTGCGGCATGCTCAGAATGCCATCTACTGGCAGCACTGGCCGTGGAGGGGAAGGAAAAATAAAACCAGACCTAGTAGTGTGTTGCAATCTTTCATTCTAAGAAAGCCAAGCTATCAGACACACACCCCCCGCTGCAGGAAATAAAGCTCCCCGTTTACGCCAGTGACGCACCTTGACGAACAGCTATCTAATCAGGCAGCAATTAAATAACGTGTAGATGAGGTTATGGTTTTGGGTGCCTGGGGAGAAGGGGGAATGCTTCCTGCTGTCGAAATATTCTGAGCCAGCAGTTTGGGTTAAGGAGAGAGCTTGCTGAGAAAAAAACCCCACACTTACTACAAACAGCAGCCTGCAGAGAACATTTCAGCCTTGCTGGCGTGGTGTTAGGAACACAGACACGTTTTCAGAGCCACCTGAGAAATTCAGCCTTTTAACCCTCCAAACTCCAGGTAACGCGGCTACGAAGCCACACGGAGCTGGAAACCCAGACGAGAGACTTCACCGCTTACGTGAGTTATGCAAATTATCGTGTGGAGTACTTTACATCAGGCACTTATCGGTAACACCGTGGCAGACCATCAAATTTACATTTTTCCACATGAGGCGGAGAAGAAAAGCCACCAAGGTAAGAAGAGAAGCCACCAAGGTAAGAACGATGTGGCAGTTGCTAAAAACTAAAGGAAAGTTACTCCGCGAACACGATCACATCTCCGTTTCTGCCTTTGAGTACTCAGGGACCCCACCTGCCGACACGGAATGGATGAAGAGGGGGGGTTCTGCTTTTTTGCTTTCTGAAACAGAGAGTGTTCATGAGCACTGATTTTATGACGTGCAAATTTGCAGACAATAATAGAAAAGTAAAGATTTTGTCAGTTGTTGGTAAACAAATCAGGAATATGAGTAATTCCAGCTTTTCTGGAGTTCAGTTCCACGTATCCGTGCTTCACACCGGACCTGAGGGCACGTGAAGATGAGAGGCTACGACTGTAGATCGAACCGAACAAAGAGCGAGCGAGGTGCGACGGATTCAAAGAGGACTTTCTGCCCTTTATTACTTCCTGGACAAGCACGGCTGATGCCCCATCATCAAAACAGAGTTAAATTGCGACAAAATATGAGAAAAACACTGTTCTGGTCCGCAAGATACAACCTTCAACAGGAAAACAAGTATTAAGAGTCACATTGTACAGGCAAATAATTAAAGCTAACACTTGGAAGAATGATCAGAAAGTGGTCTGTCAACCAGTTACAGCTTTAATATAAAAAAATGTTTCATCCAGTCATAAGCTTAGTTGTTCAAATGAGAATGAGTAGTGGAACCAAGACCTTGAACAAGACGATTGTTTGTTTCAACGTGAAGCTTGCCGGGTGACAAACGCAGTAACCTTACTCCAGAACACGCGCCCGCAGCGACCGCTGCCCGAGCAGCCGGCCGGTTAGCGCCCAGGTACCTTCAGCTGCCAGTCCCGTCGGAGCCAGATCTTCTGTAACGGTACGGCTGCATCTCGGGGGAATTTAGCTGATTTTTTCCTAAAGCACATACTGCACACACAGATATATCCAAATAGATAGTCTGCGAGGGCTCAGCGGGGACAAGGACTGAAATGTCCCTGTGGACAGAGCGGCGTGGGGAACCCCGCACACACACGCAGCGTACTGCATCGCGTTTGCAGACATATACGGAGATGTTGATGGTTTAAATTTAGCACGTCAGGAGCACTAAATTCAAACCAAGACATTCCAAAAATTGCTTAAAGAAAATACTGATAACCGTCAACATTTTTCTGAAAAATCAAAATAACTATGTACACCCTTGCCAATCTTAGCTTCTCAGAGAAAAAAAAAAACAAAAACAAACCACAACCAAAAACGGCATGTAAAAAAAAATAATACCTTTAAGTAAAACATTCTGAACTGTTACCCATTCTGCCAGGAGGTTATAGTAATAGCTGTTTACAAATGGAAAAGACTGAGAAAGCAAGCATCCCCCTAAGGGCAAATGAAGTGAAACAATTCTAGCAAACTATAGCAAAAAAGGGAAATATTTGCCCCAAATTAACACAAAGGCAAGCTGGAAGAAAGATGGCAACTGTATTTTTAATCGGCCTCTTCATAAACAAAAATAAATTTTCAGGAAGAGGTTAGAGTATGTTACTGTTATCTGAAAAAATAATAATTAAAAAAAACAATCTTCCTAAGAAATTTCATTGCCTCCAAAATGGTTTTGGTCTTTTTTTTTTTAATCTAATCTAAGGTCTTATGCCTATGTATTACAGTTTTGAACTTGTTTTATGAATAGAAATTTTAAAAAAGCAAATACAAGTCAATTGGCACAGTGTTTGCCCACCCTGGGGGCACCACAGGGTTGAAACTCTTCAGTCTGTGTTTCGGCTAACTCGGACTCGCAATCATCGTGCTTCCACAGCGGTGTTCCCGTGGACACCTACTTCTGTGATCTCTTGCTCTCAATTAACTTCGTCTTTAACAAACCCATAATTTTGTTTACAAACCCTTCACTTGAAATTGTTCTGATTAATTGGTTTGAAACCATGCAAAAAGAACAAATGGTATTTTTGGACTTCACACAGTTTTTACTCATATTCTGTAAATTTTTATAAGTTAACAGAGCTTTGAATGAGCTAAGGCACCCATATGCCCAGAAAAAAATAAATACCTTGGGCTAAATACAACTAAGTGTTCAGCAGTCATTTAATTGCACAATCATTTCCCTAATTTGTAGCATAACGCTGCCAATGTCTTTAGAGATCCTAAAACACAAACACTAGAAACTCTGCGAGTGTAACGGACAAGGCATTGACAAGACATTCTCAAGGTTCATTCTGTATTCCTGGCGCTGGTAACTCCTACTCCTAACGTAATTAGCACTTAGCAGCAAGATCAGCATGTTCTAAGGATGAAATAAATATTCACACAGTCAATACTAATGGTTCAAATGCTCAAACACATTACTGAAAACGGTACATTTCCAATCTTTCTCCTGCCAATCCAAGATCGCGGCAACAAGACCCTTGGCAACAACATTCACAGCTCTCAGTACCACAGAAGCTTCTGCAAACAAACTTGAGGCCTGAAGTTTCGTGGTCTGTGGCGCTTGCGAGGGGTTTTACTGTGTTCGAAGCTGGTAGTCTGTAAAGGAGGGAAAAAAAAAAAAAAAAAAACCAAACCACAAAATTGTTTTAGTAAGTTGTCCCAGTAAAAAGCAGTGAAGCAGATCAACAAATTGGGGTGAAGTGGTAAAAAATAAAACCAGATCCTTGCTTAGAACGGCCATGATAACGAGCTCTAAAGTGATTAAGGTAATTGCAGACAGTCAGGCTTCCATGCCAGAAAACGTTAGATTAGAAAAACAACAAAAAGCAAAAAAAACCTCTGAAAGACAGAGGTTTTTTACCACTTTTACTTGCTAATATTCTTTTAGCAGACAGTGCCTTATGCACCTGAAAGCTGGCAGAATGCTATGTGTAAGCAATTTATTTTTAAATTTAATTCAAAAATTCTCACCGAATCCCATCTTAATGACAAAATACTTGTGAACAGCACTAACGAACTACCCCACTGGGTCTTTCATTAAGACATCAAAAAGGTGACTGGAAAAAAGCAGCACACCTTAATCTAACAGGTACCTAAACCATACAGTTTAACATCCCAGAACAGGAGCAAACTGGTTTTGTGCGTTTCGATTTGCAGGTGCACGCTGGAGAAACAAGACACGCGAGCTGGAGAGGTCTGCAGCCTACTGCCCCGCGCTCACCTCCGTTCTGGGTGATGTAGCGAACCCACGGGAGAGCCTGGTAGCCGCTCTTCTCAATGATCTTCAAGTAGCGAACCTGCAAAGAAAGGCACGTTAAGGAATAAAGTCTCCCATGGCAGCCAAGCGGCATTTAGCAAAAAAAAAAAAAAAAAGAAAAGAATTTTTGGGGGTCAAAAATGGTTTATGGGTAACCCTGCACAGGAATCATCAAGAAGATGAGAACAACGTGCGTTCAGCGCCTAGCATGTCGCCCTCCCAGTACTTCAGCTACGCACCTGGATTCCTGAAGTGGTGAAATACGGAATCTCAAACTTGACACTAATGGGAGGTTTTCCTTCCTTATCTTCAGCTTCAACACTTGGAAGTCCGAAGTGAGCTCTCATCAGGTATTCTTTTCCACCCTACCCAGAAAAGACAGATTTTTTTTCTCTTGAAACAAAATATAAAAAAGCTTGCAATGATACTAGCGGTTTTCTTAATGTCAAATGGCTGAACTCCACTATTCATTTCAGCTCTTCTCCAGGGCTTAAAAATGAGCACTTCTTTTTATTTTAAAAATGCTTTTTTAAAAAAATGCAGATTAAATTAGGATCCACCTGAGGCATAATTTTTCTTCCAGCCTCATCCTCAAAGGAGGAAAAAAAAAAAAAAAATTAGTTTTTTTGGTGCCGGTGACAGAGAACTGCACGACCGCAGCACGAGCACTCGGAAGAGCTCACGCTCAGGAGCCACCCAGCAGCGCAGTTTGACAAACTAAAGCAGCTGCTGCTAAATGCGGGCCAAGGGATTACAGCATCCGCACGCATCGCTCGCTAACCCAGTCCTGAAAAATTACCCAGTGAAACACAAAATATCAATGGTATCTGAAACAGCTGTTAGCTAGTTCCAAACCTTCCTCCAAGGGAAAAGGGGAAGAGGCCAGTTCTACTTCTCCGATACTGTTAGAATTTGCTTTACAGTCTGAGCATTCAAGAAATATGAAGTAATTAATTATGACACTAATAGTAATAACTAAAAGTAACACTTACTGGAAAGGATTTAATGGACCAGACAATTTCACTGTTCTCTGGAACCCATTTGACACTTCCAACAGTGGTTTTAAACTTTGGCGAGTCTGCATCATTGGGAACTGGAATGTGAATCTCCACGTTGTTGGCAGTTGATCTACGCTTGAACTGACTTTTTGCCTAAAGAAGGGAAAAAAATCAAAATAACTAAATCAGAAAAGCAGGCCTCTAAATATTTCCATAATGCTGGTGAGTTCAGAGGGCTGTGAGCCACACGACTCCCCTCCATCCCAATCCACCTAGCGAGAACAAGACCGTAACACAGAGACCGCGACTTAGAAATGAAATTTTCAAAAAGATGAAGTCCTACAGAAATACTACATGCTTGTGCAGAAATGCACATACTGCTGGTCAAGCTTTGAAAGCAAATGAAAGAGAAGACTGAAATGAGCCGTAATTATTTTAGAACTGACCTTGATCATGTACTCGATGCGGCTGTGGGAATGTTTTTCAATCACAGACTCAATCCAGATCAGTGGTTTTACCTAACGGGGAAAAAAAACCCAACAACTGAACTGTAGGTCGTGCTCTGACACGGCCATGAAAACGCTGCTTCCCCATAAAGCTACACTCAGCACCTGAATCCCAAGAAAACAGCAAGCCTGTGGTGTTTGGAATAACAAACAAGTTGTATTTTTATTTTAAAAACCCCAAACAAACAATTCACAAATGAGTAAATGTTGACATACCAACGTCCAAGTGTTACAAGAATTTTAAGTTTAAAAAGCTACGGCTCAGCCTAATCCCTGACAGACACTTGCATTCCAAAATATTTAATAATTTAACACTTCCTCCAAAAAGAGCCAACACAAAGCTTTGCTATTAATGGTTGACTTGAAAACCACTTTGCTGCCTATACTTTAAGGAAAAAAAAAAAAAAAAAAAAAAAAAAAGAAGGGAAAGCCATTAGCATTTTTGCCTACAATCTAAAACATTATCATAAAAAAGAAATGCTAACATCCAGGCTTACGTGCGTATTCAGACGATACGACATGAGTTCAAACTCCCCGTCTGGCGGAATGAAAGAAATGGTCCTGTCGTTTTCAAAGCGGGAGAGACGAACACACTGGTGAAACTTCACATCTTCCAGTTCTACTGATTTACTTTTGCCACCTAGCAGGAAAGACACACTTCAAAGCGCTGCGCAAATGACGGCCAAAGTCTCACTGCAGCCAGTTACACAGTAAAGCAGCGGCCTGCTGACATTCCTCCGTTGGCCAGTACCTTGCTCAGCCTGCCGTGGGTGTTTAGACTGCAGGAGTCTCAACAAACAGAGGAGATGAGGGAGCCTAGACGATTACCACGGAATTCCATCTTTCCCTGGCATCGTCAGACAAGACCCAGCACGATTTTCTACACTACAGGAGCATTTCTATCATCTTAGAACAAATCCCTTCAGCTGAACCTCAAGCACCCCAAAATATAAGACGTCAGATAACGTCTTTCCCGCTTACCCAGACAGCACGGAAATACTCACGGCCTGTGTTATCAAAGAGAACTTTGTCGTTCAAACCAAGGCGCAGCTCCGGCATTCCCGAGAGAAAGACTCGCATTTTAATGGATCCAACTATCTCACTCCGCAGCACGTTGCCGTTGGCACTGACCTGAACACAAACGAAAGGACAGGTAAGATCGCTCTGACGTGATACGTCGTGACACCAAACAATGCTCCCCATCCATCCCCTCCCTGAGAAATTAATCCAGCAGAGTAGAACGAGGTCAGGGAGGTGGTGGGAACAGATGGAGGAGGAAAGGGCACGTCAGCAAGGAGCAGTGCATCCAAGCAAAGCATTAGTTGTCTACTGGATGTCCTCAGGAATGCTCTGCCGTAGGACTGGCGCTGTTTTGAGCGTCACAGTAACCAGCCACAGGCAGTCAGGTTTTTATCGTTCCCCTGCGGGTTTTCAGACAGGCAGCCCCTTCCAGCACTTCCCGTTCCAATCCCCACGAAACGCAAAAGGTGCCCACCAGGAGGTTAACGGACTCTATGACGTCCAGGAACACTTCGTTCTTCCTGTATTTGATCCCTTCCGATCGCCAGGAGACAGCGTTCGTAACAGTGGCAGGGGGACGCGGAGCTCCAGTTTCAAGTTTGTGACCTTCCTGAGTGATGTACCTTTACAGCCACACAATCGGCGTGAAAAAGCGAGAATTAATGTTTGTCTGCATATAGAACGCTCAAAACTTCCCAAGGAGTTCACTGTAAGCGATGCGGAATGATACTTACTCTTGTAAAATTTTACTATCAGTGGTTTGTGGATACCCAAAATCCATAAGCTCATCTAACAACTCATAAATAATAACAAAATTATCCCTAATGCTCTCTTCTTCCAACTCCTTGAAATATTCAGAAAAAACCTGAAACAGAGAGACAGGAGGGAGGGAAGGAGGAGGACATTAACCGAGGCAGCACAGCACATGCAGAATGAGTTCTTGCATCTAAAATCATAATTCTTAAAAAGCCCCAAACCAAACCCCGTAATTCACAAACAGCGTTCTGCTCAGATCACCCGCAGGAAACCCACCTCCATCAAAGCACAGCTAGAGAATCCTAGAAGCAACTCGAACTATTATGAAAAATATTTATTCTGGAGAAAATATTTTTCATGCTGGGTACAGATGAACCAAGCACGGGATCTCTATGATCTGCCACTACTCATGCATCAAATTCCCAACTCTCCTCTGTGTCCTCGGTCTTGTGCAGCTACTCACAGCACTGGGTCACATCCTCTGCCTACTCAGCTACAGAATATCAGTTATTAGCCGTTAGGAAGATAGTTCTATAAAATAATCAAATATAAAGTAAAAATGCTATTACCATCCAGTTCCTGAAAAACGTGAAAGCTCCATGCACTGCTATTTACATCAGGTACAGACTGAACGGAAAAGGAGGCGGAGGTTCCTTCTGAAATTCCATACTCACCTGAACTACTTTATACAAAAACGAGAACACCAGTGATACACAAGCATTCTTCTTAGAAGTTGCAACAACTGAGAGAGGATGTTCAGGAACACGCATTCGAAGTCATCGTTCCAGAAAACTGCACACCAAGTGCATTTTTCAAAGCCTTTACACAACCAGTTTTGGCCAAAAAATTAAGTGTCAATTAATTAACCGTACCTCTGGCCTAATGAGATACGAAGATAAACATTCGGGAAATAATTTATTAGAGAAAATTTACACAAACACTTTTCTGCACATGACACTATGTAAAGTATAAAACGACCGTGAGGTCAGAGCCTCCTCGTGTTGCTTCACCCGTCCTGCAGCTTTGCCTTGGGATAAAAACCACAAAAGTACCAGAGCAGCACGTGGCCCGTCAGCACCTGGGAGCTACGGCAGGAGAAAGGATACGGTACAGGTTGTTATGTTTGATCCACATAAAACGAACTCCTCCATGTGCTAGAATAGGAGAAAGCGTCCCCTCTTCTTCCTTTTCCATAAGGATCGGCATAAAATGCTCCACCTCGGACATGTCCACATCCCCGCGGTAATTCCGACAGATGAGAACCTACGCAGAGAGCCACAAAATCCTGGTGTTTTTTCTCTTTCCAGAGAGGAGGTTACCGTGCCAGACCGACACACGCGACATTTGGAAAGACCCTAACAGTCCCCAGGCTCCGCTCCAGCCCCCACGCACTGCAGGTGCGGGTCACAGCGCCGAGACACCTTGGAATGCAATCCCAGCCCTTCACTGCAGACTCACGTGTTTGTCTTTTCTGGAGTTATTTCCCACCTCTCGCCGCACGCGCCCTGTAATGCTGTTAAGACGGGAAAACACGCGGCTCCTCCGAGCCAGGCTACCTCCAATTACGGCCGGGATTAATTACCCCGGGGGACGCACCTCTGCAGCAGCAGCCACCTCCCTCAGCACCCACCACGGGAGGCACAGGCCACCGCTGCCCCACCGGGGCCGGGAAGGGGAAAACGGCTCCGGCAGAGCCCGGCGAGGCCGGGGGAGCCGCAGCGCCGCGGGTCCCCGCACAGCGCGGGCCGCGCCCGCCCCTCTCCGCGGCCCGGGCCCGGGGGAGGCCCCTCCGCTTCGGCCCCGCAGGGCCCCCCGCCGCAGCCCGGGCCTCACCTTCCCCTTCAGGTCCAGCACGTAGACGGCGCTGGCCGACATCGCCCCGCCGCCGCCTCCCGCCCCGGCCGCCGTGTCGCCCGGCCACAGCCGCGCCGACTTCCGCTTCCCGCCCCGGCACTTCCGGCAGGAAGTGTCGAAACGAGTCCCGGCCGCTACGGGGAGGGATACGCGCAGGGCTCCGCCGCGGAAGGACACCGTGGCGCATACCGTACATTAAATAGTCCCGGGGGGTCTTTTTCCCCGCGGGAAACGGTCCCGCAGCGCTGGGCAGCACCGGGACGAGGGGCCGCAGCCCCCGGGGGGGTTTGGTCAGGCGGAGGTGGGAGCCCCGAGCAAGCGCCAAGCACCCAACCAGCAACAGCAGAGGGGCGATAGTTGGAGTTCAGAAAAAAAAAAAATATCATTGAGTTTAAGACGTACGTTAGGGTTTTAAACAGCGAGATACACATCATCGCTCAGAGGAAAGGCAATTAAAAAACTTCACACACAAACTGTTCTGTCAGTGCATCGCCCCTGGTTTTATAGGCAAGTCAGCACCAAAAAAAGGATGAAAGCAGCATTTTAATAAAAAGTTACATCGCAGTTACAAGTTACAACAAACCCCCCACCTGACAGAACTCCAGATAGAAAGAAATTACAGAATTTCTATAGCTTACATGAGGTTTATGCCATGTGAAGCTGTCAAAAACTCTTCACTTCCAAAAAGGAGAACTGCTACTATCAAATAAAGGAACATTTTCCAGCAACTGATTTTGGCGTTAATCCTGCTTCAAGCACTAAAAAACCAGCCCTGTGCCCCTATCTAAATCGGAGCTCGTCGCCAAGACACTCTGTTGAATGTGTGGTTTAAAAAAAAAACAGCAACAACAAAACAATTAAATAAGACAGTACAAAGGCATAAACGCTCAGAAGATATATTAAACACTCAATAAGGAGACTACACAGATGTACATGGCAACCCCGTTGAGTACAAACAAAACACAGCTCCTGATCCAAAGCCTCCAAAAGCAGTCCCTTCACTTAGTCCAGCTGACTTTAGGAATGTCGTAATGCTCCGTCAGAGTGTCCAAGTGCCTGTTGAAGTCCTAGGGGGAGAGACAGAGGAAAAAAAAACATTCAATGTTTGGTGCCGACACCCCCGCTGCCGAACCGCAAGCCCCTCTGCCGCCCCGCGTCTGCTTGGCGAAGGTGAAACAGCTCCTCCAGCCCAACGAGCCCGTGTGCCGGTAACAGCTGCGGGCCAGAGTAACCCGGGATAATTCACCTACCTCCACTCTCTGCTTATGGGTTTTGGACGCCTTCTTCAGGATCCTCTCCATTTGCTGGAGGAAGACACAAGAGAGGCCGGTTACTTCCAGCACGCGTAGCCCCTCACGGCCTGCATCTGAGGGGTCAGTTGGGGTTTTTAAATCCCCCCGCAGCCCCCAGACGGGGCCCGGCCCAGGCAGGGCAGCCCTACCCGCTTCTCCTGCATCTTCTCGTAGGCCACCTGCGCCGGCGTCCGCTTGTCCAGGCCGCGCTTCTTCTCCTCCTCCTGCTTCTTGCTGCTCACGATCTGCTCCAGGATCTTGGCCTTGTCCTTTGCCTTCTTCTTCTTCCTGCGGGCAGACGGGCGGTCAGCGCCCAGCCCCCGGGCTGCCCGCCGCCCCGGTTCCCCCCGCTCCTCACCGCTTGCCGGCCCCCAGGGCCCCCCCGCCGCCCTTCAGCCGCAGCGGCCCGCGCTGCACCGCCTCGTAGTCCGCCATTGCCCGCGCGCCGCCCGCCGCACTGCGGCGCCCCCTGCCGGCGCCGCCGCCTCCTCTCCCTCCGCGAGGGAAAAGCCGCCACGGGCCGAGCCTGCCCTGGGGGAAAGGCGCCAAGATCCGGGCTGACCCGGGAGCAAAAACCAACAAAAACCAGCCCCAGCCCTCCCCACGCACCGCGATCCACGCCGGACTGAATAATTTTTGGTTATTTGAAGGCGCGCCGAGGAGCTGGGCCGCGTTCCCTCACTGAGCGGTATGGATTTTCCGCTGGCTGCAGGGCCTCGCCCAGGGTGGGTAGGGATGACCCAGAAATGAAGGTTTTGCCACTGCCCCGATCAATCAATGAGGCAGCCTGCCACATGCTGTAGTTGGGCAGTCAGTTTCTCATCCCCCCTTGTTTTTCATATTTCTGACAGCCTGTAACAACACGTTTCTGTTTATGTGTCTGAACTATATACTGATATTTTCAGTGTAAAGGCCATACGTGTATCAGTATTTACATATCACGGACCATTAATAATCGTTAACTCGTGGTGATGTGTATTAGCAGATAATGCAGAATAAAGGGAACGAGAAAACTTTATAGAAAGCCTCTCCAGTACAAACTACCATTAGCGTCAGCGAGAAGGAAAGGACAAGGGGTTGCTACCACTCTGACTAATTTCTAGTGCTTGCTGTTAATTCTTAAAGAAAGACGTTGCTAACACTTTTGAGTTCATTTACTGTATCTGAAAGAATGAACAAGTATCATCTCAAAGTCTACCTGCTGCTTCAGCAGCACAGAGAAGATGCTATTAATTGTTTGGCTAAATACCGTCAGGTGAGTCCGCAGTGCGCACAGAGACCGGCGAGTGACGCGGGGCGAGAGCCGTCAGCAGCCCGACTAACGGTTCGATGAAACGCTCCTGTTATGATCCTTCGCAGCCTGTGGCACAGGGACGCTGGTTACTTGATCCGCTGCCGCACCTGAACCTCATTGTCGTGGCTTTTAATAACCGGGTGTCCAGAGCTCCGGTAAAGGTGCTCTTGAGGGTAGAATGGTGGGGCAGGAACCAGCGTTCAGAGCCAGAAATGGGCAACAAGCAAACCATTTTCACTCCAGAGCAACTAGATGCGTATCAGGTATAAAACAAACTGAATGGCTCTTTGGACAGCACATTGAAGAATGACAAGGGCTTTTTAAAAACAATATTAAAAAAAAAAATTAAATGGGAGTACTAATTACAGCAAAGATTTTTAGTAACATAGTTTGATTCTTACATCAAGAAGAAGGGTTATAAAATACTCCTAATTGTATGCCCAAAAGAGTGAGTTTGAATGCTTGGACACTTACATTACAATATAACTTAATTTAAGTCACTGTATGGGAAAAGTTTGGGCTAACGCATGCTAAAAACTGCCATGATGTATCTTTTCTTGTTTTGTAGGACTGCACTTTCTTTACAAGAAAAGAAATTCTAAGGTGAGTCTTATATATGCATTTTGTGTGTAAAAACTCCCTTTGTTACCTACCCTAACCTGAGCCAGAATTCTAAATTTCATATTAAGGTACCAGTCTCTCTTTGTTTATCAGAAATAAATGTAACAAGTTATATTTTAGCTCACTTTGCCAGTGACACCCACCTTCCTCTCACCTTGTTTTATGTCAGATGCTTCAAAATATACTGTTATTCTTTGAAATACTTTGCCTGGTTTATGAAAACCTTAATGACTGTGTCAAATTTTCTTCACATTTTCCTCATGTCTTCTTGTAAATAATTATGCTGATACTCTCAGGTGCATTTTTCCCAAAGCCTCCATGGGCCTCATCAAATACTCCGTTTAATCTCTGCCCAACGGATCTGATAAGGACAGGTTCAGTCTTCTGTTCTGTCTGCACTGAAAACCTGAACTCGTTCTCTTGTAAAAAATCCTCACGCAGATAATAATGCACATAGTACCGAAGCTGCACTTGCCTTTGCTAACCGGTGCGCGTAGGAACAGAAGGGGAAGTGTTCAGTTTCTGCGTCTCTCAAGCCAGCATCGTGCATCATTTGCTAATTTCTCTAAAGGGCAGAGCACGAGCGACAGCTTTATACAGAGCACGTCCCTCTTCAGAGCCCGGTGTCTGCGTATGAATTCCGTACGGCAGAAAATACGAACGGTTCTGTAATAATTGACATCTAAATCAGTCTGCCTTGCCACCTAGTAAATAGAGGCCATAACTGTGTCACGAATGAGACATTTATTATTGATAAGGATCCCTTTCAAAATTCTGTCCCATTGTTTTGTTGGTGACAGCTGTGAACGGGATCCTTACTCCAGCAGGAGAGCTGAAGCGAACAGCATGCTGGAGAACTGCCGAATACATTCAATTATTATGCACATTTTCTGTCTCTTGAACCCGAGTTCTGTGGAAAAACAGGAAGATACCTGGGCTGGATAAAAGCCTGGGAGAGTCGGTCCCAGATCTCTTCCTGCCCGTGACTTTAGACAGCCAGGGTTTTATTCTGACTTTTAAACTGCATCTTTCACGCTCCAGCTGAAGCCCGTTATTTTTGGTCACATTCATTGTGGACCTGGGAAGCAGATCCCTTTTGCCTCGCCACGAGTTTTTGTGTGTTTGGAAAGTGATGAGGTGAACCTTCAGGTTGTGCCTTGTTCCTGTAAACACGTAACAGCGTTAAAACATCGCAACTGCGCTGCCAGCTCAGTACCACTGCCAGCACTGTGGGAGTAAATCTGAAACTTCGTAAAAATCTGTTTTCACATAGCATCTAGCGATTTGGCTGCCTGACCTGCGCAAGCACTTTCACCAAATCGTTCTGTAAGTGTGAAGGCTGTGTATTTTTCACCAGTTACGCTACATTTGTCTTTTTAACGCTGTCTCTTCCACCACCAACTACAAAGCATATGAAATGTTGCTTAGCAACTGACATCATCCGTCTGGTAAAGGATGCAGAGTGTGAAGCATGATGTGGAGAAGGCAAACACGTGGCTCAGTGGTCTAAACAACTTCTTCCCTAAACAAACCTCTCCTCCTCTTCCAGACTGTTCTACAGATACCGAGATCTAGCCCCGCAGCTCGTGCCGCTCGACTACACCCAGAAACCAGACGTGACGCTTCCCTACGAGCTCATTGCCAGCATGCCAGAGCTGAAGGTGAGAGCAAGGAACACAACTGGAATCGAGCGACACGTTTCAGTTTAATCCCCTCTTTTTTAATAATTCATCCAGTGCTAATTGCTGGGAGGCTGAAATACAAATACATTTTGGCTACTGAAGTAAAAAGTCTTTCTGGAAGCTTTATTGATTCCCTGAAAACACCCTGAAACTGCAGAGGGGTTAAAGGCGGCTGCAGCTGTGTCTGCCTCTGATACATCAGACAAGAAGATAATAGCAGGAAGAGGAGGATTTGCCAAAAAGGAGTTATAACAAAAATAATTTCGCTCCAGTTGCGTCTTATCTGCACTGAAATAAATGCTGGTGACGATGACCTTCCCTTGCTCCTGTGCTCTGTTTCCAGGACAATCCCTTCCGCCAGCGGATAGCAGAGGTTTTCTCGGAGGACGGAGACGGCAATCTGACTTTGGATGATTTTTTGGACATGTTCTCAGTGCTGAGTGAAATGGCTCCCAGAGATCTGAAAGCTTATTACGCTTTTAAAATTTATGGTGAGTGAGACAGGCATAAAAAGTAAACTTTGGAAACATCCTGCAGCTTCATGTAGGGATGCAAAAGATTCATTCTGCCACCAGAATGATTTCTCCTTAGGGACATTTTTAATCCAGCCTTTCTTCTGGCTGCATTTCAACGCCTGCTCGCTCTCCGAGAAACTTTTGGTCATCTTTAGCATTTTGTCTCGTCTTCTCTTATTTATTTGAGATTAGGATTTACTACAAAATTTACAACCTCAAATTATCTGCAGTTTCCAAGAGCTGATAAACATTTAAGAAATACTTCTGCCTGAGGAGCTGCTTGGAACAGCGCAGCACGAGGGGTTTGGCTGCCCGTAAATCCGGAGGGCGGCTGTGGCGGGGGGGGTGGGAGGCAGGGAAGCGCGCTTTAGCGTTTTTCTCCCAGGACAAACCCTTCCTGTTAGATCTTGGCAGTCGTAAAATGCTGGCTTTTGTCACTCTAAATTAATTTTATTTCCTTTGACAGATTTTAACAACGATGACTACATATGCAAATCAGATCTAGAGAAAACTGTTAACAAATTAACCCGAAATGAACTTACCCCGGAAGAAGTTCGTCTTGCATGCGAAAAGGTGATTTACGAAGCTGATGCGGACAACGACGGCAAGCTGTCTTTGGAAGACTTCCAGCAAATGATAATACGAGCTCCGGATTTCCTCAGGTAGTATTTGCTTCTAATCTCAAACACAAAATTGCTCTGTGTTTGTTTGTTTTACATCTCCCCAGCCGTCACGGATCACCGCTCCTCCCTGACAGTTTCTAGTGGAGGTGCCCACCAGAAAGTCCGGGAAAAGAGATGCTTGACAAAGCGTGGAGGCTCCTTGACTTGCTGTTTGAACCTCCCACGTACTTTTTATATGCAAAAAGTTCTGGTAACTTAAAGAGATAATATTAGCACTTAGGCTAGGAACATGAGATTAGCTCACGCAACGCGTGGCAGTCTGAACATGGTTTCCGATGCACGTTTTACACAAAGCAGCACTCAAATCTTGCATTTAACATACCGATTCTTTGCAAATACTTAGCAAAATGAAGTTTCCAGCTTATAGTAGAGCCCTAGGCTTAATTATAGTGAATCCCTTTGAGTAGAGAAGAGAGATACATAAGTGATCTTTACTTCCTTTTTTTAACAGCACATTTCACATTCGGATCTGAATCTAGCGGACCACGTAGATGGAAGTGCCTCTTGAACCTCCAACAACTGGTACTCCACCTGAGATTACTGTCAGAGAGAGAGCAAAAAGAGAGGAGCAAAGAGGACGATTTCTGGTAACCGAACCCGTCAGAGAACTGTCTCTTGTTTACCTCTTTAAAAAGAACAATCCATCAAGATTTCCCTGTAATTTAACAAAATGTCCACTTCCCTCCCAGTTAGAGCAAATCTAGCCTAGACAGTGAGATGGAAAGTATTTTTTTTAAGTTGAGATTATCACCAGGTAGTAAAAGAACTTGTAGCAAATTATAGCTTCTAAAAAAAATTCCTAAGAAAATGCCTTAACCAGTAAGAAAACTTGAAAATAGTTTCAAAAAAATTATAGTTAATAAAAATTGTGTAAGCAACTCCTGATCAGCTACAGTCTTAACAAATGGTCCAGTGAATGCATTTGCTGAAGTAGTCTCCTCGCAGGTCACAGAAGCCCTTTGCAGGTTCTGAGAAGAATATAAAGAGCTCTCTAGTTCAGAATTTGTCATGAAAAGTCACCGTACTTTACAGGACGAGAGCCTACCCCAGGTTCCTGTCCCACTTGTCCACTTTGAGAAACACCCCATGTTCCACACAAGAACCCATATGCAAAATGATGAACAGGACTCTCAAACTCTGTTTGTAAAATTCTCTTTTTGTAAGAAGTTTATTTATGCGGTGCTCAGGGTCCTGTACAACAGAGGAAAACATACATAGTGTAATAAACCACAGCTTTGCTTTTAATACAAACATGAATGTCAACGAGAAGTGTTGGAGAAAGCAGTTGCGATGTGGGACGGGTGGCAGCCAAGAGTGGTCATTCTAAAAATGCAATTTACAGTTATTTAAAAAAAATATTCGGAGGCATTCAGTCTCCTTCCAAACAGAGTCCTAAGTCCCAGCTCACGCTCAACGCAAAGCCCAGAGAGACCAGCCCACTAAACGTGCATTGCCTACAGAAACAAAACCTCCAGCGATCAGCGAGAGACGGGTCAGAGAATAAGGCAGCCCGAGACGCTCAGGCTGCGCGTTACCAGTCACGCTCCGTGGAACAGACTTTATTTCATCTGCAAATGAAGACAGAGCTCAGTCATCGTTCTTTCTCATCCCCTGTAAAGTTTTAGCACAAATGGAGACCATCCTCTACGCAGCTGTTTGTCCGTTTCCCCTCCAGCACAGACCCCAGCCGTTTCAAGTCCAAGAGAGCAAGAAATCCCAGCAGCTTCTGAGTGTGATCACCAAAGACACCGCCGCCACCGCAATAAACCCTCAACTGTCAGCATCTCACATGGGAGGCCAAATAATTTTCAGCAGCAGTAGAGACTTACAGTAATCCATAGGATTTATAAATCTGAGGCTGAAAAGCTGATGCTGGCCCAAGGCTCTAGTGTCAAGGAATGTTCGACACGCCTGTCGGCGCAGAACCGAGACAGCGTGAGCGTTAATACGGCAAAGCGTTAAACCAGCACTTCCACCGTTTATTGACAGACGAGCTACTGGCAGGCCTACACCTGGAAGGGTGAAGACGATGTGAAATATTGCAACCAGCCTCAAAAATCAGGGCAACCACATAACTGTACGGTACACATCAAAGTAAGGAATGTGAGAACACGCTCAAAAAGAGGTTTGTTTCTCTACAAACCAAGTGTTAATCGATCACCTGACATTTTAGTGGCATTTTGACACTGAGAATGTGTATTAAGCACAGAGTTAGTTTTTTGGATCTACTTAAATTCCTCAGTTTTACAAATTTTGTATCAAATTTCAGATATTTTTCCTCCTTGAAGACAGCTTAGATAAAAATACTCTCCTGTATGTATTTACACGGTACCTCTTTTGATCACTGTGTTACTCAGGCAAAGCAATTTCATTACGTGATGGAAATACCAACTATGCGTTGGACTCCTCCGAGATCTGGTGTCCGTATTTCGGGACACACAGCCAAGCACCCGCGCCGTTAGCCTTCTCCCGTCTTACGCTCGCATTTTAGGTTTCGTATTGCTTACACTGGTCTGATTTCTGTGCAGAGTACAGCGATGACTGCAGTCACAGTAACTGCGTGAGACTTCCTGAGATCGGGCAATAATGTAGTTGGTAATTGAGTCAAACCAATCAAAAGGAAATCACGCTATGAATTAGGTGCATAAATGTGCAACAACTGGCATAAGTTTAAACACAAGGTATTCACAAACAGAGTTGGCTCTGAATGCAAAAGAGTAACTCAGATTTAGAAAATGAGGAGTGAAAAACACAATTCCATCCTTCCGGTTTTATCCCCTTGAAAATTAATCCGGTTTTCTTTCTCATCTCGAGACAAATTAGCGATTCAGAGACTGTGAACAGCCAGCACCCCGTGTCGTGGCAGACAGCTCGGGGTATCAGGTTAGACTAACCACTTATTTTTCCAGCGGCTTTGGAAAATGTCTCCCACTGCGACGTCCGGCTGTGCTGGAGCAGAAGGCTGGATGTGACACACACAGTCCACGTTTCCTGCACCGTTACAGATCTGCCTGGTGTAG
The DNA here is from genome assembly GCA_009806455.1 of Tetrax tetrax. NCBI lineage: Eukaryota > Metazoa > Chordata > Aves > Otidiformes > Otididae > Tetrax > Tetrax tetrax. The sequence goes on along the minus strand of WHYT01015469.1, from coordinate 150,136 downwards.
GAAACCAGCATTCAGGCCGTGCCTTAATCACCTCCCCAGCTCTGCCTCAACAATTTCTTGAGGCATACCCAAAGTCATCTTTTAAAAGCATCCTTATCTCCAGGTAGAAGCACAGCTTCTCCCATCTACAGCTCTGTATTAACTTCCCTGGGAAGCTGGACTGGCTAGGAGGCTCTCCAGTAGCGTAACGTGATTTTATCCTGCAAATACACCTGCGTGTAATCCTCTACGGTGCCTGTGCACCAAGTCCTCCGATGAAAAAGCCACAGGGGAACCAAAAACCCCACCTCTGCTTAGAGGAAAGCTTTACGTATGATTTTAACCATGAACAGAGCTCATTGCAATCTGCTAGCTATTGAAAAAAAAAAGACAAAGGTTGTTACCATACATACTGCATTCATATAAACCAGTGACTTACAGAGTACAATTTCCTTTCCCACTTTAGAAAAACAGGCAATATTCCAATATTCCTGTTGAGCCCAATTGCATGCTGCAGATTTCCAAAGTTTAATTCGGAACCTGACAGGTCTGTCACTACAGTAACACCTACAAGTGCTACGTTGAGGCCAGACTGTAATACCACAAACTTGAAGAACACAAAACTGGTGAGTAAATTCATTTAACTTTAAAATCAGCTTTAATTTTATCCTTAAGTGCAGTTGTCAATGTAAACAAAGCATGTTAACAATTCCAGTGAAGTTGCAGGACGCAGCTGACACGCTCATTTGAATTAAACACACCGTAACTCCCGGCACTCGACAGCAGACTTGGAAGTAGGTGGCTCTTACGGCTCCCTTCGTCAGTCTAATTAAGAGTCAGGCTTACAGCCTCTGACCTGGCAGCGATTAGCCACCCAGGAGCTTTACTTGGCCGTTCCATTTTGTACATCGGAATGTAATAGACTGTGTTGAGAGGAATAAATACACAGAATATTTCCACTGAGGACTCAACATCGTTTGCATTGATGCGCGCTATTAACAGGGTTGTTGCTGCTTGAATCGGAAACGATCGATCCACAGCAGCAAGGCAAATCTCCGTTTAAAAAAGTTTGTTTTCAGAAAGTGTTCGTATGTGCAACATTTATTTGCATATGTGAGCAAGTGTGCATGAGAACACACAACTGGAAGCAGTGCAATACATTTTCTTGTCACGATTTTAAGCTAGCTACTACGTCACGGCGGATCCGGAGCCACTCCCAGCCGGAGAAGCCGCCCACTGAACGGTACAAACCTGGAGGAAGCGTCCCCACCTGAACCAGGGTCTGCCTCTCCAAGAACAGACGATGGATCACTCGCACGGGGCTCACTGTAGCGACCGTCTCCTGTTAAACACGTCGGAACGTCTGGAGTATTTAATTACGCGCGGTCACGTCTAACACGGATAAAGTAATTCCTGGTGGTGAGGATCCATTATATTTACAGCACACTTTGGTTTTTTAAAAAAATAGATATTCCTTTGAGGAGGAATTTTTTTTTTTTTTAAACTTCAATTGTACTTGCGGATTGTCTAGAATAACCAACTGAATAAGTAACAGGCAGATACGGGATTTCTCTGTAGTAGCGAAGAGGTGGAGACGCAGAAAGCTTCCTTCTACCTTCTGAAAGGTACTGGCTGTTACCTACGTGCGTTTATTCCATGTTCTGATGCATCTGTTCTGTGTGCACCTACAGACATGGACATGCACATCTATCACGTACACATACCTGTGCTTCATTAGCATTGGCATTTCAGTTCCTTCTTTTGATCATCACTTAATCGTTCTAATGTGGACACGTTACAGATAGGAACAGAAGGACTCAGCCTGTCAGCAAAGGTGCTGTCTCACAGGCCACGTCTGATCTGTGCTCCCTCTGCTAGACAATACGCATGCCCAGCGGCAATCTGACAAAAATAAACCTGTTTCATCTCCAAAATTGAAGAGTCAGACAATTACTAAAATAAACCATTTCTTATTCGGGTGGTCACAAAGTGACAAGGTACGTTGAAGTCCGCGGACAGAGGAAATCTCACTCAGAACAGGCACAGTCCAGCTCAGCCGAGCAGACGCTCAGATTAAGGCCGTGTCCCTCACAGAAGAACACATCGGAAAAAGCTGCTTTTCTTTTGCTGGTCTGGTGTGATTTTGACTCCCTGGTTGCTGCCTTGCGGGCTATTGCCTTCCTGAAGACGCAAAGAATATTAAGTTATTTATTTATTGTTAACAGCTTCTCGCACTGTTGCAAGATCTAGCATCCGTGCTTCGTCTGTTCGCGTTGTTGAACCACCACCACACAAAACCGCTACTAAAATCAAGAGCAGCCTTCACTCATTCCTTGAGCCTCGTGCCAGCGATTACGAGAAGTCACTGCACTGCATCTGCTACTCCTGGCTTCAACTACCACGCGCTGTGGCTATACTTCTTCTTTCTATAAACTCAGAAGACAGCTGAGATTTAAAAAAAAAAAAAAAAAAAAATTATGAGATATGTTTGGCTCTTGCTGAAAGAGTTGGGAACTGTCAGCAGGAGTCACGGCATCACAGCTCTGTCCGCACGCGTCTGGTCGCGCGAAGGTGCAGTGCTCAGGGCAAGCAGAAGGAATCTTCGTTAGCTTCATTTTGTACGGAACAACCTGACATCAGGGCACGTTTACTTGTTGTACAAAAGGTGACCCGATCATTTCTCAGGATGCTTTTCAAAAGTTACCAAAAAACTATGAGTTCTTCACCTATTGTAAAACGTGCTATAGTTTGAAGGCTACCCTGAAGTGGGCCTCCTTTAGGTCTCGTTTATACGATTCCATGTTTCAGACTGCAAGAGCAAGAAATATCATTGAACTGCTCTACCACTCATTTGACTTTTCAATAAAACAAATAAAAGATAATTTTCTTTGGAGAACCTCAAACATTGTTAACTCCTGAAATGCAGAGACAACTGTTTATCGCCCAAGGTCAGAGCACGGCTTGACAAAACTAAAAATAAGTTTCTGTAACCTTCAGTGCATCCCCTATAAAAGTTCACAAAATATTTTTTACACACTGCAAATCAGTACTCGCTGTTTGGCTTTTGGGGTTTTTCCCCTATTTAAATACAGCATGGATGAAGCAAAGGTTACTCACCAACTTCTTGTCCATTTTTGCTTTGATGTCTCTTGCAAGGGTGAAAAACGCCTGTGACAAGCAAAGCAGTTAGGTTGGTAAACAAAATATATTTTACGTTAGAATATATCCTAACATTTTTGTTTAGCAATAAGCCGCCCTCCTGAGTTTCTACACACACCAAACACCTGAAGAACACCAAGTTTTCAGGTTTCCCCCCGCTCCAGGTTTCAATGCTCTTTTGCTAACTCCACCACCTCCCTCCCGAGCCTGAAGACCCCGACGGCACACGGCACCCGCGGCAGGGCACGGCCAGCGTTTAGAGTGGCAGGACGCCGCCCTTCAGCAACCGCAGCACCGAAGGGAGCGGAGCTTTGCGGCGTGCTGCTCTCGCGCAGTTTGCTGGAACACCCTCGCGTTACGTGCTAGGCACCGGTTTAAATAAAGTAGCATTCCGTTGGTTAGACAACGCCTTGGCGGAACGCGCGGGTACGAACTGAACAACCCCCTGCAGCATCTCACAGCCGAGTCCTGCATCCAGCCAGGATGGCCGAACGTGCTCACTGCTTGTTTGCACACATACGAGACAATAAACACACGGGAAAGGTTAGAGTACTTACATTCTCTATGTTTATATTTGCTTTCGCGCTGGTCTCCATGAATTTAATTCCAAAGCTTGCCGCAAGCTGAACAAAAGCGGGTTTCGCGTTAGTTGGGCAATGGCGGGAACAGCTCTAAATACAGCCAGCCGCGCCGGATCCGCGCGTCACAGCAGCCGGGGGATTTACCCAAGCAGAACAGTTTACAGAAATCAGGAACTAACTCTTACTCTTATTAGCATGCGTTCTTACTGGGCTTTGCTCTGCTGCTTCACACTCTGTACACATTTTAATCTGCTCCTTTGACTTAATTTTTTTCTTGCATAGATATCTTGTCAGTCTTGTAACATCTGCAGCCTACAGAAGCACCTTCTGCACCTTGACTAAAGCAGAAAGATAATCCTGTCTACCTTGTCCCGCTGGCTTTCAGCCAGAAAGAGACATTTCCTAAATGCCAAACTCCAGCATGCTCTTTCTTCCTTTTTCTAAAAAAAATCCAGCTCGTTGCTTTGCACCCAACACATCCTGACCAGATCACTGACAAGAATTCTTCATACAGACTCATGTTTTTTATCAGAGCGGGGAAGTGTGCTGCAGCTACGCCTTGGGAACGTTCAGAAACGCCACACGAGCACCAGAGGAGCAGAGACAGTAAGAAAAGCAACTTTCATACTCTGAAAAATCTTCAGTTGAAACACATTAAAGCTACAGCACTCACCTTCTCCCCTTGCTCTCTAGAAACTTGTCTTTTGTCATTTGCATCACACTTGTTCCCGAGGATCATTTTTTCAACGTCTGGAGAGGCGTGCTGAGATAAAACAGACCAAAGAAAGGACTTTGGCTCGGGCGGTTTGAGATAAATGTTGTCAGACAGATGAAGCAGGCAGAAAGCGCTGGTGCTAAGCACCTTCCGCAGGTCGACGGGCTCCCCCAGAGCCCTCATCCCCGCAGCCCAGCGCGTGTCCTGCGCTGTGACAGCTCTCGGCTCGCTTGTCGTGGCAGGAAAACACCAGCGTGTAGGTCCCCTCCTCACCAGAAGGGCTGCGGTCCCCACAGCACAACGGACTGCTGTTAACCAGGACATGCCAGGAGCTGTTACTGACTTTCATTCAATTTATTTCCCAAGCGCCTTTCAGCACACGGATTCCAGAGAAATTTAACATTTCTGAAGCAATTAAGCTTCAATTACTTAAGAAACAGCACCTTTAACATGCAGTAAGTGAATAGAGAAATTACCTCTTCAATATTCCTGACCCAGTTCCGAATATTTTCAAAAGATTTTTCATTGGTGATGTCATAGACTAACATAATGCCCTGAAAGGAAGGAGAGATTGTTTCAGCTAGCGCCCGTTTAAGCAAGAGTTAAAGCCTTGTCTGTAGCAGAAAGGAGCAACTTCACACAGACTATTTTTAACACTGACACTTCTGCATAACGTTTAATCGTGGTTTGTGCCTTGCTAGATAAGGTGTGCAGGACGCGTATCTACGGGGTGAGGCACGGAGCAAAGCTGCTGCCTCCAGGAGCCCCCACGCTGGCCCAGCGCAGCTCCAGCACCGCCTGAACCAGCAGCACAACTGTAAATATTTAGCCAGGCAGAGTTTACGTGCGGGAAGACTGACAGTTGTGCTCGTTAAACCCCGCTGGTGTGCGGGGCTGACCCGCCTGGTTTAGGCTTAGCACGCCCGTGTCGCTCCTACCATTGCTCCCCTGTAGTAGGCGGTTGTGATGGTCCGGAATCGCTCCTGCCCAGCGGTGTCCCTGGAACAGAGAGAACACGGGGGCTCACGCAAACCACCCGCACCGTCACGCTCAGGTCAAAGCCACCACAAGTTTTAATTCATTTCGTTTGAACCAGCCTTCAGACACACTAAAAATAGCTTCTAGTTCCTAAGAGATTGTAAGCTGGTGAGGAGCACACCGAGAGCAAGGACGTAGCGGCAGCAGCACCGCCCGCAGGGACAGACGGCGGCTATCGGATGTTGAAGAGGAGCCTCACCAGATCTGCAGTTTGATCCTCTTGCCATCCAGCTCTATCGTCCTGATTTTAAAATCGATACCTGAAAGGAGATGCAACTCAGTTACCGGGAGTTTCTGCCGAGGCCCAGCTCAACGCCTTTCCCGCTGCCGCGGCCCCCGCCGCAGCTCCCGCCCCCGCCCAGCAGCGCAGCCGAGAGCGACCCGCGGCACCGCCGGTACCGGTACCGGTACCAACCGCCCGGCACCGACCCCCGAGGAGCGCAGCGGAGCCGGGGCTGCGGGCCGGCCCTTACGGCGGTGCCGGAGCCAGCGCCGAGCCTCGGCGGCCGGCGGGGCCACCCGGGGTGGCCGAGCCCGCTCGCTCCGCTCCGCTCCCGCCTCCCGGGACGGGCGGCCGCCGCGCTCGGCCTCCGCCGGGCGGAAGGAGCCGCGGCCGGCCCCCGGCGGGCCCCCGGGGCCGCTCACCGATGGTGGAGATGAAGGTGGCGTTGAAGGCGTCCTCGGAGAAGCGGAAGAGCGCGCACGTCTTCCCCACGCCCGAGTCGCCGATGAGCAGCAGCTTGAAGAGGTAATCGTACGTCTTCGCCATGTTCGCCGGCGCCGCCCCTCCGGCCGCGCCCGCCCCCCGCGCCGCCTCACGGGCCGCGCCCGCCGCCCATCACCGCCCGCCGCGCGCTGATTGGCTGAGCCCGGCGGGGACAGCACGGCCCCGTTGGCGGGCGGCCTTCGCCCGGGGTGTAAGCGGCGGCGCGATTGGCAGCTGGCCCCGCTCCGCGTGCCCGCCCGAGCGTCACTTCCGGCTGCGGGCGGAAGGCGGTTAAACAATGACATCACGGCTTTAAGCGGGCGCGGGGCCGTGACGTCACCCGAGCGGAAGCGCTGGGAAAAGAGCGGGAGGAGACGTCGGTAGTGTGAGAAATGGTTTAATATGAAACGTCACCAAGGGGCGAACCGCGGAGGGCGACACTACTGCCCGGGCACAGCTTCTACGGGGCGCGTAAAAAACGAGTAACCGTCAGAACAGCCACGGCCACGCCAGCGACAGCCCGCGGGCGGCACGCGGGGGGGGCGCCTGGCCGCCGGAGGGGTTCGGCGCCGCGCTGCCGGCGTCGGGGGCGTGGGACCGCCGTCCAGGGGCGCCCCGAGCCCTAGGGGTGGCCGTACTGTTCATAACTTAGTTGTTTTTCCAGGATACAGAGAGAGAAAGAGAGAGGAACGATACAGTAAATGCAGGCGAGTTTTCCGTTTCTCTTGGCTGCTGGGAGCTCTCCGCCCTCTCATATACAGTTCAGTTCGTTTAGCGTCTGGTCCAGTGTCTGGTGCAGCCCCAGGTTCTCTTCTTTCGCTTGAGCAAGTTTTTCTGGGGAGAAAGAAGAAAAAAACAAGACTTAAACCCCGCGCCATTTTACAGCCTTTGCTCCCTGACTACAAACCACGCTTGCTTACCTTCGCCTTCAGGACAATACCAGAACTATACAATGTGGCCCTTTTTTTGGTAATTGCTCTCATTTAGTGGGGTTTTTTGGGCACGTCTTACGCGTCGTGTGACAGACCTGTATTCCCAGGGTCACTACCAGTGTATTTCAGGTGAACTGTAAGGCAATAAACCCCAGAAGCTGAAAGGTAGAGGTATCTTGTTTTTATTGAGCTCAGTTCCTCCGGAGATGGAAGGATTGCTCGTGGAAGTCGCGCAGAAGTGACAGGAGTTACAGGCAAGAAAAGCTTAAGAAACGCAGGGAGTCAGAGCGGCCCCCGGCGCAGATCACAGAGAGGTCATGTCATTGAGAGCATGGTCAAGCTCCTCGCTGATCGCCTTGTACTTCAGCTTCTGAGCGTACAGCTCATCTACCGGGCAGGAGGGCAGAGGGCGCGTTTCAGCGGAAATGCAGAGAAACAGCCCAGAGAGGAGGCACGGGAGGAGACGCGGAGACAGTCAGAAGGCAGCAGCCAAAGCGGTTGGGGAGGAAGACAAAAGAAGAAAACAGATGCACAATTGAGTATCGGTCTGAAAGCAAAAAATCCCCCCGACAGCTGCTAGGCCAGAAGCTTCCTCTAAATTTCCTTTTTTTTTAATGTCTCAAAATTATTTTTCCATAATCAGATTAAGTAGGGCTGGATCTTGTTATTAACAGAAAGAGCCCGTGAGTCCCTGTGTCTGTGAGTTCACCAAAATTACCAACTTTTTGAAAGAGAAGCTCTTTGAGGAAAGCTCCCTCCAGGCAGGCGCTACCACGGGGGTCAGACACGGCCATGGATGCATCGCGCCGCTCCACCACTACGCCCGACGAGTACTTCTTTCCCAATAAAATCTAATACCCACGCCTAAAATCTGATTTTCTGATTTGAAATGGATCACTTTTAAACGAAACTTGAGTAATTTCATACCTTCCAGGTCATCAATAGACTTTTCCAGTTTGGCAACTGTTCTCTCTGCAAATTCAGCACGAGTTTCAGCCTAAAACAAAATTTAATAGAGTAACTGGATGCTGTAAAAAATGATGCCAAAATACACTTTGGGGATGGGCAAACTTACTTCTTTAAGCTTGTCAGAGAGAATCTTGATTTCTTCTTCGTATTTATCTTCTTTTTCCGAGTACTGAGAAAACAATAAACACTCTTTAAGGGAAGTTGTAGCAACAATGACCAATGTTTGTGAAAGCCTGCCCTGTGTATAACCACTTTTCCTCTCCCAGCAGCTGCACACACCCTTTCCATACTTCTCTCCTCCTCGCCAAGGTTTCAGGCTCAGGTTCATAAGCCGCCGTTTAAGACGGGCGATACCCAAGTTCCTTAACAGGCCGAGCTTCTCGCGTGGCACAAAACCGGCTGAGCGTGGAGAACAGGAAGCCTTCCGTACCAATTTAGACTAGTCAGAAACAACTCTAGTGAAATCAACGATTTTCATTGTTGAGGGCAAAACCCACAAAAAGACAAGATGAGAAAATGCAGAGCAGCCGGCAGCAGACTGGTGTGGGAAAGGGAGATTCAGGCCCTGGCTTGAAGCGGTGCTGCGGGTCGTTACCAGAGTAGGGGCGTGGGTTTGGGCAGGACCGATGCAGCGTTCCCATCGGTCGCCGTTAAACAGGCAGTCAGCTAAACCTTTCACTTCCGCTGTGCTTCTGGATTATTTCTGTGGATTTTATTTACAAGTTTTGACTTTGCCCTTGTCCCTTGGTTTACTGAAAGAACCAACCTTTTCAGACTGAGCTTCCAAAGACTTCAGATTGTTAGTGACATTCTTTAACTCCTCTTCAAGGTCACTACATTTACTATAGAAAAAAAAAAAAAAGTATACATTACTACTGTCCCTGTTATAATCAATTTTAAAGAAGTCTAAAAGTACAAGAGGTGAAGTAATTATCAAGTAGGAAAGGAGAAAATTTGGCATACAGGGTACAAAAAAGCTCTTCTACATATACTACATGCCTGCCTGCCTACCAGTAGTAGATTTTTCTAATGAAATACAGCTCTGACATTTTTTTGTATGCTGAACTGCTCTGTGTATCTGAAGTTACTCACACTTCGGACACCTCTGCACGCTCTTCAGCTCTTTCCAGTTCACCCTCCAAAATGACCAGTTTACGGGCAACCTGTAAGGAGACAACAGTTGGATCAAGCCAGTCTGTAGTTGCTCACGCATTTCTCTCAAAGCACTTTGCTCGTGCTTTCCTTCCGAATGATGGAAGTAAAACATACATGCACAGATACGACGGACTTTTTCCCCAAATAAGTTAGATTTTTGCAGTGTCCTTCGCATTAAATATCTAAGGTGCTGCTGAAGTCACTAGTAAAATTACTCCTTTCTGGGAATGTTCTCAAGTCGAACCGTCACACAGTGAACAGCGTACAAAGAATGACCAAATAGAAGAGCGACAAAGTTGTTCACAGTTCTCCCGCAAGTTTAATCATTTCCTTATCCCTTTTACCTCCTCATATTTGCGGTCAGCTTCTTCAGCAATATGCTTAGCCTCCTTCAGTTGCATTTCCTGAATTTCCATTTTCTCTTCATCTTTCATTGCTCTGTTCTCGATAACCTTCATTCCTCTGCAGAAGTCAAAGCAAGTGTGTTTAATGCAGAAGTGTTTTAGCACTTCTGCCTCAAAGGTCCTACAGCAGAATTCAGTATTTGTAACCAAAAAGCGGCCCGTTAGGACCACAGGATAATATATTTCAAGACCAACAGAATTACTCGTTCAAGCTTGTAAAAAAATTCTGAGTCTCTGACCTGCTATCTGCAGTAGCACGTGCAGATACTACATTATACAGGAATATTTTATTCATATAATTTTTTACAAAAAAAAAAAAAACCACGGGAAAAAAAGGAAATGTACCTCTCGCTCTCATCCGCTGCTTTCTCAGCCTCCTCCAGTTTCTGCAGGGCCGTGGCCAGCCGTTCTTGGGCACGATCCAACTCCTCTTCCACTAGCTGGATACGTCTGTTCAGAGCTGCCACCTCGCCCTCAGCCTGTGCACAACACAAGCGCCCAGACGTGAGGTTACGTACAAGCCGCGTGCTGGCTGACAAATGTTCTCAACTGATTCGTTTCCTTAAAATTGCAGAGGCTTCTCCATGCGTAGCAAGGAGAAGGTTCCTCTAGGAACCTTTCTGTCTCTGCTTTTTGTTTGTTTAAACTATGGCATCTCAGGAATTTCAAGGTATGCAGTGTGTGCTTCTCCTTTCTTTTCTTTTTTAATGCTACTTATCATTCCTGCCACGCAACAAAGGCTTTGACACCCATTGCCAATGGAGAACTGTTTTCAGGTCACTTCACAGGGCTGGATCTACCCATAGAACTGGAAAGTTTAAAAACGGTACTGTTTCCATAACGGCTTGTTCTAAAAACTTCACAGCTAATTCTCCGCTCTTGGTTTCATCACAGATTGCAGCAATATCCTGCCACAGCCCAGTGCTGGAGTTAAAGCCATTTCATTTTCCATTGTGGGCTCCGGAGCCTGCAACTGCTATATAATCTGTACGCGGTCAGCTGGGCAGATGCAGTTGGCCTCAGCACGGGAGAGTCAGACTTCTTTGTAATATAAATATGGCAAAATTAGATATGTTCTCAAAATAAGCTCACTTTATTTTTCATTACTTCCTGTGGTACTTAAGGAATTAGGCAGAAAGCATTTCTTAATAATAAAGCCTGTTTATATATTATTGAATAAACTGCACAGTAATTGGAAACACTATTAATGTTTAAAAACCAGACTAGATAATAAATGGAGAGATTGTTGGGAGGAACACTCGCGTACAGACAATATGAACAATGGATTGTGTTTATTAAGACAGGGCTGCTTTAATTGCTTGTTACTTGAAGGAAAATAAACCCCTACTTTAGTAACTGCCAGGTTTGCTCACTTAATTGTCCCCTAATCTGCGCATGGCTGCTACGTGTAAGATTTTTTTTTTTTTTTTAAAAAACACTTTTATGGGCTATAGATCCTGGGAGAGCAATTGTTTTGTGCTTTACGTTAAACACTTTGAAAAAATATTTGTTTTGCTGCAGCTTCTCAACTTTGGTTACTGACCGCTCCTCCTAAGCTGGAGGAAGTGGTTTCCATTCATAGCTGTACCATCTCGGAAAGGATTTCAGCGACTGATCCAAATGGAAGCTGACCCAGGATTCCTCTAGTCAGACATTATCCAGCACTTATTTCATTTATTTTCTACCCAGTGCTGTGTGTTTAACGTCTTTGATTTACACACAAGGCATCGATCGTGTAGAAAACTGCCGTCTGTTATGTGGCAGCCTGCAACTCCTTCCACTAGACAGGACGGTTTTAAGTCATATTTTAATTAACCGAGATTCCACAGCTATGGAGACGGGGCCACTGGGAAGCTGGAGTGAGTCTGGCTCCACCTCTCCCAGAAGCAGCCCGCAGTCCTTATACGGTAAAACTAACTCGCTGACATGTGATAAAATAGCAGGAAGATGCCGGGAAGGCTGATCACACACAAATCTAAGTGAAACCAGCTGTCCAGCCCCGGGAGAGCCGCACACTGGTGGAGAGTTCTCATTTCTCTGTGCAAACCAGGAGGGAAAGTTATTTTCCAGCAGTTCGGACATTTCCCAGCTGTGCTGGAGCCAGCGGTGCGGCGCCGAGAGGCGGGAACTCCCCGCTCGTTGTCATGCAGCGCTTTTTCCTAATTAAACAGCCATTTCCTACTAAACTCGTAACCGCTTCCCGATGCCGAGGGGCTCTCGCAACGCCTTTTCCGTGGGGAAGGGCCCCAAAGCGCGATAAGCAGCGGGCGCCCGGGACGAGCCGCCGCCGTGCCCGGCGGTGGGTGGCGGGCGAGGCGCCGCGGCAGCGCCAGCGGTTTCCGCAGGGAGTCTGCGGAGCGGAGCAGCGAGGAGAGGGGGACAGCCGAGGAATGAAGGCAGCCGGCGGCCGAGCCGTCCTCCCGGAGCAGGGGAGAGCCAGGCGCGCCCCAGCCAGAGAGAGCCAGAGACAGGAAGGAAGGAGCAGGGCAGCCCGGCAGAGAGCGACCGAGAGAGGCGAGCAGGCGGCCCGGGCGGTCTCACTTTCTCCCGCAGGTCCCGTTCCAGGTCCAGCTCCCGCTGGAGGACCTGGGCGCGATCCTCCGCCTCATCCGCCTGTTGCTGCAGGCACTGGATCTTCCTCTTCACCGCTTCCAGGGAGCTCGGCGCGGCCATGGGCGCGGCTCTGGCGGCGGGCAGGGCGCGGAGGGGCTGCACGTGGCGGCGCGCGGCCCCGCGCCTTTCAATGGGCCGATGACGTCACGCGGCTGGAGGTGGAGGTGGGGGTGGTGACGTAGCACACAGAGCAGCCGGCGCAGGCAGCGCCGGGACGATCGCGCCCCGCGGCCGCCCCACCCCTC